>OZ022234.1:13628703-14228703 GCA_963978835.1 Tenthredo scrophulariae
GTACATACTATATACTTGGACAAGGCACAGATCATATGAATGTTGGAAGATTTGGATTCTGTGCTTTTCGCACTATTCGTAGGTCCATCATTTTTATTATTATTTTTTTTTTTCTCTGCAGTCACCTGACATAAGATATAGGAAATCGACGAGGGAGAGAAGAAGGGGAAACTATCTCTGCGAGGTTGTGAAGCCTTTCAAATCATCGTTGATATACTTATGTGGCGTTACGTAACCCATACAGTGTAATGAACGAAGTACAAATCGCGCAATGATACTCATTATCACATCGTAAAGTAGTGAAGAAGTAAACGAAGAAAGAAAAAAAAAAAAAAAAGAGAAAAGAGAAAAGAAGAATCTCTCCCAGCGATATAGTAGACCCGAGTATATAACCGAACGAATTACCGAACAGTTCGCAATCGTACTGCATTAGGTATCGTCCCCTGAAACTCTGAACGTCCATCCCGTGTCTCTCTATCCTCTCTCTACATAACGCGGTGGGGAAGATAACACAAACTGTCTAAACCTTCCGTGGATGAAGGTGCAGGCGGGTAGCAGCGGGATATCTCAACCGCGGAAGAGGGGCAATCGACGCACACCACGTCCATCGTTTGTGCGCGTCGCTCCACGCGACCAACCCAACGCCAACACCAACGCCAACGCCAACTCCAACTCCAACTCCAACTCTAAAGCAACGTAACCTAAACCTAAAACCCAACGCCACGGGTTACCTCCGACTAACACGTAGCGTGCGCTTGCGGTGGGTGACTCTGCTCTAGCTCTCTCACTACAGTTTGCCTCGTGGTCTGCACAAGTAAGAGGGAGGCTGTGCGCGGTACTGTTGCGTAGGGCATTGGGGGGGGGGGGGGGGGGTCGATGGGACAGCGGGGGTGGAAAAGGTTTGGTCTGGGGGCGGGGGCGGGGGAATAAGGGGAAGTAAGGGTGAGGTGGGGAACGAAGTGTATGTGAGGGGCAGGGGGGGGGGACCAGGGCAGGGACAGGAGAGAGGAGCAGTCAGACAGTCAGGCCGCCCGGCAAGCGAGCGCGCGAGGCAGTGCAGGCAGGAGCCAAGACCACTAGATCTACGCGGCTTACGGACTTACAGACTTAAGCCGGCTAGCAGTCCGTCGGCTCAACGAGCTAAGCCTTGCGAAACCCACCTCTATACGGACTACACCTACTTCCTAGCTACCAACCTACTTCCTGCCTACCTACGTACCTCTACCTACGTACCTACCTACCTACCTACCTACCTACCTACTTCCGCGAGTCAGAAGCGTGGCGGCGGCGGTGACACGCTCTATCGCCAAAACTTAACACTCTCTGTCTGTCTGTCTGTCTGTCTCGTTCTATCAACGCGCTTTCAACGCTTTAACAAACATACCACCTGACCCTCCCCCCGAATCCCCCCCCTACCTAACTCCCCCACCTCCTTAACCACCCCCGTATACTCCCTTACATCCTCATGGTGAAAATCTTGCAACCACTGCCACGTGATTATTTTCAATTCGGACATAACCACCACCGAGTTCCGGCAACGCCGACTTACCTACTGCAGTGATTGATCGACGAGGCTACTACTACTCTATACAAACGCGGTTAGTTTACGTGCGAGATTATAGTATAAGTTAGTGTGAATGCGGGGGATTTCAATTTACGCGGATATTGAAACTGGTGTGATAAAAATCAAAATAAAATTAACCCCCACCCTCTCCCCCCTTGCTCCCCCGCCCCCACCCTCGCGGGGCTCCCCTTCGTCGTCGAGATTTTGTGCAAAGTGACCGGATAATATGACTAGTGTGAGATTGGCCCTGTATTGAAACTAAGATTACGTAACGGTACAGCGCGACGGATACCCTTATCTCGGCTCGAGTCGTACACGCCTTGTCGAAATAGTCGGTATCTAAGGTGCCCGCGATTTTTTGAAATTATATTCAGAAAACCTTGTCGTGAAATTATTTCACGGAGAGAGAAAGACGACGAAGAAAACGGAAACGAAGGAAAAGCAGAAGAAGAACAGTGCGTGAAAAAAGTGAAAAAGACGCGAAAGATCTGGGACGATCTTGAATTTACTTATAAAACTACCTGCTGCGACGTAATTGATTATAGTGAACAGTGGATGCACATATGGCTTTACTGACGAATAGTCGAGATTGTTTCGTACTCTTTTAGGTGATAGAAGAAATCAGTTTTTTTTTTTTTTTTTCAGTCTTGATTATAGGTAATATTCTATCATTATATCGAGAAGAATAAGAAGGAAAAAAAATAAAAATACAGTGAAGTGAGAATATAGTGAGGGAACGGAGGTGTCAGCAACAGCAACACGACGCTCACGTTCTACAGCATGGAGCGAGGTGGAGGCGGAGGAGGCCTCGATCTCGCCGGAGGCGGAGGAGGGAACTCGGACCTCTGCCTCCAGGACCTGGTTACCGGGTCTGCAACCGGAATTTCGGTTCAACATCATCAACATGCTGCGGCTGCTGCCTCTATGGCTGGACTACATGGAGAACATCTCCAAGGAGCCATGCATCATCATGATCTCCATTCAAGCGGGCACCATGGTTCATCCATGCATCATCATGCCTCGGCTTCACACCAACTCCATCATGAACCATTGGAGAAACTTAAACGTGGTGAGTCGTTAACAATACTGAAAGGAAGTGTTTCTCTCTTTTTTCACCCTTTTTTTCCTTCCTCGATTCGAATTGGGGTTTGATCGTTGTTTTTTGAAAGCTATAAAACATTTGATTCCTGTCCCCTCCAACTTGAAATGAAGTAATAATCATTATTAGGTATAATATAAGATAAATGCGAAACGTAGCCGTTTTGTAGACTCGGTTACGGCTGTGCGCGCCAAGGCTCGACGCCTTGTTTATGATGTTTTTGTCAGCTGTCAGAGAGGAAGATAAAGTTTCAGTAGAAATAGTCAGATAAGGCAGGGCGCCCGTCACCGGTACGCGTTACTGACACGATACACACGCGATAAAACGAATAATTTCTTTTTTTTTTGTTTTTCTAATTTTTTTTCTATTCATCCACGCTATATACCTATTCTTGATCGTTTAGTTTTAATTAACACATCGCATATGATATGCGAAATTTTCATTCAATTTTTGTATCATTCGACTACCGACGGCCGTCGCGACGCCCAATGTCGAGGGTCTACGTTCTTTGCCAAGCAAAACACCCAACTGCTAAATGTCGCTAAATATTTATCATCAAATCATTGTGCAAATAAAAGAGGAAGTTCTTATTTTAGAACAAGAAACGAGCTCTAATATAATTCAATCAAACCACATACTGACACAGGGAAATTTTACTTTGAGTTATAGTTGTAGAGCAGTGATTCGATTTGACAGTGGACTGCCATGAAATCGTCATTGTTAGTCACAGCCAGTTTGTCCACGTCGATTAGAGTAATTGTGTTATAAATTTATCGACGGAACGTTTGATTCTATGATGGCACGATTTTTTTTTTTTTAATTCTAGTTTTTTATCTCAACTCCAAAGCTTCGTTCTATCATTTCTGCGTCGAATAATTGATCGATATCCGATTAGAATTTTGGGAGGACCGTATATCGACAAACATTATATTTCTAGCCACAGAGAAATGCTTTTTGATGGTCATCTACTATACATAAAGTCAATGACAAATCCACGTTTTATTTGTATTTCAATAACGAATGCATTTTTCCATCACAAATATAATTGTATGCACTGTTTCATTAATTTTTACGATAAGTTGACGAAAAGGTATTAGAGCCAAAGATCTAAATATCTTCACCGTTGTCCAACAGTCGCTTTGAGACTGTTATCTAGATCAGTGAAGTTTGATTGGAATAATGAAAAATGCATTGTCAGGCCTTCTGTGTCACGACGACAGCCAGTATAATTAATCGTAGTTAATAGCTTCCCAAATGAAAAAAATGTCATTTCGACGTAACTAAGAAAGGCGAAAATTTGTCAAGATAAAAACAATCGTATTTATTCGAAGAAGAATAAGTCCGGGTATAAACTGTTATCAGATTAAAAATCGTCTTTATTTACAGTCGCGAATCCCGTAGATAAAATTTACACAGCGGGCAAACCGTAAAAAGTATCGCAGAAATTGTTTTAAAAAAACAAAAAAATTGCTTGGTCATGCTGAAATAAATGTTGCAATAAAAAACGTACCGCGAATTTACCAGAGTCAGCGGAATGACGAATTGTTCAAGGTTTTACACTTTTTACAGAATTATACATTAATTGCTACCCCGAGATGTAAATGTCACCTTGTACCTCCTAAATAGAACTGTAAATTTCATTTTTTCTTATTTTTATTTTGTTAGCATTGTGACCAAGATAAAAGAAACAATTCAACAGCCTGTTGTAAAACTACTTTGGGATAAAAGAAAGAGAAACAAAAATCGTGAGATATTGTCACCCAAAGTATACCAGTAGAAAGAAACCGTCGCAGTCAGACTGCAGCAGAACTGAGCAACTCGTCTAACTCCTATTCCAAGACCTAATATTTCACAATTTCTAAATCGATTCAGGTAGCTTCCTCGTACGCTACTGGATTTGTCTTGATCTCGGCTATAATGCCGGCGGAAGAAAGATGTGCAATTTTATTTGACGAGATGGAATTGCACATATGTATATATACTATATGGAGAAGAATAGTTGAAAAATACAATGAAAATAGAAATAGAAATTTTTAATAAAAAAATGAAAAATAAATACGAAAAAGATGTAGAGTCGTTGAATGAACGTTAAGCTCAGGTATGAGAAACATAAAGCATACGAGACGTGGACCACGGAGGCACCGTGCCGCGGGTACCAGTCCCACCACCTGTTTTGTGATTCATTAACTCACCGGCTTATCGGGATAAGCCGGACTTATCTGGGGCTCGAACCCGACACCGCGGCTAAACCCGATCTTATTCCAATCCCGTCCCATCCTATTCCCATTGCCATGTCCCGTCTTTTCGTTTTCACAGTCCGCAGCGTTCCGTCCGTTTCACATTCTCATTCATTTCGTGCTGCGTTTTCCTTTATTCCTACCCCATTTTCTTCACTTCTCGATTTTCATTAGCCTTTTTTTTTTATCGACACTTGTTAGCAAAACAATTTCATTAATTTTTTTCATTCAATTTCACTCCATTTGTATACTCCCTTTCAATCAATCATGGGAAAACATACTTCATAGGGAGTTTAATTTTGGGTCCTATAAGTCCGGTATGATAATGTCCTCGTTGACGCGGTTGGGAACGGATTGAGATAGATTTAGTGAAAATCTGTTGGCCCGACTTGGTCATCGTAACTGCCGAATGCCAATATTTAGCCAACAAGGTGGCAGCAGAAGGCCAACTATTATATTATAGGCACAACTGACACCCCAAGTCATTACCTACTACCCCTTTATTATTGTCTGACCACAGCATTGGTTGGCAGATGCGACCCGATCGAGTCAACCCCTTGTGAGTCGTGCTAATAGTGTTGACAAATTGCTCGGCTAGCCGTATCTCCCGAGGGAATACCGGGACCTCAAGAGATCCGCAGGACTTTCCCGCCGCAGCCTTTCTCGCACCGCAAACTTGCTCATCCGGGACTTTAGGACTCGCTATAAATTTACAAGGGTGATCTAGACGCTGGACTAAAGTAAATTCCGCACTATTTTATCCCGTTGATATAGCTGTGCGAGCGCGGACGTCAAGAGCTTTATCGTATAATTTTATAAATAAAGGTTCAAAGTTCTGTAGGTATTTATTTTAACATCAAATGGCACCATATGTATATAAAGAATTTTTAGATCAATCCGATAAATATTCGTGATGCCCGATAAGCGATAAGCTTACGACAACGTGGCGTAGACGAGCCTATCGCCCACTGGAGTCAATCGATAACTCGATATACTTGCCATCGTTAACTTTTGCGAAATAAACTAATAGTCAAAACTGGGATCAGGTATACTGTTTCTTAAATGTTTTTTCTCCACTGGACAAACGCTTCAGTCGCTGTGTCTAATGCTAGTAATTTTTATCAGACACATGACGCATTCGTAGAATAGAAAAGGCGTTCTGGTTTCGGAGCACGGAAAAGTCAAGCCCGTTCGATACTCGAGAGGGATGCGATATATACATTCTAGTAAGCGGTTTGCTCAATTACTAACTCCATCAGTGCCCCAAGGGATTGCAGGATCAACATAGAAACGAACTGATTTCGTTCCCATTATCTCAGCTGCGTCTAGAGTAGGCGGGCAGGTCTCTGGTCTGGGTTCTCTGTATACATCGTACCTCTTAACCATGCGGTTTGTATATTTAGAGGGCGAGAGATTTCGGGTATAAAATAAATAGGCGGAGGGTAAGAACTGGGGCATTTTCTTGTGCGTGCCGATATGTGAGAACAAAAACCGAAGAGATCCGCACCCTAAATTGTCGAAAAGTCCGGAAAATTTTCGGGGTCTTTATGCCCAGAGAGCGCCAAGCAGTCTGAAAGTTAAAAATTTTTTCAGTAAAAGTGGCGGACGCAGTGTATCCGGTTACTCTTCTCAACTCCACGTGTTTCACATGTCCCTTGCGTCAAGTTGAAGCTAAACAAATTGCCAGGCCAAAGGCCAACGAGTTGCGAACCCAATATCTACATGCATTCTTAGGGCTGACGTTTTACGCAGACAAAACTCTACAGGGGCTAGTATAACGCGAAAGACAGCCGACCCATTCAGAACGAACGACCTTAACTTGGAGTCCGATTGCTGGTAGCACAGTTGTAACACGATAAATCATTTGTATAGTTAGAGTTTTTCGTGTCTTAGACCAGTAAACTAGTGTCCAAACTTTACGACTACACATCACGTTCTTATTTCCTACGTCTGTTTAACCGATTTTATAAATCTTTTCTTAATTCTTAATGTCAATCGGCTGGCAATAACCGGCTTCTTTATATCATCCCGAGTTAATAAATGTTCCAAAGATTTTTTTCATATAATCAATTTATTTCTATCCTAATGTAAATTTCGATTGGTATATAGGTGTACATAATGTAATGATATAGATGAGATAAATTAACGTTGTGGAGTAAAAGAAAAAAAAGCGGTTAGACGTATAAATATTCTCGTTGATGTAATGGCTGTAATAGTCATGTATATGTTATATGTATTTAATAAAAACTACTACGCAGAGTGAGAGAATATTTTCTGGTTAAATTAAGGTTGATGAGGAATAAAAATTTTACAGTTCCGTGACACCGGCGGATATAGGTAGCTAGGTAGGTACTACATAGATAGACTAAATATAGGATACTGCATTGGTATTTAACGGCAAAAGCAATAGAGGCGTCGCGACGTCGAGCATCCAGTGAAGCTTACTAATAAACGACTTCCTAAGGAAGCTGAGGATTAGGAGATTAGCGCGGTTTCGTCCTCCTCCGGGTACTCCCGCACTCACAGGTGCCGACGCTACTGAGTCATGCGTCACGCACGGGTCTTCTTCATCTTCATCTTCATCTTCTTCTTCTCCTTCTTCTTCTTCACGTCGTTTGCTTAAGGGTAATTATTAAGAGAACGGCTGCGGATGGAGCATAAAAACTAGCGAGATCTTTCGCTCCCCTGATTTTCTACGTATGTACGTGACTCGGAGCAATTCGGCTTCACTTTTACTAAGAATAAGAATAAGAATAAGAAGAAGAAGAAGTTTGACGATGCAGGAACTAGTTCAATCTTTCAAAGAGCGATTTCGAGTATTGCATTTATTTATTCATGTCTTTGAATTCGTTTCCTTCGAAGGCATAAGAAACGGAAAACGTTTTCACATATAATAAGCGATTGGGAATTTGTGCGGCGTGAGAGATGGGGAACAATAGGAACAGCTGGAATAATCGCGTGTTTTACTCGCGCAGCATCCCGCTGTAATAGCTATCGCTATATTATAGTATCGCGAATCGTGACCCTCGACGTCGACGTGTTACACTCCGATGCACCCCACTAACCACCCACCACCACTTCGTGTCATGTGCTGTTTTATTCATGGCTTTCTACTAGGTTCACATCGTGCGTTAACTGATAATAATAAATTATAACTTGCACGTCAGCACCTCATCCCTCATTCCCTACCATTTTCGATGTCTCCATCAGTATTCAGACTCAGCTACGAAATATTCATCGATTAAAGTAATTATGACTCAGCTTACGTGATAGCTAAGTACATTCGTTCATTTTGAAAAATTGCGAACGAACCGATCAACGATTTTGAAAATTGTTCAAAGATCGCCAGAGATCAAGCAATTCGAATTTGAGGTACATGCGGTTGAGTGCACAGTCGGGCGTAAAATCCCCGGGGATTAGCTCCGCTAATATATAGTAGTCCCGCGGGCAAAAAACTCGGCAAGCAGCTGAGACAGCCGTAGGAAAACGCCGTGTCCCTCGCGTTTGGTCGACACAGGTTTGTCTTTGGTATAAAATAACTTGCGGCGTAAAGAAAAGTGATAAATTTTACAGAACCCGGGCTTGGGCTAGACTCCTCTTTCTCCCGTCTAGGGGCGAAACGGAACGTTTATGTGTTGGTCTGTTGTACGTACCTAGTACCAGTAAGTGCGTGAGTCCGTAAAACGGTCCGAAAACACGTGTTGCCCAGAATTGCGGTAACCTGTATCTCACCCTGCACGAAGACACTTTCGCCTCCGATTTCAAAGCGATTAGAATCAGGAGAGAGAAACCCAAGATTCAGTTTCAGTTCTGAAAAATTGCAAAATATCATCCGATTGATATTACAGCTTCGTCGAAGATATATATTTTCTATTATAGCCAAGTTCAGGAAGAATTCTAACAGAGAAGTTAATTTTTGCTAGAGATATATTCTCGGTAAGGGTTTCGTCCTGTAAGAAAATCTTGGAACGTTGGGGTTCAACGTGTGGCGATCTTTGAGTGTGAAATGTTGAAATGTTTGACAAGAGGGGCGGACAACGTTGGACCCTCAGTTTTCTCCGCAATGGTCAGCCCCCGGAATCGCGGGTAACTTAATCGTAAATTGACCCAAAATCTTTAGCCTCTTAGAACTCGGCGGGGATTCCCGTGGGAAAGGCTAACTTGAAGCGTATCTTTTTCTTTGGAAAGAAATTTCGAAAAGAATAAGAAAAAAGAAAAAATGAGACCGGAGCAAGGGCAGCTTTCCATACCAAGATGAGGTATTCTTTTTTCCCTCGATTTGAGACGTTGATTTGATTACGTTTTTTTTTTTTTTTTTTTTACAGGGATGAGAAAAAACCCCCCCTTTCATTTTCTCAATGTTACTTACTTGCAATCAAACGCGCGACCTATATTCTGGGTTCGGTATATAGTTAGGATCATGTAGTTGACGTTCAGCGTGGCGAAAGATCGGTAACCTCCTAACAGCTATTTATAAAACACGTGTCTGAGAAACGGATAGACGGCGTAACGCACTGTCACAGTCTCTTAATTCTCTACAAATTAGTTCTCTCATTCTTACAACTAAGATATTATGTTCCATTTGAATATATCTATACGCTAATCGTCGACGTAAAATGACTTGAAGTTGAGAAGCTGAGGAAAAATCGTTTCGCCTCAAACTTCCGACTTTAACAAGGCGGAGCAAAATACAACGAGAAATGTGTTAATAGGAATCTATCTTTTAGATCGTTCAGGGCAGTCGGTAACTAATGAGTTTCAGCTGGCTTCTATCAATCTTAGAAATAACATCGGACAAAGTCGCACGTCGAGGCAATGAAGTAGAAAAAAACAAAAAAAAGAAAAAAAAATTAAATCCTATCTAACCATAACTTAAGAATTTTGTTTCACACCATTTTTTCCCCACAACTTGTACACCCCCGCGTCTCTCGAATTAAATTGAGTTATCGTAATGAGAAAACATGGTTTTTTTTTCTCGTCTTTCTTCTTCCAATTATTATTTTATTTATAAAAATCAAGGATTCTGTTTTATTCTGATCCTCGTAAATGAAAACCTGGGAAAACTCGTGTAGTTTGAAACATCTTAAATCCAACTTCCATACATCGATAACCCGGATTATCATGGCACGTGTAAATAGGTTGACGAAAAGCATTGGTAATCTGTCGGCAACAAACAGATCGGTTACCTGTTTGATCGTTGGGTTTCGAAAACACGTGTAACGCCACGAAGGGACAAATAAGGGTGAGCTTGTATATTTGTTTGTTAACGTGCGGGGAAACAGCTATGCGGCTCGGTTATGTTTGCAGGGAGATTTCGTAAGGACTCTAAGATAGTGCTGCGCTAATGGCTATAACGGTATGTGTACGTCTAAGGGAAAACGTTACATAAGCTATCGCTTGCAGGGTTTCCGGAATGAAAGAAATTCTTCAGAAGATATAGAAAATATAAAAACAGACAAAATTTCAACCGCATATTCATTCGAATAGCGGGAATTTTCATTACAAATTATTTACACATACCATGATCATATAGGAAACTAAAAAATTTGTTAGATTTTTACCACAAAAATTAATTTCTCACGTTTTTAAGGGATGGAGACATTTTCTGCAAATCTTATGCAATTTCGGTACGCAAGTTTCGTATAGTTTAAAACGTTACGGAGATCAGTGGGCTTCGACTCGAGAGCCGGTGGCAATAAAGTAAATCAGGCAAAGTTATGTGGCGACTAATTGTGAACCACACCCCGTCGCTTCTCCCCTAGTAACCAAATATAACTAAACGGAACTAAAAGTGAAACTAAGCGGGACGGTCGATTAGCTTGGCTCACTAACTGACGCCCCTCTTGAGGCCGTATCTTTCGGTCTTCTTCTTCTTCTTCTTCTTCTTCTTTTCCTCTTCTTTTCCTCTTTCTCGTCTGCAGTTCTGGTTCTCTCATCTTTCAGTTTCTTCGAGAGTCGAATGACGCTGACAAGTTTTTTATAAGTCGCCCTCGCAGCAAGTAGATAAATAACGTAGGCAGTGAGAAAGAGAGTGAGATAGAGGGTAGAGGGCTCGGGGCTACGATTAATGCCTCAAATTTAAACCACTCTTCAACTCGAACAACGAGCTTGGTGGAATTTACGCGCGGCTTGCACCCGCCATTTACCATTTTGTAAAACGTGTACTTGGCCGTTATGATTTATTTCAGTTAGCGGCTCGTAGCGGCTAAGTATCCTCCTCTTGTGTTAGCCTTAAACAGAAGCGACTGCAAAAGCTAAAAAAAAAACGATATCTCAATACTTTGCGTCTGAGAATGACACACGAATTAATTAAGAAATTTAATGATCTTGCCTAGCGTCGAGTCAGTAACTAATTGAAAAAGGTAAAGTTCTTTTCTGTAGAAAAAAAAAAAGAGAGAGAAAAAAAATGGCGAATCTTCATGCCAAAGACTTTGCAAAATGGATTGTCCAGATTCAAACAAGCTCGCAAAATACGCGGGATATCTTTTGAACGCCTCAAGTTTATCCTCTGTCTTACATGTTGCAAAAATAAGCGGACATAGGACTGGGGCTCGTAAAACTGCCTTCGCAGGGGTATATATCTTTTCGAGTAATAGCTAAGAAACTCGGTTTATTTGTCCCTGCACTGTTTTATCATGCTTCCGCGTATTTTAGGAGAAAAAACATTTTCACGCTTAAGGAAGTATATACACGAATAATATGAAATAAAATATCGTATTATATACCTATTATACGCGAAACGTCGCCTCATTCAAAACTTTTTTGCTATTTTTTTTAGCGATATTTATAGTATAAATTTTTCATAATCGCGATAAATAAATAAAATTCTAATAATATCGAATACAAGGTGCAGCACTCGGCTGTATTATATACAATATATCTATAAGAAGGATAAACTGAATGCTGATTGCTAATCAATTTTACAATCTGAGGTCGATTCGGGGCTTTTTATAGTTTAACAATAATTTTTTTCGTATTACAACTCGTTGTGGCGACGGGTATATAATCAGCCCGGAGCTAGAAAAGTCGTAAACATAGTAGAATAAATTTATATTTTATTGCAATTCAAGAAACAGAAATATAAAACACCTCAAACGATAAGAGTATAACGCGCTTTTGTCGCGTTTACACTTGGCAAGAAAAAAAAATTTATTACCCTCTGATATCGTATTGTGGTTTATTATCTGCAATCACGAAATGAGCTATACTTAATAACAAACAAACAAAAAAAAAAAAAAAAAGGATCAAATGACAAGAAGATAAAAATTCTTTGTCATCTTTCCTCGGCACGTGAGACACAAGGCGGTCAAATTATTTGAACCGATAATAAGTAGGCTTATCTATTCTTTCTGCTTCCCTCCCAGATGCTGCTAAAATACGTGAAATAAATTCTGTTTGCTAGAACGCCCAAAATATTTGCAGAACTGTAGAGGAACCCGTTTTTGCAAATTCGCGAAAACTTCAGGATTAACACAATTCGACAGAATTTATACGGTTTGGTTTTTTTCATCTTCGAGTCCGGTTTTTTCTTGATGATCACAATTTTTCTGAACCTGATCCACTCCTCTTCCACGGTACTTCCATGTATAATGTTAAACGAGGGCCAAAACGATGTTGCAAGAGGTTTGGTGTTGCGTTTCAGTGTGGGCGGAGGGTGACTTCCGGGACAGTAACAACGGGGCCCTAACCGGCCTAGACTCCTCTGGTCATGGGGCTCACACACCCGGTGGCAGCACCCCGAGTACCCCGGGTGCTACACCGACCACACCATCGGGAGGATTTTCCTCAGCACAGCCAAGAAATCGTTCCAACAACACGCACAGGCCGGATATAAGGAAAGGTGAGTGTGAAACCGTTCAAAAACCATTTCGTGAATAGGTATATCCTCTCTGAATTTTTTCGAGTGAAGATCCACTTCTTAAGGATGAAAATGGCGCCGCTCCAAAGAATAATGAGGTTCCACTACTCTTTATTTCACTTTTGTGAAAATGCACGATTTTTACTCCGAAAACTTTAGAGGGCAGGTAAAATTCTTTTACTAGTTTTCGGCTGATTCTCATCTCTAGTTTAAGTATACCTGAACTGGATTAAAGTGAATTGATTACGCAGAAGGGGTAGAATATTAATTTTAAACCATTTTGATTCTCACGTTGGCCGTCACTCCCACGTTTATAGTTCTGGCAAAGTATCCAAATCTTTTCCGTAGGGTGTTTAATTCGAGATACCTACCCCCATGATATATTATTTATTTTTAACCTCCTGTTTGTCGAGGCCAAGGATCTCTTGTTTACTCATCACTTAGCGTTCCGAGATCTCCTGTACACAAATATTTTCCTGGAAACAAAATGCTTTTAAATATCGGAATGTTTTCCCAAAATTTCTCTGATATACGTAAAAGGCAATTCCTTATCCTAAGCACCGACCAAAAATGATAAAGGACAAAAAAAAAAATTAAAAAATTCAAAATGGTTGCAAATATCGGGCGCCAATGTCTCACCGTGGCTGTACACCGGCGCGAGGCGTCAGCGACGCTTATCTTTCAGACTAGCGTAATGTTTTGGGCGCCTCGACGCCGGCCCTCCCCCCGTACGTTTCTGGCCGTTCGCGGTGGGCCTTGACGGGTAGATCGCGGGTTCGTTTCGTACGGTAAAGTTCGGCCTCGGTATCACCATCAGCACCGTGCGTATGATAGCGGTGCCTTTGACCAGGTCCAATCCATCACGCGGCTGTCAGTCCAAGGCTCGCTAGGGGCCGGCTAGAGAGGGTATAGCCGCACGAGAGAGAGTGATTGAGAAATAGAGAGACGAAGGGAGGGCATACCCTCACCTGTCACTGTTACATTCATGACAACTTACACATATACATATGCATGCACACGAATTTAATCAATATGCAGTTTACGGGCTGAGGTGACAGCGTTGGTTGATGCGTGTATACAATACACATGCATACACCTAAGTACATAGGTATACGTACAAATCGAGTACACCTAACGAACCCGTACCTTATACTGAACCAACTATAGTATTGAGATTATCTTTCAAACGAACCGCGTGATCTATACCCGCTACTCTAACCGAGGATATGGATAGATAAATGATAAACGTATAGGTACTATATGATAGAAGATAGAAGATTAGTTTTAGAGATCTATGAGTAGGCATAGTTATAGAGGAGAATCTTTTTTGGATCGAATTTGATTATTTTTGTAAATTTGTATATTTTTAATTACATGTATGTGATCCTGTTTTTTTTTCTTCTCATATTATGCGTAGGTGTCAGAACACCAACGGAAGTTAAACACGAGCTTGGATCAGCGGGTGGAGTTGTGTCTCCTGGAGGAGGAGTCAATGATACGGACGATAAGGATGGTAAAAAAAGTAAACGACAAAGACGGCAAAGAACACACTTCACTTCGCAACAATTGCAGGAACTTGAAGCAACGTTTGCGAGAAATCGGTACCCGGACATGTCGACAAGGGAAGAAATCGCCATGTGGACAAACCTCACCGAAGCCCGCGTCAGGGTAAGTCGAAAATTCAATATTCAAAGATAAAAAAGGAAGAAGACAAATCTGGCAAAATCGATATCGGAGTCCTTTTTCCTTTCAAGTACCCCCCAGCATCTCAATATCACGCATCTCGATCAATACTCCCATTCGTAATATACTCCTCAAGAAGTTGCGCATTTTTCGAGGATCTATCTAGACGGTAATATATATACGGTATACACAGATCCGTTCGAAGGGTCAAAATAACAAACTCTAATCCTCGAAGAGTTGAAGTATAGAGATCCTTCGGTTAGAAGACAAGGCCCTCATTGACGGGTATCAGTTTCAAGAACAACACTCGTTCCTATCCTGTCTCCAGGGGGTAGCGCCATGCCAGTGCAGGCCATATCTTAACGCTATACGTACCTACCTATATGTATGTACATGCATATATGGCAGAGCAAAGAATTTTCAAAGTTGGATAACCAGCTCAACAATCACCTCTTCACGAGATAATTCAGTGAACAGAACCCGCGGGTCCTTTTGTCAGGTTTGTTTGAATTTTCTCTACTAGCTAGAGGTTCGGGTATACTCTCTCTCTGCCCAGGGGAGGCTTTGCGACGTTAAGCTCATACGGATTTATAGAACCACATACGGCAACAGTGGCGTCGACCTCGGTTCGCCTCGGCTCATGTATGTAGTACCTACATACCTACATACCTATATATATGCTAGGGTATAGGTGAACAAAAATTTTTCAGATCCCGCGATCTGAACGGTGTGTATATACACTGGATTCTGGATACGGTGAAGCCGGGTGGACCACCAACGGCGCGGTACCTACTAGCGGGACATTCTTTATTGTAAATCGGTGATCCCTGTGAGGTCGTGGTTCTTTGTTTAACGCACTGGGGAAAACAGCTAAAATACGATTACCGCGTTATCCGTCGCTGGTGTATTGTGGATGGTACTGCAAAAGTCAGACACCTCCTATCGTGACCTATATCGAATTTTTATCGTTTCGGAAATTTATTCACTTTTCGAAACTATCATCCTAGATATTTCATATTTCTCAAACAACCACGTTGTGGTACTAACTTCCCCTGGTCAGCTTCCTTGAACTGTGAGACTTTAATCATTTCGTTTCGGCCACTGATTTCTGACCAAATTAGGGGTCCTACTACAATATTTGGGGTGACGTGTTCCATTTGCTGTGATGAAGAGGTATACGCGTATTATCCTTTTTTATTATCGTATAAATAGTACGTCATGTAAAATTGTTTCGACAATATAACGACGACATATTTCGATAACAAAACGATAGGTACATTATTTTTTCAAACATACTAAAGACCATTCTTCCGCAGTTTCTCTCATATATTCATCCGTGTTATACGTAACAAACGAGGTTCATCGCTTTAAAAAATGACCATCATTTGAAAAAGAAATTCTATTTCTCAAAAAATGAATAATAAAATTTGTGTCAGTGTTCGAAGGCGATTAGATACAGCTAAAAATCGAAACTTTCCACCTGAGACATCGCGCATACCTACCTAGTGCCTACCTAGATTCTAGGGTCACATTCTCCCTTCGCCAGGTCGCAGTCGCGTTATCTGCAAAGAGGCAGGCGTATGTTTCGGTTCGTGTCTATCTGCGGCGTGGCTGTCCCTCGTAATCCGTTGGTGATTAAGACCATAAATCCATCGACGGATTAGTATGGCTGCTGCATCGCGCACACATACAGTTTCAGCTATGAGTACGACAGGGTATATGGTATAGGTACCGATGGTGCAGGCAACGGTGGTTGGATCGCGCTTACACAAGGATGGGGAAATACTGGAGAGCTGAATTTAGGTGGTAGCGGTGGTGCTGGTGGTGGCCAACGCCGGGTACCAGAATGAGGATTACCGGGTGTCATCCGTATTCGGCGGGTTAGCGGCTGTCAACGGGAAACGGCGCCGGTATATATATCAATTATTACCGCACCTGCATCGACGCATATATACTGCAGGTTTCCGCAGCGTTATTGGCACGGTTTTGCCACTATATGTATACCAGCAGTAACCCTTATGCGATCGTAAACCGGCTCTCTTTGTTATTTCTGCCAGTCATAATTCCGCCGATTAATCATTGACACCAATTTATTTTTACGCTGTATATAATCCGCGAGGAAATTATGCGCTGATTGTCGATTGCCGATGGTCGATATGAACGGCGACGAAATTAGGGAACGGAATAACGATCGTTTAGGATTCAGGTGGAATACCGATTTCCCGAATTTTCGAATGCGGATACTTCCGAAGTAGCTCGTTGTAAGGCGGGGTGCGAGGTGCAGGGAGTGAATTTCGACAGGATTCTATAAACGGGTATTTAATTGTGACTGTTTATTAATTTATAAATTTTGAAGATCCACTTTCAAAGCGGTTGCGGTAGCATTAAAAATCACGTGTTTCGCTTGAGCTCATAATCTCGTATAATCTTTTGCAAAGTTGTTAATACTCGCGGCTTACGGGTGTTAATTTAATATCCATACAGGTGCGCTAACATTGAATATCCGAATCCCGCAGTACTGCAGCTATACGTTTCACTACCACAACGGCTAAAAAATCCATAAAACTCCTCGCCCTACCAACTATATCGTATTCTACTACCCACGGACACGTACAGGTCAAGACTAATACCATTCGTATCATACCCAATCGTACAACATTACTTTTTAACATTTTACGTATATACTGTCGATACGTAAATAAATATAATGTGTCCTGCGCGCGATACTAGACTAAAGTTTTCACCCAAATATCCCGTGCATAAACTAACATCTGTAAAAAAAGAAACCATGAAAAATTTCGCTTACAAACTTCCACCGAGAAGCTGCAATCGCAATCATAATTGGCAATTAAAACTTAACGGATTAAAACTAATCTGAGGTGATTTCTCCAAATTGGAAAGTAGCGATCTATAGAGAAGTTGAAAATGTTGTAATAATAATTTGAAATTGTTTGAAAAAGGAAAGAAGCAGAGAGAGGGAAGAATGAAGCGGTATAGTGTCGTAGCTAGGCGATATAATACGGTCGTAGATTATTTTAGGATATTTTGAAAAAAAATATATCGTAATGGAATCGAGTAAGAATGGAAAATCGAATGGTTCGGTAAAACGAAAAGAGTATGACGGTGGTGGCAGAGGCTGTGGTTCACGTTCACAGGCAATTACAAATAAGGGTCGCGGTGCCAAATCCCGTAGGATCATCGGGATCACATTAACGTTATATACCCACCTGACCTGCTCCACTGCGTTCCTGGTAGAGCCACGCAAACTACCACGGGAATGGAAAGATTATTTTAACGTTCACGAGCGATCAAATACTGATCTTGTTTGTAGAGATTGAACAATTAGAGAATTTCACTTGCTCCTGCGGGGGAGAAATCTTCTCGATTATTGTTACCATAATCCCGATAAATACTTAAATCTACTTTACTAAATCGTTACCGAATTCTCAAATCCTCATCTAACTATCGTAACCTCGATACAAAATGAGGCGATAAATTTTCAAAACTGACATACGAATAGATACGTAGGATAATATATTCCCGAATCGTTATAAAAATAGGAATTCTTATTCACGATCCCGAACCCAAAAACGCTTTTAATATACCCTTTGATTCAACCCAGAGATTTGTCACGCTTAAATGTCTCGTTAACAAAAAGCCCCTTATAATTCTTAAAGCTCTCGTGTTAAACGTCTAAACCGTTTGTGAAGCACTTCAAACTTGCGGCTATCCTCAACATTCGTTAACCGAAGACAGTCGACCCGATAATCGCTTACACTTTTTTCTATTTTTTTTTTTCGCTCCTTCTCTCTTTTTTCTTCAACGAAACTTTTCTCCCCACTTTGCGGTCCGCAAAATTTATATCCAGCTAACATTCTCCATGGTTTTTGAATTCGTGTTTTTGATTATTGGATATATGTTTGCATGACTTGCTGCAGTAGCGTCAGTCTCACATATTTTTGATCGTGAAATAATTGAGATAAGTAAAATTTTGATAAACTGGCGATAGTAGAAGTGTAGAAAAGTATAGAGAGGAGAGCGATTCGTCAAGAGGAATAGAGTCAGTAGGTATAGCTCGGCGGTATTCGATGTGACGAATTCGCTCCGTATCCACTCCCGATGCGTTGTGTATCAACGAATACACCCTCGCATCTAAACTCCCTCGCTATTCAACCACCTACACATATGCATACGCACATTTACGCAGAATATGAGGACGTGTGTGTGAGAGAGAAGAGAATGAGAGGAGAGAGAGAGCGGGTGGATGCCACCCGAAGATATACGTATTCGCTGATCCATCTCGACGGCATAGTGAGATTTATGGAGAAGCTGCTGTTGGAAAGCGAGGTTCGCAGAACGTGGGGCGCGGACGATGCAGCAGGGGGAAAGAGGAACGAGAGGGAGGAATATCTCCCTCTGGCGAAGAAGGAATGGAGAGGAGAAGAGAAGAGAAGAGAAGAGAGGAGAGGAGAGGAGAGGAGAGGAGAGGAGAGGAGAGGAGAGGAGAGGAGAGGAGAGGAGAGGAGAGGAGAGGAGAGTAAGAAGCACCGGGGGAAACCGCGGCATATCCAACCTGGCAGCCATGATGGCCGACGTTGGGTTCTAAACGCGCTACGCGCAGCTGTCCGTGGCACGTATCCACTGGCGAATATCTGTCCGTTTTTCTTCTTCACTTTGACTCATCCTTGGTTCAATTATTTTTTTTTCCCAATTCTTCTATCTTTATTTTCACTTTATTTGGTATTCTTTATTTTTTAACAAGTCTCAGACGAACAGCGTGGTAATTAATGCGGTGATTAATTTTCGCGGATTGTTCAATTTCATTATTTTTTGCATGTAGCTATACGTCTGAGTTGATTTTTCGACAATTCAACTCCACGTATATGTCGTGGTTTAATTTTGTACTTGTCAGTAACGAAATCGCGAATTCTTAGGAAGGTAGGAGCGACGGTGATTAGGTGAGTAATTTGGCGCTTGATCGGGATCAGGTGATTCTAATCTGTTGACGATATGTCAAAAAGGAAATCGCTGTGAAGCGATGGACTGATGAGTGCAATTCAGAGACATTGATGTATCTAATTAGCAAACTTCTACAATGTTTGATTAATCGGTTAAATAGCTTTCAAATGAATCGAAAACAACAGTTTTAATGAAGTTATAAAATCGGGGACGCTCTCCTGCCTTTCGCAAAAAAAAATCTAAGAACTTTGAAGCGTTTAGCCAAAAGCATAACCGCTGATTTCTGATTCAAGAACTCGCAACCTAAATTCAAGATGCGTTATAAGTCCGTTTCGAAAAATAAATCAAAGCTGAAGACAGGGAGGAAGTCATGCGTACCTAAACAGAACATGGTGTGCGGAAAAGATATCATTCCTCCTTCGTGTCCGAAGAGAGTTGCGAAGAGAGCGAGACGGATATAGAGAAAAGACATAAGAAGAAGGAGGAAAGGGTGGCTCAGAGTTATGGATACTACTGCTTGGGGGTTGCGGCATCAAATCCTCGAGAAGCCCCGGATATCCGGCGGCTCCTTCACGGAATTTATTTTTAATGAAGTGGCGCCGCACGGTCTTCGCTTGGTTCTTTTTGGTACGGTTGATCCTGGCAGTACGTACTCTGTGCCTTTCCATACCTTACCTTAAGTATTTTCGTGTGTTTTTTTTTTCTTTGCTTTTCCTTATTTTCGGTTTTTCTATTTTCCTCTTTTTTTTTCCCCCCTCTCTCGCTCTCTCTTTCCCATATTTTTCGTAGGGACGTTAACCTTGCGGAATCTTATTCCCCCGAGGGACTAGCGAGTCTTTCTTTTAAATTTCGCGAAGAAACGCATCGTGCGTGGATGCGCAAAACACGGGGACAATAGGTATTCTCCACGAGAAGGACAAAGACGGAAATTCGTACGGAGGGATGGTGGGTAATATAATGATGGCGGCGGCTACCAGGCGGGGCGGGACTACGAGGGGATCAATATTATCCTCCTCCCTCCTTCCTCTTCTCTAACTCTCTCGCACTCTCGTACTCTCGTACCTACTCTCGCCCCCAGCTCGGCCAGCTCCCTCCAGTTTCTATCCTTTCGTTACGAGCCCTACTGAGGTACCAACGCTCGTTGATTCCTCCAAATGCACGCATCGTCGTACAAAACCAGAAACCAATACGCGATTAAACACGCAAACTTTATCACGTTCACCGAAGAAGGAAAAAAAATAAATAAAAAATTGAAAAGGTTCGTTTTTTCTTTCTCTTGTTCACTTCCATAATTCAAATTCTTACGTTCTTTGATGAATCGTCATCTCTGCATTTTTGTACAGCGTCTTCACACTCGATAAAAGGGAGGAAGAGGGCTTTCAGCCTTGTTCTTAAAAAGTATTAATTCGATTTTTACCTCATCTATACCTGAATTACAAATGCCACAGTAAATCATGAAGGATATTTTCTATGGATCACATTAGTATCGAAATTGATATCATTCCAGCAGAGATTGGGTTTCAAATGACCCGTACGCCTATAAAATTTGAGAATGTTGTCTACCTGCGGTATACATAATGTTCTTGAATTTTTACACGGGGTCTCAAGTGCGAGGGAGTTTATTGCGAAAAAAAAAGTAGAGCAAGAGTTCGAAGGAACCAGGGCACCCATAACAACGGTATAAGAAAACGTTAATTTTGGTGGGGTCCGCGGAGTGATTGATGAGTTTCCCCACCACGGTCTCATTACAGTTATATAAGCTTCTGTAGATTGAGCCTGCAGGAGCTTACCGGAGACCCTGTAAAAGGACGCGAAAGCAAAGGTGCAGGGAAACACAAGGGGACACTGTGATTTGATGAGGTTTTATTGCTGCAGTGACATGTCATTCGGCCCTCGACCCTGCCAGACTCCAACCTATACCCTAGAAAAAACGTTCGCTCTGATTTAAGCATTTATCTATGTTCCGCGGTCTCCATACAGCATATTTCATTCCTGATCTCTAGAATTGCAGTCGAAATTGCTTCTCTCTTTCTTCCTCGAACCCAGATGAAACATATATGCAATAACGAACATCTATAGACCCCTTCCTAATTTCTTGACAAATTTTCCCTTCCGAATTCTTCAAGTAAGAATATAAGTGGGTACTGGCTGTCGCGCGTAGCTTTTTAAGCTCGCATTCGTCGAAGGGGTTTACGATGAGGAAGTCGTCCGGTGGTCCCGGTTCCTCGCACTATATACCTGCCAGAATCCTGTGATACCGTTAAACTTTATGGGCGCGGCCTTACCTCCTGCCGCTTGCAGCCCAGCCTCGCCCTCCATCCCAACCTCTGCCCTTACCCTGGCCTTATTGATTCCCGAGCTCGCATCTTCCGCCTCAGTTCAGTTCTGTTGTGTGCTACTACCCTGAGTTGACTCCCTGAACGGCTCAACCTCACCACCTTACCACCTCACCCTCGCCCTCACCTTCACCCTCGTCTTCGCCCCCTCTGCACAATAACTCTTTCGCCTTTTCTTAGACACTGTATTGTATATACTGACGTGGCAATATCTAGCAGTGAACCGTTTGCGAGTAAAGAAACTCAAAATTACGTTGGCGAACGTTTCAACCCTCTTTTGGATCCGGGCCAGGGTTCCGCCGGCTTTTAGAGTATCTTTTTCACGTCAGAAATAACTTTTGTCATCTACCCCTACAGCTAGGGCATAATTTTCTGATGATTTCTCAGCCGAGAAATCGTTGGGTCTCGTCATATTTAATAATGATATAATAGTCGAAGGCATAGCTAGGGGGAAACGAGGATCAGTTCAATTTACAACTCCGCGTTCCCCTTCGAGTCCTCGAGTAATATATTGCGACAATTTCGATTAAAACTAGCGCAATAAAGTAATAAAACAATTATAACGATTTAATAACCCGTTTGTCAGGCGTAGAACGACTTAAGCTTTTCGTCTGCTACCACAAACCCGACGTTCGGATATCAGAGCGGTCTTATTTTTGCCCTCGAGTTTAATTACTGCAGATGGAAGAATACACTCCTTCGTATCAATTGTGTGCAATTAGGGTTCTCTTGCGGTCGAGGATTAACCTCCCCAACACTATGTAGGTTTTTCAGAGAAACTAGATTCTTCATTTTTCATAGAGATTTTTCGAAGAAACAAAGTATGACGAGAGGTCTGAGATGAAAAGGAAACCAGGTAGAGGATGAAAGATGCAGGAAGTTCTTTCGAGTTGGTATAGAATCGTGAGGACATTACTCTTCATTAGCCTCTTACCCTCTTTCAATGATTCGTCGCGCCTCTTAGCGTTTCCGCGACGCGATCGCGGTCCCATCCATCTTGCGTCTTCCCCGCACTTCGTCGTACCTCTCCCCGTCTTCTTATATACCTAGTATCTTACAGCTACGGGAGAGCGACATGTACGCCGGGAGCAACCAGCCGTATAATTGTTGAGGGTATGAGGCAGGGTTTCTCCGCCTGGTAACGTTCGAGTTTTCCACCATCTAGCATCCACCATCCACCATCCACCATCCACCACCTCCCATCCGAGTTTCTGAATCCCTTCGGGTCTTGGAAAAGCTGACGAGGTTGCCGCCCGCCGGTTATACCTAGTATCGAGCGTCGCCGTTGCCATGAATTAACGCCAGCGTATTTCAGACCGAAAGAGCCAGCCTCCACTTCCTTGCTACTTGTCTTGAGGTTTATGAACGCTCTTGTATAAAGTACAGGGGCAAAGCGGAAATCTCAATTCCAAAGACAGATATAGTTGAGAAAATATCAAACAATCATCGAGTATATTTTATTACCGTTTCCAAAATCTTAGCAGCATACAAAAAATCTGCCTATTAACCGATTCGATTTTTTTTTTTTTTTGTTCCATTGTTTCAGGTCTGGTTCAAGAATCGTCGAGCTAAATGGCGAAAGCGAGAACGCAACGCGATGAACGCTGCTGCAGCCGCAGCCGCAGATTTCAAGTCCGGCTTCGGCACAACAAGTCTAAACAGTTTCATGGCCCAACCGTTTCCAGACGCAGACGCTCTTTACAGTTCTTACAGTTCCTACAACAACTGGGCAGCAAAAGTCCCTTCTCCTTTGAGCAGCAAGAGTTTTCCTTGGCCAGTAAATCCCCTTGGTTCCGTGGTCCCAACCGCATCCCATCATCACCATCACGCCCAGGTCAGCCCAGTAAACTGTTTCAACGCAGCGGCTACCTCAGTAGCCGGAAGCCACGTCGGTGGTATGTCAGTATCCGTGGGTCAAGCAGCAACCTCAATGCTTCCAGGGATGGGTTCAGGACTAGGAGTAGCTGGTTCACCAGTAGCCGCATCAGGAGCAGCGTGTCCTTACGCGGCACCAGCAGCGCCGCATCCTTACGGACCACCGGTTTACACTCCCCACCATAGAACTTCGGCTCCACCAGAAACGTGCAACGTTATGTCAAGCAGCATCGCCTCTTTACGGCTAAAGGCAAAACAGCATAGCAGCGGTTTCGGTTCAGCAAGTCCTTACAGCACGGGAGGTACGACTGGAACGACTGGTGGTAGCATCAGTCCCGTTAGTTCCAGGGCCTCATCAGTCGGGGGTCTTAGCGCCTGTCAATATGCTCTTACGACGGGTAACAACCCCCATTCACCAGGTCCCGAACACGGTAACGCAACGGCAAGGGCCCAAGTCTGAGGCGAAGTGGGGGCTGCGTCGAGCCCCCACCATGTGACCGTGGTATCATCTAGCAACAATTTGAGCAGTAATTCAATAGTAAATACCCACGGTAAAGGTCAGATAAATAATTCCGAGTGACCCAGGTCGCGGTCCGCCGCCTCACCGACCCTATCATCGACGCCATCGTCGACCGCGTCGCCTTCACCGTATCTTTTATACGACGAAGACGCGTCAGCGACTGAAGTTAGGGTTCAGGACGACGGCCGTATGGCCGCCGGAGGTGCGGGCCTTGCCGGTTATTGGCAACACGCGGCTACAACTGCTGCGGCCAGTTACTGGCCCTCACTTCTTGACTGTTGGACAACACCATCGGTTGCGACTAGTTCGCAGCAGTTGTCTTTGCCAAGGGATGAAAATCGCGGGCTACAGTAGCGCGGGATGAATTAAAAAAAAAAAAAAATTAAGGTAAACTGCGATTTGTTATTGGTTCATTTCTTTTTTTTTTTTTCTTTATTTCATCATATTTATCCATGAAGATATATATATTATATATAAAGAGAGAGGGAGAGAGAGAGAGAAAGAAAGAGGAGAGAAAGAAGAAGACGTGCACCGAATTATTATGGAGTTTAGGAGAGACGGTTCGATCGATGGAGTTTAGTATGTACCTATATAGATATACCGAAAATATAATGCGAGTTAATTATAAGGTATATTCTCGCGTCTATCAATAGGCGAAATAAATTTGATGAACGATTAATCGTGGATGATGTGGATATAATACGCCGATTAAAGATCTCGTACACGGATCGCGTTGCTTTACTCACTACCCTGTAGATATCTGTATAGTAGGCACAAATTCAGTGCGTATATGTATACCAAATTGTTATATTATCATGATAATAAAATAAATAATAACATTAATAATAATAATAATAATAATTGAAATAATAATTATAGTAATAACATTAATTAATAATAATATTAATAATACCAGTACTAATTATTATTATGGTAATAATACTAATAGTAGTAGATGTAATAACAATAATAATTATAATAAAAATAATAATAATAATAATAATAATAATAATAATAATAATAATAACAATAACGTGAATAATAAATATTAATATCCAGCAAATACCAAATGTTAGGTTTTAAGGCATGGAGATTGAGGCGTATCCCAGTTTTAAACGCCTCGTGTTGTACAGTATATGTATGAGCACAGATCATTCTAGTAATTAGCCGTACGATATACATATTATTGCTATTAATAAATAATTATAAACAATATTCAATATCTTCAAAATATATGTGGTCGATTGGTCTTTGAAATTTTGTCATTTTTAAATATATATAATGTATACATACATACATATATATATATATCAAATGTATCAATTTTACGATGTATTAGTATCTGCTGGTATTGGAGAAAAAAATAAAAAAATTTTAATCCCAAAAAAGTGAAAAATCAAAAATTGAAGGAGAAAAAAAAATTGATAGGTATAGCTGAAACGTTTAGATAGTGAGAATTAATTTGTGCTTTGAAATAATATTAACGAGAGAGGAACTATTGGATAGAAATGAAATAAAGAAAAAAGGGCGTTTAAAGGGGTGACAGAAGTCAAAGGACCTGTCAAGAGTTCAAAGACCAAACGATACATAAACTCCTAGGCATATATTATATAAGATAAACTGTGCAAGAAACGACCGCAGCTGTTTTATATGAATCCCGATGTCGTACAAATGTTCGTCGAATCACGTGCATCCTGATATCTTCCAGCGAGTGACTAATTTCCTAGGCGTAAGAATGCAGGGATTACTACCTATATACGGAAACGTGAAATCCGTATTTCATATCAATTTCAAACCTTGATCGTATACAAAAAAAAAAAAATTATCATAATCTACCGATCCCTAATTCACTCGCTCCATATGTACGCGTTCCTTATGATTGACGGACGATCGTCGAAAGGTTCCGTTTGTAATCTAGTCACAATAAAAACCAATTCTATTCTACTCGTAGCCTATCAGTGTACTCAATATTTATCCCCTAACATTATCTATACCCAACATATACCTATCCCTGAGATTTTCGTTTAATCCTTATTAACACCCACCAAGTCATAAATTATACGTTTTGTTTATTTGTATTTTCCTTTCAGTTTATGTTTCCTAACGAAAAACTAATTCTCAACTCTCTACGAACTATACGACGAAACTATTTTCAGGTAACGAAAAAAAAAAAGAAAAGAAAACGAAAGGTATAATGACTAAGCTGCGACATTATAAGCCCCATGGATTTTATCATCTGGTTTGTGTTCGGACCATTTAATCATTCGATACTTGTCGATGTCACTTTCTATACGCATATAGATATTCTCACAAAGAAATGAAACATCTTTTCGATTTCCTGGTTTTTAAATTACGAAAGGTTATCGCGATTGCGCGAGATCGCGGAATATACCATGTTTCAGAACACGGTTTGAAAACGAGTTCGAAAACGAAGTTAATCAAGCCTTGATTGTCGTCGTGGCTTACTACCGCGATTAAACAAACGACCGACAATAATTCATTTACTCATGTGACGAATCGTCGATAACTACGTTCTGCCTAACAGAGATCGAATAATGGGGATGATTGGATGAAGCTGGTGCACTTTACAGAGGACGATCGTAGATGCGTGTGTGAACACTAAATCATCGTCAAGACGCAAGGATCGATTGGTTTTTTTTTTTTTTTTTTAGTACAATTTTTATGCCAAATACAAGAAGAAGAAAAAAATTTATTCTTTTCTTCGATTTAGTAGCGATTTAACCGCGAGGGTTGTAAAACGCAAATACCTATATACTCAGCTCTTCGGATAGCGAAAATTTAACGAGTCTAATTCATTTGAAAGCAAAACAATGTCTCGGTCTGATATTTTCTAAACTCCTTAGATGATTAGCATTTAACACCCTTCCTTCCTTCCGTCCTTTGTCCTTCGCATATCCCCAAGTAAAGTAATCAACTATTCATCCGGTTTATTCGCCTGGTAACGCCGGGTGCTAACGACTCCTAGTTTCGCTCAGCCTCCCTTATTCAGCCGCCCACTCTTTACCGTGAATAAATAGCGGTGCTATGAGTTTGGGAATGTAAATGCTGAACACTCCACGTACACAACTCTGTGTTATACATCCATAGGGCTCGTGTACATCAAATTTTTGCACACAGTTAAATAAGCACACCGACTCGCAGTGGGCACGTAACGTATTACGGTACGAAGAACAGCTAGGGGTGGAGTTTTCACTGTGGAGTAAGGGGCGAAGGGGGCGATAAATTATGCACCCTACTGTCAGTGGAGAGGGGTGTACTACGTTGGGGTACCAGCGGGGGTTGCCATAAGGGAAAGAGCGGGGGTGGAGTGAAGGCGACTCGGTAACCCCAACACGCAAACTAAACTAAACGCGTATTACAGTATCGTCGCACGCTAATGTTATATCCATTACGATATATTATGATCCGTATGTTACCCATTACGCAATCCTCCGTACCCCCAGTGCGGTCTGACTCCCCTAGAATCTCGTCCGAGCGTAATATAATGACTTTGTACCACTGTCTTTAAACGATTCTGGACAAACAGGTCCTTTGCGATTTGGGACTGATATTAATATCAGTGTCGAAACTTCGCCCCGTATCACAAATTTTTCAGCAGGTGTATTTTTTAATTTTTTCGATTTTTTGCGATATTTTATTGAACAGATGAACAGAAGATTAATAAAAATGTAGGAATTTTTTTTTTTTTCCATAGATGAAATCGAATAACAGCTATTTGATTTTTTGCTTCTAAAACCTAGATATCGATAGATTTAAGGAAAAAAGTAAATGTATAATACAGACGTATAAGAAATGACGTAATTTATACCATAGCTATGCGAAGGGGAGACCTTTTTCGATCTACAGTTAGAATTTATACTAAAATGTTGACAGGGGCTAGGATAGTAATCAAAATACGTTGTGAATATTTGTTTTCTGGAACGTCTGTGGGAGTCTGTCGAATTGTTAGGGCGGTAATAGGGCTGGAAAGTCTGAGACTACGTATACGACGACGTGGTGTAGCTGCTGCTGTAGCTAGGGCAAGATGAAGACGAGGAGCGCAGAGGTGAGGGAGTCGCGTATTCACCAGGCTCTGGTATCGGGTTTTATTCTCTGGGTAAATCCTTGAATCTCAACGGCAGCACTGCTACGGGGTTTCGTATAATAATACGCCCGGCGACGCGGCAACGTATACATACCCATGTACTGGGTGTACGCAAATTATAAAATTTTTACGAAATATTGTCATCTTTAGAAATCTGCGAAAAGATTGTTTTTTCCCAAGAAAATCTTCTCGATCGAATTCGGTTCTGTTGTTTTTTTTTTTTTTTTTTTTCTTTGTAATTGAGACAATTCATTCGTCACTAGTAAGCTTTATCCAACTTGGAAAAATAATGATTAAAATGATGCAGCAGATCATTTACTTCGGATAAAATTATTCATTAGGTCAAAATGTATAAATCAGGGAAAATTATTATAAATATTCTAAGAAATTGTCTGTCGCATATGAATTATCCTTCAAGTTCATATTTGAATGAACATAACATATAGATTTTTGAGAGGGATGATTGTGAATCAATTGATAATCATGTGATTTTTTTTCTCTTTTTTTTTTTTTTTCTCTCGTTTTTTCTTTAATAATTTTGAATCTAGCATCTGTATTGTTGGTAATAAAGAGATGCGATTTTTGTTTGCAAATTTGTATTCACCCTGTATACAAAAGTGAGGCAAAGTCTTGGGTATATACAGAGAGGAGTTACAGGAAGGGGAGGTAGTTGGGAACGGCCAGGAACACCCGGGACCGGGGATGATGTCTGCGTATATTCTTAGCGAAGGTTCTACCGTTAGGGGGTTGACTGGGATCGCACTTTGCCCTTCCGATGCTCATTTAAATGTCCCAGGGTAGTCGGGTAGCTGGGAATATACCGTAAGGATACCCAAATTTCGAATTACCCTGAAGAGAAGAACAAGGGATGAAATTTAAACCGTATTCCTTAGTGTCTCCGAAAGTATTTCCTGCTATTTTATCTGCAGTTATGCCTCCAGCCTGAAGAAAATTCTCCCTTATACTACAGAAAATAATTACCTTAAATTCCTGTTATTCATTTTTCGCTTTCTTCCATGTCTCCTCAATTCATTAATTTATTTCATTTTCTTTTCACATCCATAATTTTACTTGAAAAAAAAAATCAAAAAAGAAAGAAAAAAAAAAACGAAATAACAAAAAATATCAGAAGTCTTCAATTATAATCTATCGATGGGACTTTAGCCTCGATTAATACAAAGATAGATGTATAAAACGTGGCTTGTAAATCGACTTGTAAATTATTTCCTATCGGTAGCAATTGACGTTTAGAGAACAATAATTTAATAGATAGGTATATAGGGTACGTGTGTATAGGTTATTTAATCAGAAGAATTTCATCTTCTATACTAAGACTTGCTTCCTAATTTAGCGATCTTTGCACACCGTGAGCGAATCGAACCCGAGGAGATTACAGAAGCGTACAAGACAATGGATCCTGGACTGAGGTAAGTGTGCGTATTCCACTGTGCGCTACTTGCGCACGTAATTTAATTTATGTACCTACTGATGTGTGCAAATAACAGATATAGCCAGAGCTCAAGTACTTCTAAAGATTCCGAGGGTCTTCGTGCCATGCATGAATGCACGCATGCATATTCAGTAGAACTTTAAATGAAGGACGTCCCAGGTGTCTTGAACTTTACATATACTGCACCGAGAACAACGACGTATATAGTTTCAGATGTCAACCTGTGTATATAAAAATTTATTTTCATATACACAAGAGACTTCTTGTTCGTCGTAAATAAATTCTTTCGTTTATCAAAAATATGATTTATTAGTAATGAACGAGAATTTGCTCCGCACAAATAATTTTCCTATAGTAAATTCGTCCGAAAATGATCATGAATCATTTTTTCAAATAGATTTAAATCCAATTTCTTACTTACGACGGGTTGGGCTAAAGATTAATTCAAAATAGATATCTGGCAGACCTGAAGTAACACGAATATACCTAGTGAGGGATTTACACCACGATCAACATATCTGACCATTCGGATAATTTAGGATTTCTATAAAAAGCGATAAAGAAATTTTGTAAAGATTTACAGTTATATCGAAAAATGCTGCTAACTCATTTACCCAACGATTGCAACGTGGCTAAAAAGTTCTAATGAATGATTGACTAGATTATACATCTATTCATTGCAGTTGTGATTGCTCGCGTTCTAATTTAATATTCTCGAGCGCCTAGGGATCTTATCTTTAACTGTTCGCAGGCTGCAAAATTCTGTTTACTAAAAAGCTTAACGTCTTTACCCTCTTTGACATTGATTGCAGGTAATATGACTTACGTTGACGTTACATTTGCTCGTATAATGTAGATATTATGTGGTTTGCAAATTGTAAAGTCTGCGTAGTGGATTTGCTCTCCAGTCTATTTTTTCATTCGTATTTTTTTTTTTCTTTTTTCTTTTATCTATTTTCACCATTTTTTGTTTTACTTTTCATTTTCTTTTTTCTTTTTGTTACCTTTTCTTACTTTCGAAATGCTGTTATACTATAAGTATATATACTAACGCGCGTCTCGCTTCTCTAGATAAAATGGCAATTAACTTTAACTTGGGCAACGTAGCTTGCGGTGGAGGTAATAAAGATAGGCGTCGGTTTTATCTGCGCCAACATCTTCGGGGCCTTATCTACCCCAGTGGCGTAACCGCGCGGCTCTTGCAATAACGACAAAATTCAACGACCGAAAAGAACCTCGGAAACTAAAGAGAATTCTCGTCGGAACATAAATATACTCTTCTCCGCACATCTACCTGTACTATGCTATATATCTACAACAAACCATCACGCCGAGATCACGCGGATAGACATTAAGATCTCTGCATATAGTGTGTCAATAGTCGTCACTCGCACCAGTTTCCCTCATCACGTATACAATTTTACCCTAATAATCAAAGCTTTTCTAATAATTTTAAACTCTTCTTGGATCGATATGATATTTTTTTTTTTTTTCTGATTTATTTCTCATGGAATTTCCCGATCCCGTTCGTGCGCCACGTAGATCGCGTCATCTGAACCAGTCACCCAATATAATAGATAGATATTGAAGCACGCATCCATCATGCTGCGGCATTGCTTTGAAGTAGTAGATAACCGATTTGACGCTCTTCGTAGACGGTCGTAACAGCAATGACTAAACACCGTATCATGACAGATGAAAACGGTAGAAGAAGCTCGACCGAGGAACATGATGTCGATATTTCGCAAGCTCGGGTCATCCCGTTAAGCGATCTAGAGTAGACACAACGTTTTTTGAATTTTCTCCAAATTTACACCGACTTTTGATGCCTGTTTATTTTTTTTATTCGGGTTAAAAGGAGCGATATTACGATCTCCGTCAGCTATGGTGTAGACGTATTAAATCCACCAGTTGTGAACCCCGATGAAAAAAAAAAAAGCAAAAAATAAAATAAAATAAAAACCGCCAGACTTATAGAGCTAGGAAAGACAGCTCAAGGATGGTGCAGGGGATGGCACGCGATTGTCGGCCAATTACCGTCCCGTAGCTGGTGGTGCTACTGGTGCTGGTGCTCTGGTGCTGGCCGCGTACCGTACAGAGTGGATCAAGATGCCGCTAAAGTTATTTATTACCAGTACGAGGCAGCCGCAGTCAGGCCGAGCCACCCTCTACCCAGCACACGTTGTCTTTAGCTTTTCCGATCGCAAACCCATCGCGAACCCATCGCAAGCCCATCCGTCAGTGGCCGTAGACCGTAGACCGTTCGGTAGCCGAAACCTAGCTACCCGCCCGTATAAATTCTACGGAGCTTAAATACTGATGTCAGAAAAGATGGTCGTAACGGTCAGGGAATCATTTCGAGGCTAATCTTCGCCGGGGGAGTGAGATACGCCGACTATTACCACTAATTTTCATTTTATTTGAGTTTTGGAATTTTCTCATATTTTTTAAGTCTCTTTTCCTTTTTTTTTCTCTTCAACGAATATGTCTCAGGGTTCAGGTTTGACGCGATTGGTTTTAATTGATGAAGACATACGGTGTACTAGTATTATATATGAACTTTCGTATAACTTCGATAACGATCGTAGATTTTTTATTTTTATAAAAGTTTGTAAGTTGTAGGATTTATACGAAAATAAAGCGAATCTCGAACGAAGCTTATATTTATGGTACCAAGTGTTACAGTACGTATCCTGCGATAACTGTATTGGTATACAGCGGAATATATCTGTGTATCCTAGACAGCCACAGAGATGAGAGCGCATTGGTAATAAAACGGAATTTATTGATAGGTATTCATGACGTTTGCCAAGAAAACGTCATAAACATTGAGAAAACGTGCGAGCTGAACGATCTAAAGCGAACCACCGCAAGCCATGATGGTATTTCACACATAGCGCTGCATAATATATCAATTCGCTAGGAAAAAAAAAAAAAGAAATATTCTCTAGTCAAATTAGTTTCGGTTGTGAAAAAACGAACACCTCGTCATTTTTCTCGTACAATCAAAGAGCAATAAGCTTTCAAACTCCAGCAGATAGTTTCAACGCTGAGCTTCGGAGCTTGATTCGTATTTCCATGCTAATGAATCAGCCGTCGTTACATTTACACACGAATTAAAGTATCAACTGGAGTTCGCGTGACAGACGACCGATTGGAACTGTACATATACCTATCGAAAAATTGACGTTTGATATTACGTGGTATTACGTGGGAATACCCCACGGTTGTCCGATCGTGTCATCTAATTAGCACCGGGGTTTGGGATCCTGTGACGTAATATAGTGATCAATTATGTTACGGACAATCACCAGTTTAATCCAATTATAAAACGAAAATTTGTGAACCTATAATGCTGCAGCAGGTTAAATATAGATTCGAATGAATATGATTATGCGGTTAGTTTTTAGTACCTAGAAATTAGATCACTATATTTTTTCGTAATATAGTAGAAAGGGACGTTAGCTACTTGACCATTAGATCCTCGTGGATATTTGGTATAACGCTGACATGCATCAACCCCATGCATAGATGCATATGAGGCTCAAGGCGATAATGCATAATGCATCACGGAGCCACGGGTTCCTATTTTCTTCGCTCTGTTCGTCCTCTCTCAGCTAGAGAGTCAGTTATATACGGCATCGACTAACGTGTTTCGAATGGAGCCCTTTGTGGCTACGAAGTCGCCCCGGATTGAATATAAACGCGAGAATAAGAAGCCATTTTATCGCGCTTTCGCCCGTGCTTTTACTCTAGTGAAATTGAGGGCTTAAACCAAGATTTAGATTACCTTTCCTTATATATAGTATATATACCCAACTATCTATAGGTAGGTAACCACCTACTTTCTCTGTCTATGGGAACTCCGCTACCAACTCGAACCCATTTTACTATATCAAGCTTCGAATTATTTAGGTGAGTAAGCTTTTAGTTTCAAAGAGTTTGGTTTCACTTATTTTATGCTAAACTCCGAAGATATTATGTCATCATTTAATGTTTAGCGTATGAAGAACGTGTTGTAAGCTTTTTATGTTTTTCTTCATCTTCACCTTCTTCTTCTTCTTCTTCTTCTTCTTCTTCTTCTTCTTCTTTTTTCACCGAGCTTAGAAATTCAGGGGTAAAGCTTTGCAGTTGTTATTTACCAAATGATCGCAGGAAAAGGTTGTAAAACTGTACGAAGGGTAAGAACAGTTATGGTCGAAGACGAGGAGACGCGCGAGTTGGCGGGGGCGACTATAAGCACAGAAGCGAAATGGGAATCTTAAAATATTCCTGGATGTCGTCTAAATCAAGGGGGCTTACGGAGCGTCGTGCGAGCAGGGATTATCCTCTTCACTTCAAAGCGTCCTGCAGGTGCATTCTCTCCGTATTTCCAGTATCTTTCACTGACAGAACGTTGAAACACGCGCCAGTTGCAACTAAACCCCCGTATGCTAGGGTCAATATCACGTATAAATACATTTATTAAACGCGGTAGTTTCATTTCAAATTAAAACTGAACATTTTGTTTTCGAAAATTCTCCCTATTCAGTCTATCAGACTGAATCTGCAGATACTCGGGAAGAGATTTTGCCAGTACAGAAATATTGGTTAAATAAAAACTCGCCTCTATCTCCCGAGAATAACTTTATTCACAGAAATTTCAACGATTGATGAGAGGGAATATTTTTCCTGCTAAAGAATGAGGGAAGAAAACTGAAACGGGCTGAATATTTAGAGGGATCAATTCATCGATTTTAAATTATTGCGAGGCGATTAGGGAACTGCTAAACCACGACGTGTAATTAGCCGTAAAAACTAAGTGTAAGGGCAGAAATCGCGTGGAGAGGGTCTAAGGCGAAGTGGGTATGTATTGGTTGGCGGTAAAGAACGGGATAAACCTAAAGACTTCTTTTTTCTTTTCAACAGCCTCGAAGGTCAATACGTTCCTGAATTAGTTTGCATGAATTTCACCCCTCCTATTACTCTAACAAGTTGAAGTCTTGAAACAACCCGGGGCACAGAGTGACGTACAATTATCTCTCTTGGCGGCTGAAGATAGTGAGATCCACTCTAGGGATAGTAAAGAGTAGCCCCAGGCGAAGCCCTCTTCTCCTATAACCAAGCTAACCCAACCAAACCCAGATCCAAACCCCAAACCCTTACTCGACTGAACTCAACCCTCCAACGCCACCGAGGCTCGTACCTTCTACTTCTCCTCGTCCTTCCTTTCGTACGTCCTTCCATTCTTCCATCCTCCTTCCTTCCTTCCTTCCCTCCTTCCTTCCCTCCTTCCTTCCTTCCTTCCTTCCTTCTGGTTCCTAGTTTCGCCTCGTACACCCTCCGAGCTCGTTGAATCTAATTACACGGGAAGACCCACCCTCTACGAGGAGCAGGATGGTTGCCAAGGCGACGGTAGCCATCTTGGAGGGTTGCAGCCACTAATGGCCTAATGAATTTAATGGAGGCTCCACGCGAAGTACAGAACGGTGGAGCGGCGCGGAGTGGAATAAGAGCTAGGTGAGCGCGTTCTGCGTCTAATTCTCCGGAAACCGAGAGGTGAAGCTGACGGAGGATGGGGTCGGTTCAACCGAGGGCGCTAACCGTATACCTACCTCCTCCACGACCCAACGAGACCCAGGAAAACCCAACCCAACCCTTGCGCCTCGACTTCCCTACCCTTCCCTTCCCTTCTCTTTCCTTCCCTTGCCATGCCTTCCAGGATTTCCACAATTAAGTAAAGACTGAGTACTCGTCGTTAGGCAAGGCCAGGGGTTCAAAAGTAACGACGTATGAATGCCCCGATATTTTATACCCCGTAAATAGGACAGAACTAGCTACCCCATCGCTTCATGTACCGTTTATAGTATCGCTTTCTTTTTTCTTCTCTTTCTCTGTTCAACGGCATTCAGTAACACGTTTAGTTCTTGTGATTATGAGACAGTCCATCAACCTCGGAAGCTTTTTTATATTTGTCCACCTCTTTCCTGCGGCCTGATACAATGAAATATGCGGTTTAAAAGTTGAAGAGAATCGATGTAATTAGATTACATTAAGCTTTGGCGATAACCATTTGCCCAGCTACGGTTGATCCTCCGTGGGAACACGACACGGTCATTTCGACGGCAGCTTTCGGTGTTTGATCCTATAAGCACCCAAAATTGTTGTAGCCACACGAATTTCAGGTGATCTGCACGAAATGTTTATCTCTGATATTTCACAGAATTTTTATTAACTATAACAATTTATCGCGTTTTTTTTTTTTTTTTTTCATCCTACATCGAGGCAAGTTAGTTTTTTTTTTCACAAATTTCAATCACCGCTTTTAATTCAGAGCGGGGGAAAAGATTGAATTTTTTCCCTTTTCTCTACCGTCTAAGGTACTTTTTATATTCTACCATCTAGCGTCAAACGAGACGTTCAACAGAAACGGTCTTACTAACTGCCCCTGGTTTAGGTCGGAGAAATAGTCAGTTGTTTTAATTACCGGAAACTTTTCTGCGGATAAAACAAGTCTTTCGATTCACTCTAGACTTAAGTCAACGTAGCATAACAGGTCGTAACAAAAGCCGCAAAGGTTTATATAGAATTAAATGATAAATTTAAAGAAATACTTGAAATCTTCAGCTGCATAAAATTAATTAAACTATTCGAAGGAACATTATTACTAGACCTTCGTTAGTAAAATCAAAAAACGAACCTGCGATGGAAGTTTCGTGTAGAAAAAATAACAGAAGAGCTGGCAAGAGAGTGATAATTGTTTACTCAAAGAGATAACGTCCTTGCGCGTGATATGAGATTACTGTAAAGATAGCCCAAGCGTATGTTGGGCTTGTGCTCAGTGTGTCGTTGCATTACTCATTATAACGACGATATACACTATTATGCAGTTATGGCTCATAAATCTGCACTAACTAGATATCAACAAAATGAAACGTCGCATATATTTATTCGTAGTGTCAGTCGGTCAACAATCACTTTATACGATCCACAGATTTCCGAAAATAGCAAACAGATATCTAGAATTTTTAGATTGCATGATACGGCTCCTATTTTTTACTCCGATTGTATACCCAACCTTAATTCTCGTTACAACAAATGAAATCCTATGGTAAACACCGCTTGTCTCATGTTCGTCGAAAGCACATTATTTATTTCCCAAATTTTTTTGACTAAGGTAGGTAGTACTACTATACACATACGAATAAATACATCTGCATATTCAGTCGGAACGGGTAATCAACGCGCTGATGATGATGAATAATCGCATACAAACAGCATACCGAAGATGAATACCCCGGATTCAATGAAACTTGTAACATGTCATTCGTAGAACGTTTCAATTAGATCAGCGCATATGTTTACTCAGCACTTCGGCTCGCTTTTTGTACTGAACGGCTTTGAACGCATTCATTTCTCTCTTCATATGTCGACAGTGTAGGTGAGATAATAATTACGAAGTCATTTTGTCTCTGTTAGTATAAATGGAAATTGATTATCAATTCTACGACTTGCACAATCTAATTCGCACTGACACAAAGTGTCCAGATTCTTTCATACATCCCTCTGCGCTAAGCTCGAGAGAAATACCATATTGAAACTAGACCAGTCTTTGATAATTGGTACACATCGTGTCTCAATTAATTTTTAAAAATTCCAAGTAGGCGCCAGAAAGTGCGTCTTAAGTTCCACTTGAGTTTAGCCGTGGATTAAGCGTCTATACCTACTCGAGTACCGTCCATTTCATTTCCCTTCAAGTTCTTATATCAGTTGTTAGTCTTACGCTTGGATTCGACATAATTAGATGATCCGAAAGAATCCGTGATGAAAAATCCCGATCTATCCAAGTGGGGGTAATAATTTTTCTTTAATTCTCTAAGGAACAGTTGAAGTTTATATCCGTCTAGGCGTGACCCTCAATTACATAAATCTAACCCTAATCTCATCCACGGCGTTCGGTCGAAGGTCTAAACTCCAGGATACTAATAGTCGCAGACATCTTACTCTATACACGAAAGCTCATCGTCGCAGACTGAATGCGAAGAACGGTATAAAGTCGAGACCATTCTATTCCTGTATTAGACTTACAGGGGACGTATACTCCGTGCGTTGAACAGGGGATGTGACAGATTTCGTTCTTCGTAGATACATGGAGCACAAGAAGCGTCGTGCAGCTTTCAGGGTGAAATCGAGAGCAGAGAAGGCTGTGCCCCTCTTACAAAGAAAAAAAAAAAAAAAAAAACGAAAACTGGGACGGTAATCCAGAGAGCGGTCCAAGGATTACACTGGCTCCTCCAGATGTTTATTGAGTCTTTGAGACGCATGCGTCTCTAAGTTTATCAGTTTTGTATATACCAGCGAATTCTCTACGTCTTTAATAATACAGCATCAAATTAGATGAGTGAAATCGAACTCGCGTTGCTGGTTAATTTCTCTGCGAAATGTGAACCGAGGATAAGATCTACCTGTATACGAGTACAAAATCGGTTTTACACGGCGTAAGAGATTATCTCAAGAATTTACGGTGAATTTTGTATGTTTAATATAATGTGTGCAATATTTTAGTGGTAGCGATTAAAGGATCGGGATTTCCTAGTTTAATCAAGTTCTAGGTGTGGTTAGAGGTAGGTTCGTATAAGTAATTTGTTTCCGGTTAACGATCTTGTATATACAAAGTTTATAATACTCGGTGTATGTTTCCGGATTTTGGGTCGAGACCCCTGGGTCGTTTGTCGTTGCTTTATCGATCGACGTGAGAAGAGGTGACTGCTTCAAGCTTTTCCTGCTTCAATTGCTCCACGGCAGGCGCAGCGCCGCGCCACTGGAAATATCCTTATACTGTACAGCTATAATACGGAGCTTCAGAGGCTGAGCTCTCAAACGATGCTTCACTCACGACTGGATCGGCGGGAAATATTTATTCTTCCGAGTAATTTACCGTTACAGCTTTACCACGCCGATACCATCACCCCCTTTCGAACGATTACACAAGATAAGTGAAAGGAAAACTGCCCAGGCATTTTAGCCATTAAGAATTGAGCCTGTTTGAGGCTTAATCAAATTTTAAATTTCCTAATTCATTGATTCTCCGATTAATGATTCACGTCGTTATTCAATTTTTCATGAAACTGGTTTTCATTGTTTTGGTCATTCGTGCTTCTGCGAGGAGAATAAAGATGAGAAAATTTTTGGTAAAAATAGTGAGGTGTGAAGAAAGCAGGTACCTAAAGATGGGAAGTAGAGCGATATTGCCAAGGCCTCTAAGCGGCGGGATTAAGAGCTACGTAAATTCTTCCACCCCGCTTGCTTTCTTCCAGTAAAGAATCGCTTGCTCGGTTAAACGCATTGCCTTCAGGGGAAAAGTGATAGTCGACTGTCAGTCTCTCTATCCTCTCTGCCTTTCGAGGAACCAAAAACTCTTCCTTATTTCACCCTCCTTCGCCTCCGCACTCGCGTGATATCCAGTTCTGAAGTAGCCGTATCTTTCATTCCGCCTATTTCACGACGACGCTCATTTATACAATACAATCTTCACAAATCTCTAGATTTGGAAAAAATATTTCAATCATATTTGGCAAAAAGCACAACGAGTTGTTTCCAATTACAGGTTTTCATGATTGCTCCAAGTCTTCATGGATGGTCAGCGCGCTTCTGCGGAGAGTAGTAGCTTCCGTTGATGTCTGGCGGGTTTTGAGATCGTAAAATATGCCCGTAGTTTATTTATCGGTTAGATATATTTGCGTCGAAACTTTTTTCGTACCTAATCCCATAAATTTTATCATTGATTTTCAGATCTTTGAAACATTTATTCCCATCTACTGCGACCTACGACGCGGATTAGAATAATTTTATGTACCCTTGCGTTTGCCCCTGAATTTTATATAGGTGGTTTTTTTTTCTTCTGCTTTTTTTAAAGACCTGAAATATCCTCGTGCGGAGTATAACCAACGTCTGGTAATATATGGGTAAATAAATAGACACTTGGACCAAAGAGTTGTGTAACGAAGCTGTTTTCCTCTTGAATTTACACCCCCATTGCTAATTTGAGTAAAAAACTAAAATCGATTCTTTGACTATGAGAAAAGTACCGAAATGTTATTAAGAATCATTTCGCAACATGCTTTAATCGTAATGTTCTGTCCATCTCCATTCACCAGTTTGGTTGTTTGTTCATCATTCAAAAAGTTCATTTCAGGTGTGTAAAATCAATCTCGTGATTCTGATCGTAGCTGGAGCCATCTTTCAAACGTGGAATGAAAGCAGATAGTCAGTCTCGAGTCTCGACCGAAGATTAAAAAGCTATATACGGCTGCTGATAAAAGAGAGTTGGACAGTGACGAAACGAAATAACGATAAGAGAGTTTCCCGTATCTCTAGAGCTCAGCTAAAGCATATTTTACCATCGTTCGTCAGTTGAGAATTCACAAAGCTCAGAAACGCGTTCCACAATCGATCGCATCAACTGCTTATCAGTCGATGACTACATCGGATAGCAGCTTTACCATCGTCAAGTAATGCCTCGGAAATATTGTAGGTAGGTTTAAGTGCGATGATTTTAAATTTACGAAATTATTGTAATGTTGAACATTTATATTTCTCGAGATTTTATGAATTCTCACGCGATCGAGTCATTATGTTTCGTTTCATACATATTCGTGTATATCTAAGTTTCGAAAATATGGGTCACTGTTCTGGGTCGTCTGTCGTTTTGTCTCATTCATTTCAACGAAGCACATTACAAAGTGACTTCAATCAAAAGCAAAACTATTATTCACCTGTTCTCCGAAATGTTTAAATTTCAAGGTCCAACAGCCGATTGATACGTGGCCACGACTTCTATGCTGAACTCTAGAACCCGTCTGACCACTTACCAACCATCGCTACTGAGCGACAGTTCGAATTATCTTATTTTTCAGTAAAACCAGAGTTTCGTTGAAGCTAAGATATCAGGCTTTGGACATAGCAAACAAATCCGTTTTATTTCATATAATATTTATCAGAGATTTTTATCAATATTCCTAATGCGATTCTCTCGATTCTTTAAAAACGCATTCGGGGATAAGAAAAAAAAAAAAACGGAATAGGACAAGGATTGTAATAGCAAATAAATGAACCGATTCATGTAACTGTAAATATTATTCAATAATTTATAACAATATTAACAACATAATTATTGGTAATACATATTTTTTTGTATAATTATACTAATTAAATTTTCACGTATGATGTTCGTCGATGAAATTGTCTTGACCTTTTATGTAATATCATACCTATATACTTATACATATATAGGTATATACAATATAGACTTTATATTAACACCTAGAAAGGTAATTGCTAAGTTAAATCCCGTCTAAATTTTTATTTTTTTATACATCAATAATTCTATTTCGTTTTCTGCCTGAAAAATCGCAGATATCCCTTTCTAAATTCTAAATTTAGAAATGGCAAGAGAAATCGCGAGAGATACTCGCATTATTGTCTCAGTATCCCACAAAATAAATACGTAGATCGTAGATCGTAGATCTTATATAATTGAGCTAAAGAATCCTGTCTGATCTACGCTGTGCAAATAGACTTTACTTGCCGAGGTACTAAGGCACTAAAGGCATCAGAAATAAGGCAAATTCTGAGTGTAATCTATTCGCTTATTATATGGGTGTGCCGTAAAATTTAATCAGACAACTCGACGCTATATCATCGACGTTGATTACCGCCTAATTTAATTTACCTTTAGCTGTATACCAGAAGAAACGATTTATATTCAACCTAAATACGATGTCCGATCGGTATTTTACAAAGCCTAGTATTCTGCAGATCTTACGAATTATTATCACCGAATAAATTTCTTATACCTACGTAGTAGACGTGTGAAGACTGCCCCTTCTCAGGACAATAAATTGAATTTTATATCATCGAAAGTGAATCCATTTCAAAATTTGATGGAAAAAAGCTTTCAATTAATTCATCGAAAGCGTCAAATCAGGTAATAAAAACCAATTGAAAAATAATCCTTTGTGTTAATCGAATGAGATTAAAATTTAAATGAGAAATAAAGAAGAAAATAATGATGAACACATTAACAGAACGAGTCTTGTCTCATTAATTGACGTCATTTAATAAATGAGGGAACGTATATCGACAGAGACACGTCAGACCTGTGGATTGTGATTTGATATTTATTTGAGCTAATTCGTTTAATTACCTTCTAACTATAGGTAAACTTGAGATGATTTGCCTCAGTGTAAAGTTTTCTTTCCGTACGTTGTGGAGGCTCGTAATAGATTTCAGCCACCATTTCACCCTCGGATTAATAAACAGCTGCTATAAATTGGAAGTCGAATATCCCTATCATCAGAATCTTCGTTTTCCAAGATAAGCGGAGATCGGATTCTCCACCATACAAGATGCCCAACCTTTTGTCGCGTAAAAAGGGAGTTCCTGGTACCACCAGGGTGGCCATATTCCTAGCTCCATGGCACAAGCACACTCCATAGCAAAATACGGACCTAATGATTAATAACAAATCCTGAACACTGTATAAATCTCGAAATGAAAGACCAGATTTTTCTTTATATCAAAAAATTCGTTTCACTTTAAACTTATGAAAGATTTCGCGGGATTTATTGGCGAATAATTTTTCGCGATCTAGTTGAAAGGTAGCCAATTACTGTAGCAGACAAACCTGAGAATGAGGAAGTAGGATCACCCTGTCAGAGACGCATGTTCGTTGGACATCCGTGATTCAGTCTGTATTCGACGTACAGCATTCCTGTATTGTGCCAATAGTAGAGAGCTGCGACAACCAAAGTGTGCCACCACTGATGGGATGAACCTATATAGTCGACAGTTCCTGGGGAAAATGAAGAGAGAGAAAAAAAAAGTAAGAAATTTAATTATTTTTCTACATTTTTGTACGAGTGTTTTAAAAATCACATATGCAGAAATTTTTACCCGGAAAAAATCGCTCCGGTATCCGACTCATATAGATGAGGAATGCTGCACCACTGATAACGTACATTCCAAGAACTCTTGGGAGCAGCATTGCGACCATTGGATTTTCCATACCACCCATAGCTATGGTCCAATGAAATGTTGGTAAAACCCCGTAAGCTGCCCATGCAACAAACACGGCTAATTTTACGTTACCGTTTACGTTGAATTTTGGGATTTGAAGCAGCATCGCTATCACGAATATTAGGAGGACTGTGATGAGGTAAAAGTGCTGCAACTCCTGGCAATTTTTGAAAAGGAATGAGTTAAAAAATGATGAAACTTTTCGGTCATAAATTTTCGGCGTTTTTGCTTGACATATGTGGAAATCTTACCTTGTGGCACCAAAAGGCGTAGTAAACTCCTGACATGTAAATTGCCAATAAGCTAAGAGCGATGCCGAAGAGATCGAAGGATAGGAAACACCAATAATCCTTTTCGCTTCGACAGGAAAAAGTGTGATACATGGAAGACAAAATCATGCAAGCCTGCAACAGATTATGGTATGTATGTGATATTACGTCCAGGTTGTAACATTATCATTTTTGTAAAAGACTATGGCATTTATTGATGTACAATAAAAATGGTATCCTCACCTGGAAGCAAACCAGCAGAAGAGCTACGATTACTTTATCGCCAAAAGGCGCGTGGATATTGAGCAAACAGAGATCGTATAGTGTTAATCCGAGGAAAAGCATCCAGCCAAATATATGGCTCCATATATTGATCGTTTCATTTGTCCACCAAAAAATGCTGAAAAAAATTGAAAAATTCCTTAATCTCGAGGGTTGGAATTCGTCAGATTTAAAACAAAACTAATTCGTTTAATTTTCGAGGTCAGAAACTGTTGCGGAGTTAGAAGAAAGTATTCTGTAATCGTTTAAACTTTAAACGACGACGATGTGTGGGACATTCAACATTATACGATACGAGGCGTAAAATATCATGGAATAGTTCGAAAACGCGGTAGCTAATAAACGAGGAGACTGACCTTTCAAGGCATAATTTGGTGGTCAAGTATCCCCGATAACCGTGTAAAATGAACGGGTTAAATTGCAGGTATTCAGGTGCGTCTGCAAAAGGCAATAGCCTTCGCATTTTCTCCTCATCTTCGAAGGTGGCATCATCCTTGACAGTAGAATTTGCTAGGTCGCCGTTTTCCTTCGTCTGTTTAACAAGCAAATTACTAATATTGTTATTCTCATAATTATCGATGTTTTTATTATAGTCGAAAGTTATATACGGAAGTATGGATGTATCCATGTAAGGTAAACACAGTAAACAGAAATGAGGAAACGTTAATTAGTTAATTACATACCTACTCACACCAATTTAGAGCGATATATGCGACATACATGATACGAATATTATAACGAGCTGAACGCCGGTCAATATTATGCAATATTTTTATTCAATATCCTGATTATTCATTGTTTATGAATACACAGTATATAACGAGTACAAATGATGTGATGCAAAGGTATGCACACTGTTAATGAAAACGTTATGAATTTCAATAAACCAATCAACCGCATTGAGTCTATGCTGATTTCACGCTATTGTTTTTCTTCCAACGACACAAAATCCAGATTCCTCGGTGTACAAATATTGACTTACTCAATACCGGCAAAGGCACCGATATCCTTGGATTTGAAAAATGGTTAAACGGCCTAAAACTGACAATACAGAAAGCTACGATTTCCGTTGGTCGAAATCCTTCTCTGTGACCAACGAGCTCGATAATACCAAACGATTATACAAGAAAACAAAACAAGATACATAATTATGATCGCTATTATCTATTGCTGGAAGGCGTCTCGCTTCGAAATAATAAAGGCATTGAATTTGTCGTGGAAAAATAGTACGAAGACACTTGTTTGTTGAACGTCTCAAATTTCTGCGATACTGTTTGATCCGGTCTTTTCAACACGGCAATTTATGTCACCGCGATACGTCACAGTGTTTGACACCGATTCTAGCACATTCAATATCTGAGTTCTCGTTCGTTTTACAGACAATTCTAGAGCTAACGATTCGGTCGGATTTTATACCGCAAACTTTAGGTTGAAATCAAGTAACGCGTCTTTAGGTCTTTTTATTCGGAAATAGATAATCGATTGCGAATATTTTCGGAGAGATTTGATCAACGATTCAAAAATCGAATGAAAAATTGGAGTCAATTGTTATTCAGCCTATCGGAAGATCGCTAATACATCAATAGACGGAGTGTGTAGGTGAGAATCAACTTTCTTTTGCTTAGTTACAACATATATTTGAAAACCGTTCAACGCCATGAAGGTTGTATCTATAATATGCCTAATAACGTTCTACGATAATTTTAAACGGAAATAGTACCATAATACGCTGTATTTAACATAACTTGATAATTGAGTAATCGCTAAAATATCAAAAATTCAGTCCATATTGCAGTTCGTGGAAATATAAATTTATTCCTGATTTTTTCAATAAATGGGATAAAAATTCTTAGAAATATCAGAAAACCAGTACTGCAGGAATGAACGCAATTTGAGTAGGTCATATAAGGTGCAATCACTATTTCCGATGTTTTAAGCGTAGAAATTCCATTTTCAAGGCCAAGAATTAGTCGGCAAAAGTTATTACTTTATTAGATTTCTCTGCAACTCGAGTATAGCATAAGTAGGTCGCGGGTATAAGCTACAGCTATAATCCTCCATACCTTTTGCCATCCGCTATCGTTCGGCGATGAGTATTAATCCAATAAATGTTTAATAGCGATGTTCGATCTGTGGGATAAAGCTTCGGTTTCCCTAATTGCGGAATAATATCCATCATTAAATGCGCCTCACTTTAACACCAAAAGCCATAATTAAATGATAATCAATTACATTCTTTAATCCATTATCTAGCAGACGTCAGCGAAACGATCGCGTTCTTAATGTGCGTAATGGACGCGTCGAAGTATAGCAGACAATAGTCTCACGACCTCACCGCAATGACCTGTTTTAATTGCATGTGGATAGGTTCATATGTAAATTTGATTTAAATAGTTTTTTAATAACAAACGTGAAAGTTAACATATAAATAAGCTTAGAATTTGGATATTCAAGTTCAGAATAATAATTCGTGAACAATTACGTTGTTGGATCTAATCCAAAATCTATTATGCGGTGATCAATAGTGAAAAGGAAAGCTGTGAAAGAAGAGATCAATCGAGACTTTGTCCTTTGGTTTAGTGACGGCGAGGAAAGAGATGAAAAAAAAGAAAAAGAGGGCAGTGGGTCACAACGGGACTAGCCTTTCGTCCGGCGCGATGTGTATACATATATGTATATTATGCGGATTTTATAACGTAATATCGACAAAGTATGAGCTCGGTTTACCTAGTCCTCGGAATTTTTTGTCGTAGTTAATTAACTGGCTAAAATATTTCCGATATTAATATATTTATATAATCGTTAATGGAGGCGCTAGCATCCAATGTCAAACGTCAAAATAGCAGCTGAATATTTCGTCACGCTTTCATGTCTGCAGACGTTTCTCTCTCAAATACGAGAATTTCTCGTTGATAATTTATAACAGACAACAGGTAGTAAGAATCGTTATGAATGACCATTCAAAATTCCAACAATCGAGAGAAGAAAGTGTACCTATATACGTGTATAACAATTAAAATGCATTCGCGGACAAATTGGTGCACCTGATTCTATACTCACGATTAAAATTATCTTCATCATCGGGTTGATGAAGCTATAGCTACAATTAATTACTTCGATAGGATGTATAAAGTAAATCAACGAAATTACCTGAAGGAATGGTATTCTCTATAAGAAAACATTCGCCCGAGTTTCTTAGCCAGAAATAAATTTGTTTTGTGCTTAGAAAATTGGGGGAGAAATCTGCAGACCAGATGAAAGGATCTTTTCATTTTCTCGAAGCCAAAGCTCGAGGCACCACGCCAACTTTGATAATGATTATACTCTAGCTGTTTGTAAATCACTGTGCATTCAATCGAAAGTATTATACCGATTGGTTCGTTCTCTTGGAATTAACCTTGTCGCAGAATTCCTGTATTTTTTATTCCGAATAACCATCTTTATTATATTATTGCTAAAGATATTTGCGGAACGCCTTTGCCACTGCACGAAGGTTAGCATCAGTTTTAGAAATCATAAGGACGAGTGTCGAACGTAAAATTGTGAATAAATCGGTGAAATAAATTTGGTAAAATAGTATGCCTGATGCTGATAATTAAACGAATTTGAAATTTTCAAAAGTTCAAATACACATCGTTCGACAGCCTATACAAGGTGACAGAATAAATCAACCTTCTCCTTTAATTTAGTCGAAATTATACTCAGTCCTGATTAAGGCCAAGTTAAGTTATTAGAAGTATAAAGTCGACGTTCCATAAACAAACAGAGATGTAAATTTTCGATGATTTAGCAAAGATCTAGAAAATGTTAATTATGGTAGTTAAATAAAAACGGAGGCGGATTCCTGGGCGAAAATTCACGGCCATATCAAGGCTACTCTCAAGGTGTTAAATAGTTTGCGTGCACCGATCGATGATGGGATGTGTTAAATGATACTTTATACTATACGTAGAAATGTGGAGCTAACTAAATGAAAATCAACCCTTTCACCTATGAATTTTTCATTTCATAGCAATTAGCTCGAATTTCTTTTCCCTTGACCAACTGACCTTGTCGATCAGGGGTTGACCGGTTTCCTGGTGAACCTTGGCACTCGGTCTCTCCCTCGTTTTAGATCCCGCGTGGCCGTTGCTTGAAGCTGTTCCTTGTTTGTCGCATTCTTCAACCCCTGCCAATAATTTCATCATTGGAACGACCCTGCCTCTTCTCCGCACCTGCGTTTTTCAAAAATTAGGAAATCCATGTTTCAACTAGGTGTATGTATCGGGATGGTCCTTAATTTAATCATTTTCGAATTTCAATGCTTCTATGGACCAGGACGTCTCCAAATATATATGAAAAAAAATGTAGCCAAAACCCCGGGTTCCTATCACAATTCTAAGTACTGCCCCAAAGCCTTTGAACTTTACCATTTAAGTGATACACGATTTTCAGTACTTCGGGGCTACTTTTTACTTCCTATCACGTTATCGCTTCGAATAATCTGAAACTCCGCACACTTCTCACCTATGCTAGTACCTATCCGTGAAAAAATTGTAGATTTTTAACGACAAAATTTTATCCATCACAATTTGGAGATACGAACCAGAGGTCTTCGCTACATTTTTGAAGACGTCGTGGCCCACGAAAGCATTGAAATTCGAAAATGATAGAATTAAAAACCACCCTTATATGTAAATGGATGCGTTTTAGGAGGAAAACCCTACCAAGCGATGAAAATCTGTTGTTTCCAATCCAAAAAACAAAATCCCAATCACAGGATCGAAGTGATTCAGATCGCCGATAAACTGAACTAAACCAAACTTTTTGGTCGATTTCTGAATGGAAAAAAAAGACAAAAAACATAACAAAACCCTGTATAACCGATTCTCAAACTCCTGTTCAACTTTTTTTGTCAATTACCACGGTGGCCTACATGTTGGTCCGCGAGACGAAAAGGACAAAAGAAAGATCTGCAGTAGAGGGGAATGACTTGGTCAGGAAAGAGCCGAGGATCAGTTGAGTGCCTCCAGGTTTACTCTCTCCGTGGAACTACGAGGCCAATCTCTCGCGTCTAATCGGCGAGAAAGTCGGATGAAAGGTATACTACTTCATGGTAGAGCACTGACCACTAACTAACGCACACACATAAAAGATAGAACTGTGCTTATAAATTTCGTTCCATAAATTTCGCCGGAGATTGAAGGTGGACGAAATTTTTTTTTTCGCATACAATACGCGTAGTTATCATTGCTATTTGAGTTATGATTTATTCCTACTTCAACGCAAAATTTCTTTCGTTACAGATGATAGACGAGTCTGATGTGTGTGTCCATACCGAAAATAGTGAATTATTTATTCCTGAACGGTTTTTATTCCGCATTCAATTATTACTGCGATGTCCAGTATCGTATTCAACGTTCGCCTTTGACCTAATTCTATATGAGTTCACTTGAGGCACTTGCGACGATCACGCGAAAGAAATTATTGCGGTTATTTAAATGCTCTGATTGTAGAAATTAGTGGGAATAAAAATTGCCTTTATCTATCTACAATGATAACGTCATGTCGTAACGACAGAAGTTCCTAATTCACGATTTTATAAAATATAATAATATTATCAATATTGAATGGCATCTAACTGCTCGGCGATAGAGAGAAGCGTGATAACTACAAATATGCGATAATTTAAATTATTGTTTAGAAATGTAGGAACAATTTTATCTCATATACTTATATCCCACATATATGCGCCAGTCACGTTACTTAGCGCTGGTTCTGCACTCAGGGGACTTGTAACAAAATGCTCACGACGGAGAAAAGACCTCGGAATTATTCCTAGAGTAATTGAACTTCTAGCGTATGTAACATACATAGATATACCCATATATATATATATATATATACTATGTATAAAGATATTAAGCAGTCAATGAACCGGTCAGAAATTTTTCAATAGCAAGTGCTGCATTATATTCACACGAGGAAATTGTGATACAGCAAGTCCTTCTATACCTATGTATATGAATCTACAGTATATAGGTGTTTAGCAAAAGCGCTTTCTTTTTATCAAGAAAGTTTCATGGATAATCATAGTTGTTGGTCAAAATTACATGTTATAAAATAAAACGCGTAAGAATCTGCATATGTATATTATACATAGTCACTTCTGTATACATATATCGTATAACTAATCCCTTTTTATACACGATTCCATATTACGTATAGTTTTACTTCACCAAACTTTTCCCGCCTCCGGAGTTTTCCTAATGAAACGATAATTTCATTCAAGCCTTTTATTTTTTTTCTACCTAATACAAGGTAGGTAGATACTACATATAGCGATTCGTCGTTGACACTGCAGACAGATACTCTCGTCAAGTGGAAAATATCGACGTACCTGCATCCATCCAAGATACGATATTGTACAGATTTGTGTGTTATTTTGAGAAAACTTGAAATAAAGATCCCTGGAAATTTGTTGTAACTTTATTTTTCGAAAAAAAAATAAAAAAATAAATAACGAATTACAATAATTATATTCATAATTTGATAATTATCTAACCATATAGAATTCGGAGAGAGAAGAAGAGTAGGGATGATGTGACTGAATAACAAAAATCACGTGAATTTGTAATTTTCTTTTTTTTTTTTTGTATTCTTCTAAGCAAATCGAATCTCCTATATTTTGAACCCAATTTTCTTGAATTGCAAGGGTCTTAATTAAACTCAGGAGAAGTTATCGCAATTATAACTTTCTTTTCTGCTAAATTAACACACTCGCCTGAGTGTCCAGTCGTTCAGCAGTTTCCCGGATCCAAATGAGAAGAAAAAAAAAAAAAAACCAAGAACAGGTCGAAAAAATTTATGTAACTTTCGAAAAGCGGTAAATCGAAGCTACGTATTGATTCCTTCGGATTCTATAACTCTTAGGTAATTACTACGAGAATGAAGAAAATTAAATGAAAAGTACGAATGTATTAAAATGAATAGAAAATTAATACTAAAAATATATATTTTTTTTTTAAATCATTGAAATTTAATGATAAATTATAAGATCAACGTACCTTGATGAGACGCGATGATTTAATGACGTGGTTCAATCTGACAGTCAAGCAGGCAGCAGGTGTCAGTTGGACAAACAACTCTAGCACAGTTCTCTTGCTTATAGCATGGCAATAAGATATATATGAGAATCCAGCAACAGCCACCGGCTTTCTCGACCGAACGGAGAGAACTGAGTTGACCGGAACACCCGGACCCCCGTTCGAAGTTCTATTCGACGTTCATTGAATCGCCGACCGCGTGGTAGGGAGTATAAAGAGCCGCACTGCGCCACGACGATGTCCACAGGTCCTAGACGAGGCCATCCCTTGTCGCCGCTAACGATTGCCAGCCGAAACGACGTCGTTGTATTTTGATGTGATCATTTTTCAGAATTATATTCGTGAAAATTTTGGTAAAATCAATACGAGAAGGCAGCGGGCAGAATTCGAGCGAATTTTAAAGCGCCTCTTTAATCGTGCTTTTCGTGAAAATGTAGAAATTTCATTTCGGAACTATCTGACGAATTTTTAAGGTGATTTAACATGTCAGGAAATATTTCGATGTGATTACAACTCGATGAAAATCTCGTTCAGTCATTTTCCGGTTTTATTGAATGAATATTGTAGAATCATAGCCCGGTATTTGCAGTCTGTTATTAAACCGACCAGCATTGTCGGTATTGATATATAAAATAAACTTGATTCTATATCTGTAACTATTCGAAGGATCGCTAAGAGGCGTTAATTTATTGAAATGATACGAGTTATCGAAAAATATGGGAGCTTCGTAAGATGCACCTCTCAAGTTTTCTAAATGAATGATATGAATTATAAAATAAAGGACTATAATAATATTATGTGATTAGTCATATCGTATCGTGCTTCAACATCGTCAAAATTTCGCGTCTTTATTGTTACTTAGATATTCGTTATTTGAAACTCGAAAATTAATGCGTTTTCGTATGGTATACATATACATATATTATACCGTGAGTTTTCCTAACGATGGCAAGATCCGTGCGTCTATAGGCAGGCAATTGGAATTAGGTAATTTTCAAGTGGCCACCGTATCTTTCCACGGCCACCCCCAACCTCAACGATTATTTGTAAAAATACCGTAAATATTATGTTTTTATTTGTAAAAGTACCGTAAATATTAGGTTATTCTTACAAACAATCGTTGAGGTTGGGGTTGGCCGTGGAGAGATACGGTGGTCACTTGAAAATTACGTAATTCCAATTGCCTGCCCATAGGCGCACGGATCGTACCATCGTTAGAAAAACTCACAGTATATGTTGCAGTAGGCAGTAGCGACTATGATATTGTATGTAGATCGATTTTAATCATTGTTTTATTTTAAATGTTTATTGTATTTCGTATATAACGATGCGGGTGTATTGATAATAACTAAAAGACAGATATATAAATCATGCATTGGACACCTCTGTCTTTTCGTTACCGTTACATTATAATCATATACATTGGTTTTGAAAAAAAAAAAAAAAAAAAAGGAATACGACTGAAGGATACGATTAAAAATTACAAGTAAACGACGTATACATTTTTAATCTCTACCTCGTCGATTATTATTATTATTATTAATTATTTTTACTTCTCTTTTTGTTCTTTTTTTTTTCTTTTTCTTTTAGACATATTCATTATAATCTGCGCATAAGGAGCGAAGGAAACTAGAGGAAGAATATTCATTGTTCTGCGCCTTAGCCCTGCAGCCAGTTTATATATATATATATATATTCGTTATCGTATAAGATTTCCTCAATTCCCCTCCTTCAGCTCCTTTGTAGGTATGTAATTATAATAATAAAATTATCTATCGCTATATATTGAAGTTACATAACTTATTGATATTACCTATAAACTTGTGCCACGTGCGTGTTAAAGAAGTTACGCTCTCCTTCGGTGTTCATTTTTTGTTGTTTTTAATTTAATTAATATTTCAAATGTTTTTATTTTTATTTATTTTTTCTTTTTATTCTATATTTTATTTTATTTAACTTTTTTTTTCATAACAATTGAAATGGTGATTCGCGAAGCAATATATTATAAGTGATTATAAATAATATCGTGGTGTAGTACGCCGATCATAATGACGTTCGAATTGTTATTATTATTATTATTTCTTTTTTTTCTTTTCTGTATATAAATACATACATATATATAGGACTTATGGAGAGATCTGATGGTGTAAAAATAATCGGTACACGTTGCATATATATATATAATATATATATATACTATATGTCTATATATGTATTATCGTCGAAGCATAAACTTTATTCTATAAAGTACTGCCCACCAACGTTGGAAAATTTTACAACACAAGATAAGTTATTAAAAATGTGTTTTTTTTTTTCTTTTCCTTCTTCCGTTGTTGCGTTATTCAATAATAATTACACGTGAATATATATGAGGTATACCATGACAACTTGACCAATGATTTTCCTTCACCATTTTATATTTGATTCATAATTTCTTACATGTTTACCCCAATTCTAACACCCACACGTGAATTTTTTTCAGATTTTTTTTTTTCCGAACAGTCATTTATTTATGAATTTTCGAAACTTGCAACAAAAAGACACTTTTGATTCTTTTGGAACAAATATAAAAAATTCTGTGTCCGAAGACGATCATTTTGACCCCTATTTGATAGTGGAAACTATTTTTCTTATACTTATTTCGCTGATTTGAGGTAAAAATTATTCCGTTAACGTAGTCGATAATGACTCCCAGAATTTTTTCGATTAAAATTTTCGAAAATAAAACCAATCGTATTTCTGATGGTTACGATGACCCGTTATCCTAAAGATACAATTCATCTGCATTGAAAAAAATCTGGCATATATTATCCACCACGTTTACGGAACGTTTTCTCAAATCAGCAAAAAAAAAATATAAGGAAAATAGTTTCCACTTTCGAATAGGGGTAAAAATGATCGTCTTCGGACACAGGATTTTTGATTCTTGAAAAAAAAAAAACGAAAAGTGTTTTTCAGTTGGAAGTTTCGAGAATTCATGACTAAATAACGCTTTGGAAAAGAAATCTAAAAGAAATACATGAGTGGATATTAGAGTTGGGGTAACCGTGTGAAAAATTATGAATCAAATAAAAAATGGTGAGGGGAAATCATTGGTCGAGTTGGCATGGAATACCTCATCTATAATTTTTTTTTCCTTTTTATTCGTCAATTTTTCTTCGAATTGTTTTTGGTTTCCTTGTCTTCTTCACTGTTATCGTCATTCAACTTTTTCTTTTCATTTCATTTCATTTCTTTTCTTTTTTGCCTTCCGATCATGAATTAATTATGATAGAAAAAAAAAAAAAATTGATTTTTGTTTCTTTTACTCCAAGATCTGTATGTTGCAAACGCTGTTTTTCTAAGATAATTTATTTGTCAAAAAGAAAAAGGAAAAGAAAAAAAAAAATTGTTATACTGCAAACGCTCGCATCCTTCAATGAAAATAAATTTCTTCAAATTTATTATACACCCAAAAAATTTGTATTTCATTTCTTCAAGCTCTCAAACCCGTTGGCCAACTCGTGTCAACATTAAAATCCCTGGAGTAAAAATAATTGCAAAAAACCGATATCGTTCAATCGCGATTTATATCACTCGTTCCATTTGCTCTTGCGTTTATACGACAAATACCTGTACTGTTGTTGTTGTTATTATTATTGTTATTATTATTACAGATTGAACATAATACATAGGTATATGTATATATGTATATACGTACCAAGTTAGGTAGCTTGGGAGACGACACCGCGGTATTAGAATATATTAATGCTCTGATAATGCGAGGATCGAATAACACTGTTAAAGACGTTTTTAAAGTAGGTACATATCTATTCCATACGATTACATGTAAGTTTAAATAGTCTTATTTTTACGTCTTATAAAATGATATTCGCTACTGATCATACATGAGCATTTTATTTATATTTATATCAATTGAATTGTAAGAAAAATTAAAAGAAATTAAATAAAATAAAATAAGAAAAAGAACAAAAAAAATAAAAAATAATAAATCGATATCGCTACGGTACGAAGAGGATTTAACTAACTTTTATCAAACAGATAAATAAACAATGAGAAAAATTATTACGAAATTATCGTTATCCTTTACAACCACAATATCTAAAATACAAAGTTTTTTTTTTTTTTTGTTTTTGTTTTTCTTCTTTCTAGATAAGAGATTAATTATTTGACAATTATAATAATAATGATGAAAATTATTACACCTAATTCGCTACTAATGTAATAATCGTATTATATAAATCGTGTTTTTATTTTCTATTAAAAAAAAACAAAAACCTGCAAAACAAAAAAAAAATTACAAACCTATATGTATATATCTATTTACTGTATATTATGTAGTAATTATATTGTGGATGAAAGGGTATATCATATGTATACATACTATATAAATTGCTTGTTCAATCGATGAGGAACAAACAAGAAAAAGAAAGAAAGAATCAAGTACTAAACAGAAAAAAATAGAAAAAAGGAGAAGGACGGAAGGAAAGAAAGAAAAAAATCATCATCATACACTAAACGAAAAATTAACGGATATAAAACTAGTTGGGTATATAACGACTCTGATTCTTTATTCGCAAGAGATGTGGCGCCGTTAATAATTTATAAAGAATCAATGAAATCCGGCTCAATTTGATCGCAATAGAAGGTGACATAATTATTATAGATAGATTACAATAACACACACCGCCCATCGTCAATCTTTGCGAAACAGACAACAACTGGCCTAGAAGGGGCAGGGGCTAGGGCAGGGGTTTTATTTATTTATTCATTTATTTAAAAGTAATGATATTATTTTGAATAATATATATATATATAAATTTTTCTTGTCTTTTGTTACTATAGGTAAAGGAATTAGAATAATCAAACAAAATATATAGGTATAGTTTCAGTAGTATTTATATAGAGCCCAGTCTTACAAAAAAAGAAATATTAAACCGCATAGTTAAAGGGGTGTGTGGGGTGGGACGGGCAAAGATCGCTCTTGTTACGTCAAAACTAACAATCAGCGAGTTGTCAGTGGAGGTTTACTTTAGTTTTCATTGTATTTTATCATTTCTTCATTATAATTATTATCGTTATCATTATTATGTTGTTGTTCTCTTTTCTTTTTTTTTTTTTACGTTGTTGTTTGTTTTCTTCTTGTTTACTGAGAAAGTAGGTATACAATATTACAATATCATATCATATCATATAATATCATCTCATCTCATCTTATATCATATCATATCATATCATATCATATCATATCATATATCAATAAGCACAACTATTAGAAATTAAATTAGTTCCAAGTTCAAATACAAATCCTACTTTCACTCTCCTATATTTTAATTTCATTTATTTATGAAAATCAAAGCAGACATTATTTTTATTTTCGTTTCTTATTTTTTTTTTTTAATTTTTTTTTCTCTTTCTCTTTCTTTTCTTATTCATTTTTTTGTTTCTCTTTTTTTTTAAATTTTTTTTTTCGTTTTCTCATTTTTATTCGTTACTTTTTTTTTCTTTCTGTTGTTGTTTTTTGCCTTGTCTTCTTCCTCTTCTCTCGTAACTCACATGTAATAATTATATATTGTGTGTACGTGTATGTGTAACGTGTACGTGTATGTATTCATGTATCTGGAGATGTAGATAGTAAGTATGTAAGGGGGTAAGTGTTTTAAAACCACCTTTTTTTTTTCTTTTAAAAAAAATTCCCTCAACTGCTGGCGCGCTGTTGCTGTTGTCGCACTGGTGACGATGTCGTCTTACAAAAACCCACTTGCTACACTGGGCGAAGAAGGGATAACTTCATATTGATCTGCTGCACAAGTAGTCGCAATGAACTTTTAATGGTCCTAGGCATGTTCTATACGAGCCTGGGTTTGCAGGGCGAACTTAAAATATAGACAGGCCGCTGCTAGGTTGAATCGGTGTTGATCGGTTGGTGGCGTAATGGCTGGGGGTAGTAGTGGGAGGGATGGGGGGAGAGGGAGGTTGGCTTGCTGATTAGAGGTGGCGTTTGGATGTTTAAGGTCAACGAGAATTGGCGCATCACATGGCATACTTGCGCGTCCATTCGCGTGCCAATTCGTTGTACTTCTCCCTGTCAGTTTTGTATATCCTTGCTATCTCTGGCACAAGTGGATCGTCAGGATTTGGGTCGCACAACAGAGAACATATTGACAGCAGCACTGGAATTTTAGATCCAAAATTATCATTACAACATTCTCTCTATTTCATATTTCATTATGTTATTATTATATTATTATTATATTCTTATTATTTCTTTGCTTCTGTTCTTTTCGCTCTTTTCTTTTACAATGCGAAAGATATAATTCATTGAGGAGTCAATTAGGCAATTGTAACAAGATTAATATAAAAATTATCTTTTCTCAGCATTATAACACGATAATCTCAGACGTCAGCAATTTATCATTACAGATAGGAAAGCTTGTGTTTTATAACAAGTTTTGATAGATGGAAATACAAATAATGATATGCGTCTTTGTGTGAAAATTCAATTTCAGATAAGTTTTTGAATAATTGAGGAACCCGTATTTTTTTTCTTCTAAGTCGATGCAGTTTATCATAAATGAGACAAATTCTCAATTGAAAAAAAAGGAATAGGCATTACTTATGTAGTATCTGATTTGATCGAAATGAACTTTAAATAACAACCAGGTTCAAAGTTTCACAATGAAAAATTCTGCAGTCAAACATATTAGAAAGATTTGCATTTTAGTAATTTCAGTATATTTGTATTCTACACTGCATTAGTGAAAATCAATTGAATATTCGAGCATTACTGGATCCACCGATAATATGATAACATAAAATTATTGATAATTGAATTCTGAGATTTTGTGGTAATTTTTCGAGTATATTTTCGGATATTTTTTCATTATTATATCCTACGAAGCTTGTATATTGATTTTCACATTCTAATCCTGTTACAATAGCGGAGCTTATTCATTGTGGGCATTTTGTTATATAATAAAGAGATACGCTCACCTATACCACCTTGCTGAGTATTTCTTACAACATATTGTTGGCAAAAAGAATATTTGAAAACATATCTATTTAACTATAAAATGCAGACGATATTTCTTCTCAATATTTCAATGACAATATTGTAATGTTTGTATTATTTTCAGCTCGACCTTAAATTCTCCAATGTATAAAAGCTTATCATTTAGTTTGCAAGGTATCTTAAGATATTTCTTTTTTTTTTTGTTCAAAGATAGATATAATAAGACATGTTACGTAATCTGTCTTGATATTTCATCTTTCTTTTCTCCCGTAATATACATATTATGTTGATATTGGAAAGTTAGCCTAGATTCTGCGGGCCACTTTAATCGAAACTTGAAAATTTCGGAATAATAATTCTATACGTACATTAGATACCAGATAAAGTTTTTTTATTAGAAAAATTCTAATGTCGATGCTAGAAAAAAAAAAAAAAATACAAAAAACTGCACAAGGCTTCGGATAGCACAAAAATTTTACATGGAAATAAAAATTGCAAGATACATCGTTCCATCATTATAAATAGTCCCGTGTCCTGCACAGAGTTGGCATCAACACAAAAATATTGAAAAAAATAATATCAAAGATATAAACAACAAATCTAAAGGAAAAAACTTTTTCTACATGATGTTAAATCTACTGCGTATACTACAATGATTATGGCATAAAATCAAATTCACGAAAGCTTCATTTGCGTCATAAGAGACCATCTGTATATATATATATGTATAAATATATGTATACATTCACGATTAGCTTGAAAAAAACTAAATAGATCTGCGTAAAATGTTGAGGAACTGTCTGCAGAGTATTTCAGAATATTTCCAAACTATTGGAATTGCTATGGGAACATTCATTGCCGTTTTATGGTAATGGGACTGGGTTGTTAGATGATCCAGACGAGTATAACTCGCGGATTTTGATAAAATTGTGAAAAAGTAAATAAACATACCCTTTGAAATAGTAAGCGCTGGCGACCACTGCGATCTCAATATATCCAAGCAGATACTTCCATTACTGTTGATATTAGGGTGATAGATTCTGGTTGTGAAAGCAACCTGGGAACATTCACATTTATTAAAGTTTCAGCTCAAAATAAAGCATGAATATTATAATATATATTTGAGAGGATAAAACGAAGGGCATCATACCTTAGGAGGTTTAAATGGATAGTCTGTTGGAAAGTGAATTGTTAAGAAAAATACTCCTCCCTGGTACGGACTGTCAGGCTGAAAACATAAGGCATAATATTTTCAGGGGGATGTGTTGATTCGCTTAAGATTGTAGATTCAATGAAAGAAGCTGAGCTTTGAATTGAAACGCGGATGTTTTCTGGCTTTATGAAACAAGAAATTGAATACTTTCAGATCAATTATTGACTGTTTGAGAAAAATTTAATATCTATTTCGAGTAGCAATTAGACGATGAAATTTGAAAACAAAAAAAGTGTTATGCAAACGCCTAATGGAAAAATCAAATATAAATATGCAGAACATCAGAGATGCTTTTCGGCAGAGTGTTCAACTGATTAGGTCTGGTGTCTGTGAAATTAAAGTCTAGTAGATGACATATTTTGATCAATTACTCACTGGTCCCATAATAGTGGCCTGCCAGTGGAACACTGCAAAGTTAAAAAATTAAAGTTGGATTAATTGTACGGAGATGAAATTCAGGGAAAATTAAAGATAACATAGCTATCGTAGAATGTAATCACATATTTCCTACAGAGGATGAAATTTGAGAAGTATCAACACAACAGCCAAAATAACAAGGCCTAATTGCTATATAAAGTGAAAATATAATTTTCAATATTTTTTTGAAACATTCCAAGCCGTCAATGCAGCAAACATGTGACGAAACGAATGAATGTTTGAGTTGTATCCAGGATGCAACTGAGATTATTGAATGCTGCCTGTGGTTGACAAAGGAAGTCTCATATCCTGATGTTGGAGGATTTTTATTGAGTCGTAAAAAATGTCTCATCTAAATAATCGAGTTCAATAAAACGAATTCCCAACTATTTTTCATTATTTACATTCGGTTTGAGCCGTTATCCTTACATCTAGATGAAAAACGTTACTAAGACCAAAAACTATACTACTGGTCGAAAATTAGAAGCAAAATTCTATTCCGCCTCTCAGAGACAAAGATTAGTGTTCACTTAAAAGCAGTTTCCCAGTCTCATTGTAAAGCGAGATACTAATGACACGAGAGAAGATGAGTCACATATACTAAGAATAAAATGCGATAAAATAAGTTCTTCCAAAGACTTTGAACCAGATTTTAAATAACATTGTCACCTAATGGTTGGAACAGACTATTAGGCGATATTATGAAAGCTTCAAAATCCTGGCTATTAAATAACTGCATTTTCAGTATTATTTTTCTCTTTCTTTTCTTTTGTTCTTCAATCTAGAACAGAAATCTCTCCAATTCATGAGATACAGAATTTTTTTTCAATTATGGTCAACAATTGAAGCACAGTTTCTCACGCATGGTGCAGATAACTCCGATCATGACTAACAAATGGTCAAATCATACGATAATCCATGCGGAGGAAAAAAGCCTCTAGAATAAAAGTCGAAGATACAAAGAAAAAGGGGAGAAATAGAAAAAAAAAAAAATAGGGAAACAAAAAGGAATAAATACTGTTGAGAAAAGTGCGAATTCTGAGTAGGTAAGTAGCGGGAGTAAAACTACCACATGGTTCTATGCTATTAATAGATTCTATATAAATGCTAGAAAATTCTTATTTAAAAATCCAGGTTATCTCGCGCGGTAAAACCGGAACTTCAATACATCAAAGAGAGAGAGATAGAAGTATTTGTCCTACGAAGGTAAATATAAAGCATTGAAATAGTAATACCAGACAGTGTTTCATCTCTATAAAAAAAAAAATGGTCTCTGTATTATCATGTAGATACGTCATTAGACCGTTCCGTCTAATAATGATCATCTGAACTGTATAACTTTTCGAGAAGCAAGAGTCGCAAGGCATGAAAATGGAATATAAAATATAAAGAAATTTGGACCTTATTTTCTCCTCGTTTTTTATACAAATGAATATTATTGATATACAATATCCCCAAAGAAACTTACAATCATCTCCTACTGGGCCAGCGGAGCATTGTGCAGGTGGATCCCTTCCCAGATCCTGAAGTTCCTGAAAAAGACAAAACCAGATCATGGCAGAAGCATAATGAGTATCAATTGTCATTGAATATTTATTAAACTAGGACATAATGATAACTTAATAATTAATATCTAAAAGCTTCATTATTATTTTACAGTACGATAAATTTGTGTCTGGGTAAGTTCTGTACGGTTTATTATATCCGAGGCGTAACAGACGCAGAAATAAACTTCGACGATGAGACAGACATTACAACGAATCGCATAGATAATTAAAACGTGGATGAATTTCGTCCGGTTGATGAAAGGAATTTCTTAATAAAATGAAGACAAAAAAAAAAAAGACAAAAAAATAGCTAAAGGAAAGATGGATGGAATATGAGTGAATTTGATAATAATTAAGGATACTATGAGGAATTTTGTCAACTTCGTAGTTATCTATAGCCGTGTATCAGGTATATATAGATATATGCGTTAAGGCAAGGTTTTACGTTACTTCCGGCTATTTATCGGGAATCCAGTAGGAATTAATTGTAATATCACTCGTGTCATTTGGGGGATAATCACTAGCACTGAATTATTTCTATTGATATAATGTTGTTACCGTTTCGTTGGTCTTAGTTAGGTGTAACGAAAATACGTATTATAAATGAGAGCATAAATGGGGAATGCAAAAAAAAGAAAAGGGTAAAAGCCAAGATGATTTTCAATGCTGGCTATGGGCTCTCACATTGCCTCCTATTCACTGCAAAATCGTTAAGGGCGTTCAACTTGATTTACCACACACCACACTCTCTGACGTGTTTTATTATGCCCTAGATACACTAACAGACTTTGACGTACCTTATTAATTCGTTTTAAAGCCATTTGATGGACTGTGTATTGGATATTAACTGGCTAAAAACCAGACAACGAAACCCGCTAGCCAAGGATCTTTGATTAGGGATTGCAAGATGGCTGCCTTCTAAACGTCGTCTCACTACGCTGATCAAGATATTGTATTCATGGGTTATTTTAACGCGGTTAAAACCTCACAGCTATTATCCCGAGAGTAGGAAAATAATATTATTTATAAAAGCGTTTATTAGAGAAACGGTAGACAGCGGCGTTTATTATTTAACCAGTTTTTATTCACTTCTTGATCTCCAACTCAATCAAGTCTCCACGGATTTCCTTGTATCGGCGCACGTAGATTATTGTTATATACGCGGCGAAACCGACAAATGGTAAAAAAAATCCCTACTATATCGACGCGGTATTGACATTGGCTAATATGGCGGCTACCTTATAAAACGTTCGTTTATGCACGTAACCAGCATGACGTAAACAGATTTTCAAAGGAGTATTCGTGACGCGCTACGTCGCGATTCAAACTCTTTTACCTTATTGGCTAAATTGGTACACCTCTATGCTTGCAATACTAGCACCCAAATCCCATTATGCCTAGTCATCCGCAGTTTCTGGACTAATCATCGCAATCATCATTTCGTGTTAGTCATGATTTAATTGCGGACGGAAAATAGCGCCAATTTCATTCGAATTTGATTTGGAATCAACGCTTCCAACGTCTCTCAATTATAATGCCTTCATATACTATATGTAATAATTTGATTCATTACAGAATCTGATGAAAAATCATTCTGATCATTTATTTGAACAATTCTGCACTCAAAATTCAGAATATTTGGAGATTCGGAATTTGAAAATGAAATCTAGAGAAACAAACAAAAAAAAAACAAAAAAAAAAGGCAAATGATGGAAAAAAATAGCTTGGAAGTTGTTCAGTAAAAGAATAAAAAAAAAATTATTGTCTAGCAGAAAAGCGATCGATGAAACGTAGTTGCGTCACGTTACAATAAGAACTTTGTTTAAAAGTTATAGCTGCAGAATCACAATATCTAAGTATACATATAATGTACAGAGTGAAGTAATCAATGAACTAAAAAGTAGAAAAGAAAAGGTATCGGGATGCGAGGTTACATGATAAAACATTAACGATAGAAAATTTATAAGTAACCATATCTATATCATTCATAAACTCATAAAATAGCGATGTATAAAAATCATTAGTAAAATAAAATAAGAAGAAAAAAAAAAGTAAAGTTAAGAAAAAATTCTGTCATGGCAGACAGGAGAACTGGGGAATGTTCATGCAGACGAAGAAAAGGTAAAGACAAGTTAAAGCCGGGTAAGAGAAAGCGTCAGACGTTGGTACACAATCCGGAAGAAGAGATATGGCACGAGCCATACATGAACTGTCTTCGTAAAGAGTTTTCTCAGATTTCAATACCGTGCGATTCTAAGATAGAACTACCATGGAAAGACATAGCTTTGCCGGCTGTAGCGAAAAAGATTCGTGCAAATGTCGTGATGAAGGATACCGCAGGCGACGAAGCTGCAGGGCTTCAAGAAAGTGCAGAAAATAACGAGAAAGCTGCAAAACTAGAGCCAAAGGAATCTAATGGAAAAATGAATTTACCTTGGACCGATCTTTTAGTTATGGACACGGTAGTCCCACAGAAAAGTTTAGGGGTTGATGGAGTACCCTGTGATTCTACGCTGGAGATACCGTGGGATGATTTAGCCCTGGAAAAACCTATCGAAATAAGACCCATCGTGAAGGAAGAACCCTGCGATGATAATGACGTTGAAATACCTTGGGACGAAATACTGGTTCCAGCTAACATAGTGATAGAAACTAGAAAGAAAAAGAAACACCCTTCCTCCAAAATACCCCCGAATTATAATTCTCGTACAGCGGAGGGGTTCAATAATTGTGCGAATAAACCTGGCTGCAATGTTAAGACGGGTAGGAAGTGACCTTTCGCAACTGTATACCAGGAGAAGTCTATAACTAAACGTACGATATTATGTTATATAACATGTAATTGCTTGTGTACCGAACAATCTTATACGTATTGCGTTAATAAACGATAATACCATAAGTATACGTTCAATCAAGGAGCCATACCGCGTGACGTACTTTCCTTAACAGCTATTCTAAAAGATGTAACGAACTAAAATTTTATACGATAAAAAGTCTTGGTCTGTTGCTATTGCGCTATTCCATGACGTCCTGCACGTTCATTTCCGGTCGTAAAACTACCTCCAGTGTTTTTCATTTTTATTTCTTTCCGTTTGTCAACCTCGAAATCTTCACTGACGTTTACGATGCAACGTCAAAGCGTGTGTTTCATCCTGTTTTCTTTTTTTTAATTTTTTTTTTTCTCCTCATTTCCTTTCAAGTTGACTGAACCTTAAATCGGAGAATCGACATGACAGATCGCGACGGTAGATCCAACGATTCGAAAGCATGTCAATTAAAGGCTTTTACCCCCGACTCTTATCTGGGTTCACATCCCTTATCCTCCAACCTGATAACGGGGACTTTGAACCAGACTAACCCTTCTACGATCGTGAACACCGACTCTGAAGGTGACTACGAAACTTCTAGTGAAGGTCCTCATAGTCCCCGACCAGAATTTCATCAGCCTGCGACACCTTTTGGGAATGTAATCCCAGAATTAAACGAGTCGCTATTAGTCAGTACATCTCTTTTATCGGATGAAGATTCTAGGAAGAAAAATGATCCCAGTGCTAGCTATACGGTCATAGGTTAGCAGTCACAATCTAAAACTTCTTCGGGATTGTGAGATAATGCAGTATAACGTTTAATAAGCAAATTTCTTAATATGATATCGATAAATGTTAGTAAATGATGTAATAGGCTCCGCAGAATCCGCCCGGACCGATGTCACGTCAAAAATTTCGAACTGCATGGACCAGATCGAATCTGCAAGTTCTTGTTCCGAAATTCAAGTACCTTTGAGCGGTTTGGAAGAATTCGAGGTTCGAAGAACTGAGTACTTTGTGTCTCCGCGTATTGAAAGCGATGCGAATAAGTCCGAGTCTCTCCCCGTGATAACGATCGCCACACCATGGGGATCCTACGAGTATCCTGATGTTCACATGCCAGCAGAGCGACTCGTGTCCGACTCGCAAGTTGACATTAAAGAAAAAATGAGGCTGATTTCCGCCTGTATGGACGGGTCCAATTTAGCGACATCGAGCATTAATTTCATTGACAAATCGGAGCAGTTTTTGTATCCAGACGTTAAAAAAGATCAGGCCAAGCCTCAAGATGATGGACTTTCCGAAGTGGAATTAAAAGTCGAGGATAGCCGGGTGAACAACAGGCCGCGAACCCCGAAAATGATAACGGTAACAAGTCCGAAAATCTTTTCAGAGGCATTCAACGTGTTGCCAATCGTTGGAAACCCGGATTTAGGATCCGATTATACGTTTTCCCCGAGTCCAAGTGGGTCCAGCTTACCAGTGACTGTAAATAACAACGCGATGTCAATGGCTTCTGGTTTTTACCCGCACCGAGATGGTGCAGAAACGCCCCGGAATACAAATGCCAAAAAATCAAGCTATGATCCTCTATCTCGTATAGAAGGAGAACTTGCCCCGCTCCAAAATGAACTTAGCGAAATACGTGGCAAAGTTAGAGCTCTAAATCTTGACTTTAATCTATCCTGCATTGGTGATATGGGAAAATTCCCTGAACCCATAAACTGGATGACCGAAGGAATTCGGTCCAGTCATTCACAGATAACACCCGTTAAAGATGATTACATTTTGAGCGATTATCACTCTCTCAAAAATCAAAATATGGCTTTCAACGCTACAAGCAACATTGGATTCTCGAATTTTCGAAGCAATGATCAACCCAGGTACCAATACCCGTTTGCCAATCGTTCACCTGTCGTTTCTTCTTGTTCCTACGGCTTCGAAGAAGTAGAAAATACGTTTAAACCGGCAGAACTAATTTCTGCAGAAAGCGTCAATCAAGATGCTTCTCTCGTACAGATTTTGAGTTCGCAAAATTGCGAACTAGAAATGGATGGAATCAGTACTGGGTCTCCGAGAGATACGGATCGGAATTTATCTCCTGTTTATGTCTGTACATCTACCCCTTCGATTCTAAGCTCCAAAGAAGAAGTTGTATCAGCCAGAGATAGCGAAGAAGAGACAACAGAATCTTGTGATGAAAAAGCACCAACATCACCCGAAATTCGTCTCCCTGATTTTTTAGACAAAGTTTCTATCGTTCCTATCGCATATCTCGGTGGAATGCCAGATCCTCCGGCCGAGCCGGTTTTCAATTTTGCGGCTGAAAGAACGCGCGGTTTTGAGATCGGTCATAAAGTTCTAAGAATTGAACATCCGGATGCGCCGTCAAGAGGCCGAGACGAAGGCGGAGAAACTATTTCAAGTTTGTCTGATACAGTTTTAACCTTAGATAGCGAGACCGGAGTTTCGTTATCGGCTGCGAAAGACGAGGATAATTATTCGGTTGAAAATTCGCTGCGACCATCTGATAGGATATCAGTATCAAAATTCGTGAAGAAAAGTACGCCTAGTAATTTTTCTGCTTCTACAGCCGGGAATGAAAGTCACGGAAAGACTTATTACATTCGTGGATTGATAAGCGGTCCAGAAGATTTTTTATGATTAAAAATAAAGACGTTGTATTCCGTCCTCGTTTAGTAATATACTTATATTTATTGTTTTCTGTTCATGTTTTAATAGTCTTAAACGAAGCTAATAATCAATCTATTTTCAACGTTGTATGGTGCAGCACGCGCTACCTCAATTTCTTAATCAATAAACGTCAGCCGTCTGCGACTGCAGTTACTGCAGAATCGTTATAAGTTATAGCTGCATAATGTTCAATCTATAATAAGAAGAGAAGAAGAAACGAACGAGTCAATATGCTATAATTCGTACGTTTCGTTTATTACGAATTACATAATACGATTATCTCTACGATTCCCTAAATTCCTTAAACTCCAATTTGGACTATATCCATCGTCCGATTAACAAGTATGTAAACTTTAATTGAAAACTAGGAAAAACTCCAATAATCATGAAGTTTGAATATCGAGTCGGTAACTCTCATACCGTAATTTTCAACCGATGATAAATACCGTTTCTACCTTACCGACTGAGAAAATCTCGCCGCGTTTGGTGGCAGCACGATAGGCTAGTGGGGCGACGCTCGCAAATCGACATTCGCGTGACGGAAGACGGCAGTGAACCAGTGACGCCGTGACGGTGCGCGTCGTAGGGGAAAGCGAGAGAGATAGACAGGGTAAAAATGGCGTAGTCCTCGGTTGTCGCAATGTTGCGATCGTCGTTAATCGTTTATAGTTATAAAACCGAATTTTCTAATTGGATATTCACAAACGGTATACAGTATCAGTGAACTAATGACAAGTTTAAGTCGCGCATAGTGTTTAACAATGGAAGAATTATATCGTTAATAATCAGTGTTGTGCGATTTTAAACTCGAGTTAAATTGTGTCGGTGACTTAGGCCTTGCACGTTATTCTCTCAACGAAATTCCCATTTCCAATTGTTATTTTTCACGTTAATAATTCATCTTCTTCAGACTTGAATGTTTCTATAATCATTTATAATTAATATAATAAATAGAATATCGTCAGTTTATTTTACATCAAATAAATCGCCACTTCACCTGCCTTACATTATTATTTATACAGTGATGAGAAAAATTGAAATATAATTCCCACTGACAGATTGACGACCTTGCAACAGGCATAAGATGGCGCTAGTTGTGTTTTGACATACCTTCACGTCTGTCAGCTGGATTTTAACAACCTTTTCGGTCTTATTTATTATGAACAGAGAATTCTACGTCCCTTGTGCACCGTACGCATATCCGGTAAGTTATTATTCTTTATTCAACTATCTAGACCTGATTGTTTCCTTTCTTTCAACAAGAATGAAAAGAAAGAAAAAAATTTACCAGGACGTAGGTTTTCTTATTTTATTATATCACAGGATTTTTGAATCGAGTTTGAGGCTAGGTTTGATAGAGATTTACAGCCGATTCATCACCTCGTCAAGTCACAGCTTTAATGACTACGCGTAAACCTCGATGTTGTGAAATTTTTAAGTTCTAAAGGGTCGAAATTCCGAATTCGTTTCAGACGATTTCGAATTTTTGGAAATGTTCAAGTTTAGAATATTGAAATTCGGGAAGTTCGGAAAGGAGACAGCTCAAGACTCTGAAGGTACAAACCTCAGAGAGAAAATTTCGAACATACTTCTCAGGATGTGAAAACAAAAGATAGTTCATTCTAACAGTGACTCTCTTATCCAATTCAATCGATAACTTTAGTGTCATGAATAATTGATAGGATTTTGATAATTTTTTTCCGACAAGTGCATCTCAAGACTATTAATTTAACCCCTTATTGGTCTCGATTCGATCAATACAGCCAGAGCTATTAAACACTGAATGAATACATGTGTGAATTTCAAATTTCGGAGGTTTCGGCTTCTCGTAATTTTGAACCTTCGGTATTCTTCGTTTAAAAATTCTTCAAATCTGCCGTGTCTCGTGTCTCGTGTCATGGTAACCGTAAGTAAGTTCGAAATGAATGTAGCAAACGTTGTCACGTATCAGTTTCGGCTTACGTTTTAAAACGTAGTGGTATGGACACTGAGGATAGGCAGAAAGTGAGACGAGCTAAAGCAGTCGATTTGGTAGATATGCATAAGATTGTTTTTGCGTTTTTTATCACCCATACATGTAATCAGAGATTTTCGAATTTGAATATTTCAAGGATTTCGACATTTCTCTTTTTCGTTTCTTTCGCGGGATCAAAATCCGAAAAATTAACGTATTGAAGGTCGCAGACGGCAGATTGCGCTATGTGATCTTCTCTCTTTTGGAAAACAAAGTATAATCGATTTCGATCTTTCTGTCAAAATTCCAAGTTGTATCGTCGAGCACCTTTTTAACCAATTTTAGAAATGAACATTCTATTAGCGATTATTTATTAACCCGACGTTATGAGTGACGAGACGCTTCCCCAACCGAGACAAAAGTCTCTAGAGTCTATCGCGGTTACCCAAATCGCCTCGGAAAACACCGGCATTGAATCTGACGTAGCTAAAGCCGAGGCAAAGGCAGAAAATGAAACAGATTTATTGAACGTTGCTTCGAAGGTAAAAGAAAAGAAAGAAAAAAATATATATATCTTTAAAGAAAATAAAAAAAAAAGAAAAAATACTTAGTGCGAATTTCACAGCAGGATAATAATGACGGAAAAGGATTGCATCTACGCCTGTCGAAATTGCTAGCGCGAAATCGTTGCGGAAATAAACAACCGGAAGAGATTTCTATAGGTTCGTCAAAAACCGCGGATACGAGATCCTCGTTTTCTAATGAATCTAGAACCGATTATCCGAAGCAAGTTGTTTCTTCTTCTTCTTCGATACTCCCGAGAATTGGTAGTCAGTTGAAAAAATTGATGAAGTTGAAAAGTCATAAGGAAAATAAAAAGACTGAAAAAGAGGAAATCGTAGTCCCCGATGCTGGTGCTGCTGCAGCCCTTCCTACTCCCGATAATTCTCTAGATTTAGAAAAAGAAGAAATAACGGGTAATTTAAATTCAGATCGTAAAACGTAATATAATGAACATAATAAAATTTATAATAAGTATAAACTGATATAATCATCACAGAAAGTGCGATATCTGAAAGCGTAGTAGTGGCGTCGGAAAATTCGGCTATCACTGATATAATTACAAACGAGGAGGAATCCGCCCTTGCCACGCAAAGCGATACTGAGAACAATCCTGCGATAATAATCGCCGAAAATCCGCATGCGGTTTTAATTACAGCTGCGGCGTTAACCGCGCAACTTGGGTAGGGATCCTCTATACATTTCCTTCTCTTATATTATAAAATAATATGAGATTCTTGTTCAATTTCTAGAACTTATTCTACCCCAAGGATCGAAACTCGATCCTTAACAATGATAATTGTATGAATTACGTTTATCCGAAAACGATGTAATCAATTGTTGAGTTCCTTATCGCGTTATAAATATTTTATTCCTTTTGAAAAAAGAAAGCAAAAATAATCACGTATATAAATGTGAGTAACTCGACCTTAAACCTAAACGGACAAACCTTCATATATATATATATAGAGCTCCTCAAGCAGAGGTACAGATCCAAACATCGAGAAGAAATCATCGCGACGCCGTACCGAGAACGCCTTATCTTTACCTACAAGAAGAGGAACCGCGAGTTGAAAATTACGTCCAAAACATGTTCGGGGGTGAAAGAGAATCAATTGCCACAGGGTAAGCGGGTGTTGCAGAAAATTAATAAAATTTCATTTCATTTTTCATTTAGCCATATGTTATATTTGCTATATATATTGAATATAATTACGGAGATACCCGTCTCTCTTTGAAGTAGATAAGGTATTTATCACGCTGCGAAAAAAAAAGCATGAGAAACTTCTAGCCAAACGATCTATTCTTCGCATCTATGGAAATATATTTAAACCCGCAACGATCGACGAAAGAAAAAGAGAAAAAAAAAAAACTGATCCAGTAATTAATTTTTGTGTTTTCATTGGTCCATCCTCTGCATCGATCAAATCTACTCAAAGGATCAATTACTATTATATTTAAATATCAACAGAGGAAAGTTATAAATATATGTAATGGATGGAATTTTTTTTTTTTTTTTTTTGTTTGCTTTTTTCTTTTTTTCTTTCCGTCACTTTCAATATCCACTTGCGTGACGTAAAAATCACACGACATTTCGCACGCTCCAGTTTCTTGGTCAGGTGATTATGTTGCGTATATATATATATACATATGGGTACGTATATATTCATGCAATAAACAGACTCGCAGTATCAAATTATAAGAGAGACACAGGTCGCGGTATACCCATACAGGAGTTATAGGAACTGGTAGGTAGGATCCGGGCTGGGTTGTTGCTTTAGGTCTTCGCAGGTCGGTTTTGCGAGCGACTGTTAGGTCGTGTGCGGTTTCTCCCCGCCGTTACACCTCTAGTTGTGTTCGCGTGTTAGTTGAGCCTGAATTGAAAAACGAAAAAAAAAAAGGGAATAAATAAAATGAAAAAACAAAAAAAAAAAAAAAAAAAAAACGGAAATAAAAAAAGCATGATAAAACAAAAGAAAGAAACAGAAAATGAAATAAAAATAAAAATAAAACATACGTCGGTAACGGTATATCTCCATGTGCGGTTGGTTTACATTTGCAACAACTCGTGGTAATTCAGCACGGGCGGAAATGGTTTTGAGCAATAACTGGACTCGCTGAATGTGGGTACGCGATACTGACAGATAAAAATAAATAAAAATAAAGGTATCTTGTAAATTGAAAATAATTATTCGTGCGAATTCAATGTGATTCACACCAATATTACATTTTCGATTCATCCGCGATCGATATATGACTAGGTTTTTCTCATATCATACATATGTACGTACCTACACATCGTCAGTAAAAAAAAAAGTCACAGTTTGTTCATCATCAGGAAATTTTACTTATTAATGCCTTTAGCTTTCACCATCGTAGTCGTCGTCGTGCGGGTCAGAAAATGACCCCTATGAATGAATTAAACTTCGTATAATATACAGTAGGCTGCAGATGCAGTAGGTATAAAATAGTTTATGGACTGGACATATTGCATACGTACGATTCCTTCCTCATTTAGGCTTCTGGCAATGTAGGAAAATTAATTTTATGAAATTTTATGAAACAAAAAAGATGAAAAAATTATTTACAAAAAAAAAATCGCACTCATTTTCACAGTTGTAAAAATAGATTCTACTTTATATCGAGATAACTGCACGTATTCAGTATTACGTTACGTCACGTATACTTTCTGACTCATTCGGTATAATACCAATATCTGTATAGGTATATGTATGTGTATAACGTGAAGATAAAGGCTAACTATAACGTGAGTATAGTATCAGTGCTATACCGAGTTATTGAGTTTTTTTATTCTCTATTTCCTATTTTTTTTTTTTCTCTTCCTTTTCCGTTTTTTCCTTACTTTTATCATTGTGATGAGTTGGTTGAGGAAACGCTTCTTACCCATTGTATGAATTTTCTTTTTGGTTTTTTACGTATTCTTGGTATTCTTCGTATTCTATATCATCACGGTGTTGAATCACGAGAAAATAATAACTCGCGCAAAACATCGCCTACTAATTAAGTTAATGCAATTTTTATACAGTTCAACTTCTCGGGGTTATTGTACCTACATAGGATATATAATTCGTCGCTTATATAGCACGAGGCATGCATATATAGCTAATTAATTCTCAGATCCTAGGTGATACAAAAAATATATATATATAATTATCTACAAAAGTCTTGGAATTCGAGCTGATGATCTTCCATGTATATAGTAGCAAAAAAAAGAAATGGAAAGAAAAATATGTATCTTTCTCGCAAATTTTAAATGAAATAAATTTCAACTTATTATCTAATTTGTAAAAGTGAATTCGAGTAAATCGTGGCCTATTTATTCTTCCTCTTCTTATTCTTCTTCGTATTCGTGTCTGGGGTGACCCGGGTCACCTCCTCCTGGAGGATTCGTTTCGTGACGACGAGTGGCCTGGCACGAAGTATGGATTCTACGTTTTACCAGTAGAATTGAGGAGGTTTCTCCCCGGTTAAACTATGATTCAGAATCAGTAGCGAATGAAATTAGGCTGCAAAGACTTAACCCGTCAGCGTCAGCGGCAGCAGCAGCAGCAGCAGCAGCAGTAGTAGAAGTAGCTTGCAGGTGAAATTTAACAAAATTTTCACATTTATATATATCCATTAAAATTATACCTACATCGATTATTAACACAGCAAAAGTTATGCTCATACCTAAGTTCGGTTTATCACATAATATCTGAGTGTATTACATTTATTTAAACAGTGTATATTATATCGTGTTTCATATCGGATCTACGATTCAAAAATTCAAGTCTCTCAACTCACAGGTGGGAAAATTTTCATTATTATTATTATTATTATCACTTATTATCTTCAATCTGATTATAAATTATATGAAATAATAAACAATCGTCTTGTTGAAAAAAAAAAATAATAAAAGTAAATTGGGGAAATATTTTAGTTAATGAAAGTTAGAAATCAATTTTTAACCTGCAACGACTAGGTCTGACTAGGGGTCTGTTGTCTATATGTACCTATCTAGGTACAAACAACCGTAGAAACCGTTTTAGAATTATTTTAAATAATAATAATTTGAATATTTATAATTACTCGTTCGTGTGGTTGTGGTTTAAACATTTAAACACAGTTACCACTCTCTGTATAAGCATATATATTGCTGCAACAACCTCTTTAGATTTAATTAAGCGGATTTACGGTAGACGGACTCGCCATCGAGGCTTGTCTTCGTTAAAGTTCCGATGTCCATAAAAAGCTGTTATATACCTACGTTGGCACGCTTTGCCTTTTCATTATTAATATTATTTATTATTATTCTTTATCGCAAAGTAATATAACACCACTTTAGGGAGTACAGGGCGCGTAGTACGGTATCGCGTTGTACATGTAAAACACGCACACATAATACCTATACTGATTTCTCGTAGCTATAAGGGTTTTCCTTCATGGCTTCTAACCCCCCGAGTCGTTTACTATACACACTCTACGGGGTGCCAAATTACACGATCAGTACGAAATAAAAAGAAGAAAAAATAAAATAATTATAAAAGAACAATTTTAACGCAGAAATTTATCGATTAGGTATTGAGAAATATAGAAATCTATTGCACATATTATATATGTGATGAAAGAAATTCGTTTAAACCAAATCCGAATGCAACACCCTGTATGTACGTGCGATCAAACATATGGGACCGTGTCGAATAGTATTGATTGTCTCGAATAATGTGTTTACGAACTATTATATGACGGGAGTAGAGAATTTAGTCTGTCAGCGATATAGAGTATATATGATAGCTTTTTACCTCAGAATTATATAATGGCAAATAGATTCTTCTTGATTCTTTTATCACTGTATAATTATACGCATCTAAAATACTGTGTGAGATGATAAACGGTAAATTTGACGCTTACACGGTTCATTCCGATTTATTTTATAGGTAATTGGAATGAAATGAGGTCTTAACCGATTTTATTACCTATGTATCTACAGCTGTATGAGAGAAATGAAAGAAACTATGATCGATAGGGAAAAATAACTTTTTTTGAAAATAATTCACAATAAAATAATGGTAATAATAATAATTCTATGAATTTGGCGAGAAGTAATTAACGGTATAGCCTCGTATATATACCCACTTCGTGCTCCAGGATAGCTTATAGCCGCGTAAGTTTAGTGACCGAATTTGATGTAGGTAGATAAAAATCGAAAGAAGAAGAAGAAGAAGAACCTCACGTCTTCTCAGACCGTGAAATCTGGCCCGTTTGAAGAACCGAGCATAAAACTTATTTTTTTATTTTCATTCTTTATTTTTCATCTTTTAACTAAAATAGGACATAATTTGTTTTTTTTTTTTTTTTCGTATTCTTTAATCAAAAAAACTGAAATACTCAAATTTAAATCGATTTTATACGCGGAGTTTATCGAACTGACATGTGAGAGCCTGCAGTGCATAAGGATTTCATTCGATTATTCAATCCGATAATTAAAGTAATGGGATTTACCACTAAAGCTAGCCAGAGTCTAGACGTGGGTAGAAAGGATAAGTATAAGGCGAGGAACGACTGACTGACTCCTCGTTGCATCTTTTTACCAAATATACCTGTATACGTTTAATGAAAAAGGCGTTTAAACGTGGGCGTTTGCGTTGGAGTCGATCTCTGCCTTCGTATAATCTTACCGATCTTCTGTATGTATGTAGGTACAATGAATCGATGCCATTAGACCGTCGGCTAGCCCCTTATTCGACAAAGTCTTGACGTACGTGTATTTTTGCTATACCTACCTATCTACTTATCGGTAATACTCTTACTTTCGCGGATATGGTAATCGCGAAAGAAATATATATATATATATATATATATGTATGATACAAGAAGTGAAGAACGTAGGCAGGCTATCGTAGAATCTGCAACTTGAATAGCCATATCAATATTAGTTTTAGAAAGTGATCGAAATCTCCAATTTTTTTTTTTTTATTTCTCTCGTTTCCATTTTTAGGTCGATTTCAATTTGCGACTCATGAAGTTGGAGTTTTGTGCATTTTGTAATCATTGTAATCATTGTTTATTGATAATGATTGCAAACTAACCGTCTGTAAATTTTTTTTTTTTTTTTCCTGACTGGGTTGTATAACATAGGTTAGTGAATATATACATTTGATAACGTTTTTCGAATCATAGGAGTGAAAGCAGCACCGATTTATCCGAGGTCGTGGATGCGAACGAACAACCCGAAGGACATGACGTTGCTGAACAATACTATAACGCCGTTCTGCGAGCAGTAATTCGTAGACAATTCCGTCACCTTGATGATGAACCCCCGATATATTGAAAACCATGAAACTAGATGAGGAATGAATAAAAAATGAATTAAAAAAAAATGAAACAATTGCTTGAAAATAATAATTAATAATTTTGTTAAGTTTACACATTTTTATGAATAACAATATACACATATTCGATATTCAATATTTGAAAAAAAATGTCAAAATTTCAGGTTTATATCAATTCTAAGTACTGCCCTAAAGCCTTCGAACTTTTCCATTTAAATTGATTAATTAATTTCAAATTTTACTTCGGGGTTATTTTTGACTTCCTATCGCATTATCGCTTCGAATAATCTTTAAACTCCGGGCACTTAACTTGCCTAAAGTAGTAGGTATCCGTTAAAAATTTACAGATTTTTTTTTATCGCAATTTGGAGATAAGAAATTTTTATTGTGCGCTGTAGCTTCCATAATTATACCGTTAAAAATCTGTCAAATTTTTATAAAATACCTACTACTACAGGTGAGGAGTGTACCAAGTTTCAGATTTTTCGGAGCCATACTGCAGTAGGAAGAAAAAAATTAACCACGAAATTTCACAAATCGTGTTTCATTCAAATCCGAAAATTCGAGGGCTTTGGGATGGTACTTAAAATTGAGATAGAAACCCGGGGTCTTGGCTGCATTTTTTTTTGTATATATATTTGGAGACGTCCTGGCACACCGAAGTATTGAATTTCGAAAATGATCAAATAAAGAAGGACCACCCTAATATATATAAATGGTCATAAAGGTTTTTTTTTTTTTTCTTTTATTCATGCCACTGAAAATCGGCTTCGAAACTAAATCATTAGTCTGACCCAAATCGATCGCTTATGGTGCTAAAAGAGATTCGCTTGAGCGTCAGTCAATGATCGGTGCAGCCGACCGATGATATAGAAATTTGTTTGCGCTAGTGTTATAAGCGTGTCGACCTGTAATTTTTTCGCGAAAAATATTGCATGAAAATTTCACTTTCGATAAAAATAAAAGAAATAAATGAATGAATTAAATGGCAAGAAAATTAACACGAATTTAATGAATAGGTTAAAATCACTACGTACGCAAAATCGAGAACACTTACCCTGCAGCTATTTGTGCAATTAATTTATAATGAAAATCGTGTTTTCTTCTTTGTTCCGCGATTAATTGTTGCGCGATTCGCGGCGTATATGAAATTGCGTTTTTTTTTTTTTTTTTTTTTTTTCTATTCGGAACGAATAAAATCTAACACTATAAGTACGTATCTGGGTATATACGTGAGTAAATAAACTTTAATTATTTTGTGCTAATTTCATTTCTAATTCACGGAGGTTATAATTTGATATGCAAATTTAAGACCTGTATACCTATACCTACCTCAGCGAAACGAATTGATTGTCGGTTGTCACTACGCGATGCATAGTAGATCTGACAGAGAAAATATTCAAATATGTAAAGCGACTAGAATCATCCTGCAAATTATACTAGATACAATTTTTTTATTAAAAACTGCAATTATCAATTTCTCTCTTCGTTCAAAGAAAGAAGACAGCATAACTCTCGTCGATTTTTTCATTTTCCAATATATTTTCGGCAGGTATTTTAAACATTTGATAGACTAGGTATATACGTTTACACACTTGTCACTTAAAATACGTCATTTATAACATTAAAAGATGCCCGTCGTCTATATACCTAAATGGAAAATTGTCAGCCATTGTACAAACCGCAGTATAGTGCGGATGGAAAGCTATTCCCCGTTCGGTATACCTGACATGTTTGTCACCTGACCCAGATGCAAATTCGATCCTCCGTAGTGTTTGACTTTTTTTCGTTATCAAATTCGATTCACCTCAAATATAATCCGTTTATATTCATCCATTTTTTCCGTCACTTTTTCAACGAGAAAAAAAAAAAAAAAAAAAAAAAAAAAAAAAAAACCAACAAAAGTCGTACTTGCTTGGAAATTACAAAAAAATTATTATTCTCAAAACACCTATACGCGATTAAATTTTAGCAAGAAATTTCTCCCCATTAACTATACTTTGCAGCTGCAATAACTGCATACATATGTTAATTTCATAGAAATAATGGAAAAAAAATTTTCCAAATATGTCTCAACTGCATTGTACAGAAAATACCTATGTGTAATGAGAGAAAATTAAGTTACGTCATATAATGTACGTAGCCAGGTATAGCATATATAATATCTGATTCACACGTACTCGGTGTAAGAAAACTTTTTATATATTCTCCGTGTGTAATGATCGTGTACACTTTGGCATTCAGGTATATAGTTAAATTTCGCGATTAAAATTATTGCACGATCACGTCTTTGCCGAACTAATTTAATCACGATCGACGTAACGAAGAAGAGAGAAAAAAATCTTCGAGAAAAGTTTGTCTTTCGTTCTCTTGTTTTTTTTTTTTTCTTCCTATTTTTCTCTATATCTCTAATCCTTTTTTTCGCAATAATTTCTTTCGCTCGCTAAAACGATGTAGATTTTTTATTATCGCATCTAGGTAAGGCGTACCTACCAACTGTCTGCCACTTGTGAAGCGTGTTTTCAGACGTACCGAGTTACTTACTCACATACTGTTTCTCTCTCTAGAAAGCGGGTTACGGGTTACGTCTTGTTGAAGTTTAAGAATAAAGCCTACTGTCACCGGCTCATGCAGTCTACATATTTCACACTTATAGTATAATCTGATAATTATAATTGGCTGTGAAGTCTATTTTATAATTCCTCATTTTTTATAATTGCAGAATTACTGAATTACGGAATTATAACTTGCGCACCATATACGTCGGATTGTCTCTTTGCAAAAATGACGAATACAGCGCAGACCGGGAGTAAGTGGGCATCCTCAGCTAAAAATTGATCAATCTTTAGCCAAGGATGTGCCCACTTCGCCCTGGTTTTAAGCGGAAGTTGTTGTCTAGTAGATTCATCATCGATTATTGACGTATAGCTTTACAACGATATATAGGAAAGGAGGTAAAGTTTCACCGTTTATTCCAGTGGCTTCCGTTTCTCTATGAAACCGCGCCTCATCTTTCTCTTCTTCTTTATATTATTCTAGGAGTTGGATATAAATCTACACTATATATCTCTAGTTGCACTGATTTCGCTTATTGCGGCGTGGTTCTTTGTCCGCGGATATCACTTTATCCGCTACATTGAATGGGCAGAAAATTTTCTATCCTTAAAAACCAACGATATCAAAACACCCACCGCAAGCTTTCTGCTCTCTCAGAATAGAACGGCGATATTATAGGCATAATTTCATACCTATAGATAGATACTTTCTCGACGTGCATCAGCCCAGTGCACCTACTTCCATATTCGCATTCATTTTCATTTCCGATCTTTTTTTCTCCCATTCCGTTAAAAAACAACCAAATTACTCGAAAATTAGATTCTCAAAGTTACGTTTTTTCCTCCAATTAATTACAATTCTAATTCAAGTGTGTGAGTACATTGGGTCAAACCGTGAAATGGTCTTCAGAGAGATTCCACATTCGATGATATTTCTGTATCCGGGTAATCAGATTAATAATTTATTTTTCTATAGTGTTCGTTCTTGTTTTTAGAGTTTCATTTTTTAACCCTTTACATTATACGCACTTATATTGATCTAGCAGAGAGTTTGAAGAGAGTCATGCATCATCGGATGCCCTTGATTCCATTGGTCATAAAATTCTGGAAAAAATGTGATTTTTTATTGTTATAAACTGCTTGTAGAAGTTCACTACGCTCTATTTCATATCCTAACAACTTCATAATGATAATTCAGAATAATTTGACCGTTGAATTTATTTGACGCCAACTATAAGCGAGTCGTACTATTATTCAAAATATATATAATGCCCAGCTGACTCGTTACGGAAAATTTTCTTTTAATCAATATTTAGGCAACGATTTTATTTTCATATAGGTAGGTACAAAACTACGTGACTTGGAAATATTGACTTTTAAACGAATTGATTTTATTAATTATCTACACTATTTGTAAAGCCGCGATCAATGCGATTTAATTACTTCGGAATAGATCGACTCTCATGCTTTTACACCAAGAGCAAAAACTTTGTATCTAGTACTTGCCTACGTATCTAATCAATTATACACGTTATCTGGATTTAATGGTATGCGTCATTCGGTTGAAACTGGGTCCGGACTTTGAACGTAAAATCCATCAAATTCTCATTGATTTTTTTTTTACAATATATCTATAAAGATATTCGCTTCACAATATGGGATAGAAATCACGATATGGAATAATTATAACAGTCGCCTTTATTATATTTATATAACGTTATTCATACAGACTTTCGATATATTATGAGAATTAGAATATCTATTTATTATATGCATAAAATTTTATATACATGTACGTGTATCCTCGATACTTCGTTTAGTTTATAATATATACATGAAGGTATACCTTTGCATCGTGATTATTCATCATTAACAAGTTTAATCTAGATTAACTCTCCCTTCGGTTATAATAATAAGAAAGTTTAAGGTATATTAATTTATATAGGTGAAAAAATTTTTAAACACTGTAGGCATAACGTTAAATGATATTGTTGGTAAGTTTGTCGTAGCTCGTCTCGACGATCGACTTATATTTTACATAAAATAAAAACAAAAAAAATTCTCATCGATTCAGCATAGAATGATAGAAAAAAAAAAAAAAAAAAAAATGATTTCAGAAATCGCGAATAATTATTTAATTTGCAATAAGTGTACGTACGTGGGATCATTGTGGGATATTTTGCACTTTCTCAACTGTAATATACTGCAGCAGCGATATATAGCTATAATATTCTCATAGATAAAAATAATTACGGCGTGGATCATTCACCAGACTTTTAATTACTGGATATAAAATAAATTGAAGATACGAATGAAGCGTATAGCGTTGCTAAATGATATAGAATAGCCAATTTACGGATAATACCTACTATATTCTATTCTATATAGTGTATATAGTCGAATTGACGGAATACGACGCACACATATACGAACGTGTATGTACTATATTAGGTCCTAATTTTAGAGGTCGGACCTAACAGGATCTCGCAATATCCTCACACAGTGAAAAAAAAAAAAATAAATAATCCGTGTATAATTAGTGATCCATCGTAATTACTATACCGCGGAAACGAGATTAAGGCACGAGTGTGTATATATATATATATAGATCCGCTCTCATTATTATTATTTTTCATTATTATTATTCTGTCTTAGGTATACATTCTCGCAATTATTATATAGCATCAAAGTAAATCTCACACTCAATGCGCTATTCAAACTTTCACGCGTGTAGAATTTTTATGTCTCTCTTTTCTTCTTTTTTTTTTCTTCAATTCCTTTTTTCCTTCTTCCTTTTAATACGTCATAGTATATTAGTACACTGAGGTATGGGTATAGGTTCGTACACCTACTTTCATAGAAGATTTTTAGTTACTTAACTTCCGGTATTCCACAATACCTGCTTCACTCTTCGTTCACGGTTCGCTGTTTTATATAGCGTACCTATATGCTTGGTCTTATACTAGTCGATTTATTAGTTCTCACTTCTAACCTAATCTATATATTATATAGAATAACCAGACTGCTGTAAATTATGAATAATAACGCAGTTAAGAAAAAAAAAATCGACGTTATTAAAACCTAATAAAATAGGTATACCTGTATAACTAAACGCGAAAAGAAGAGTCCGCCTGTTTAGAGATCGTACGTTCACCGTTAGCTATATAATCGATTTTATTTAATTGTAGATAATTGAAGAGTTCCCGGCGATCAATCTGTATCGTGGCAGAATAGACCCAGTTCATAACAGTTATAATGGAATTATTTATCACGGCGCCTGCGCCGCGGGGTTGAAGTTACGTATTTTTAAAGATCCGAATGGTCAAAATTCTGAATTCGTTTTAAATTTGAAAAAACGTATTCAAGTTTAGAAGATCCAGATTCTGAATCGATGTCATAAATAATTAATAGGATTTTCAAACGGTATCTTTTTCCCGAAAAGTATATCCCAACATTAATTTGATCCCTTATTGGCTTCGATTCGATCAATGCAGCCCGAGTTATTATACTCTGAATACATATGCCTGAATTTCAATTTTCAAATTTCGAAGGGTACGTTGGCCTTTCTGATCTTTACCTTCCGGTATTTTGAACTTTCGGTTTTCTTCGTTCTAAAGTTTTCTGAATCGGCTATGTAGACTTTCGGGAAAATACCCTTTTGGAAAATTGTTAGTCGGTAATATTCAAATTCGGAATTTTTCGGAACTTCAACCCGGCCCCCTCATCTCACGTTGTTGAATATTAATGAGCTTTTATTCGTCAGGAAATAATAGTAGTTGAATATCTCTAAGAAAAAAACAAAAAAGAAAGAAAAACTGAAATAAAAAATGGCATTCATTTAAATATGCATGAAAGGTCGAGTCTCTAGGACCGGAAGGGAGGTCAAATCGTTGGATAATTCGGAGGCATACATGCAGATATACCTACCTGGTATTATATATATGCATATTATTCGACGTCATCAATAGGCGATTGCAGAAGCTAATGACGAGGACGTTGATAGTTTTAATTGTATTTACGTATGCGATTCAGGTAGTTTGGTTCCTGTCGGCTATACGAGATATACACGCGCACAAAACTACATACGAAATTACTTACATACACATTTCCGAAGCTTTAATATTACTACGACGACGACGACGGATGCGCGGCGAACAACGGTGAAATTTCTTTTGCTATGAAAGACTGGAATAAAATATTATACACTGAGAATATATATCCAACCTCTTTGCGGCAGGGGTTAGGGTTGAGATAAAAATCTGAAAAGATTAGGGAATTGGTTTTTAATTATTCGGAGCCGATTTGGTGAAAAATTCCTCCGAGCCCTAATGAATAAGGACCACCTTAATAAATGTACATTTTTTCGCCACTTTTATAAGATAAAGAGGGAAAATCGCTATGCGATATATATTACTCAATGCCCTAATTAACGCGTATATTAATAATTAATCATATGCACCGAGGTTATCTTCGCTTACGGTCAGAGTTCACACTTTTTCCTAACGTCCAATTAATCCGGTTATTTATATAGCGACTAGTCTTATATCTCTCTGCATTGCTCAAACTACAATTTCAGGTGGTTTTTGAAATTTTAACTTGACCTTTGACTTAGACGTGGGAATTTCTTTCGTTTGCCATAAAATTTTTCTACCTGTTCGTTTATTTTTGAGTTTAATTGATGAGAAAATCTTCCACAAAAATCGACCCTAACGAACTCGTTACTATAACTTATACGTAGGTATGCGTTGCTTCGAGTTTACTATATTTATGCATATCATTATTATACAGTCACGTTTAATAACCCGTAGAATCTTGATTAAGAAAATTGAAGGCCACGTACCGGATACGTCAGTTTTAAGTCTCGATCAAGACAGCCTCGTTTATCACTCGATTTTCACTCACGTTTTGCTATAACCGAACGGAAACGTTTGAGTAATTACATCGACTGCATAAAATATTATATATATATTCGTGTCATTATTCGCCAATAATCAATACGATTGATTTATAATAATTAAAAAAAAAAATGACTAAATAAATCAGAAGTAAAAAATCAAAAATGGAGCAGCGAATAAATTAGGAACAGCACCAGGCTATGGTTTCTAATTAAATTTTTATTTTTCTAAGATTATACACATATACATCGATGTAATAGGTAGGTATATGGGTATATCGGTACGCTTATCCGTCTCATATCAAGAAATAGTTGTTTTTTTCCTTTTTTTTTTTTTTGTTCTTTACTTTATATGGCCAGTTAGTGTCAGTGAGAGGATCTCGTTGTCAAAGAAAATATTCAGAGCTGACGGCATACTGGCTTACATATGAAGATGTGATCCGGGTGGGTATTGCCTTTGAAGAAATAAGCCCATGGGCTATACCTACTACGTAGAGAGATGGACCGGTCCTCGAAGGAGGACATCATCGGACGCGCAAAGAGGAGGCGGCTAAACGAGGTAGCGAGACACAGAGAGAGAAAAAAATGATGATTAAAAAAAAATAGAAACACACGAGTAAAGGGCTTATTCGGCTTCGGGCCACGGCACACACTTATATATACGTCGGTGTTACAATACATATACGCATTATAATATAGCGGGTTTTAATTTTGATTTTAATTAACGCCGTGGCACGAGACGACGATGTAAGTAAGTAAGTAAGGACGGATGTATGTATGTACGGTGCGTCGTCGTCGCTTCTCGACCTTCTTGCTCACAGACTGATGCAAAACATACGTTTTAAGCCCTCGATACAATTAAACTAGGTACTACATGCTGATTCAAGATCATTTTTTTTTTTTTTGTTCCTTTTTTTCTCGAAATTTTCGTATCCTACATAACTAGCCAGAAACTTGATTATCAATTCAATCGGTCATAAAAAAAAAAAAATAATAATAATAATAATAAAAAGAAAGAAATTTGAAAGCCAATTGTTACATATTTTTACTTGAATTTCAATTTTTTATCGCATATATATCTTAGGGGTATTACAGGCTTTTTATAATTAACATATGCGCGTTTGTGTTTATTGATTTGATTTCTCTCTGGCTTCTCTCTCTCTCTCTCTTTTTCTCTCTCTATTTAATATCGCAATAATTTATTTCCTCCCGTATATGCTATATGCACCGAGATATAAAATAATAAAGAAAATTTAAATTCATGAATAATTTTTGCATTAAAATTAAGATTAATGTTTTCTGTTTGTTCTTTGTTGGCCATCTACGATTGTCCCTGCAATATCTATATAGTATAGAAAATTTCCTTGAATGAACGACCACGCTATACCTACACGAGGGTCACAAAGCCTATAGCACTGTATAAATATATATGTATACGTACGCCTAGGTATATATGTATAAATATATACATGTATGATGAGAATAATAGCTTCATAATATATTGTACGTGCACGAGGTCATTTTTACAACGTCAACGACCCACTCATTTCCTCTCTATACTTATTTCTTCCTCGTCTTCTTCTTCTTCCACTTTTTTTCGTTGCTCCGTGCAGACTTTCGGTTCTCTTTGTTCTTCTCGTATTTTGAAAATTACGTACTACATACTTCATGGAAATTTCATCACTTCTATATATCATCATATTTTGTTAAAACCAGAAACGAAACATACAACGAGAAGGAGGGAAAATACTCGAAACATATTTTCTCGGAATCTTTGAATAATTTAATTTTTTTTTTTTTTTTTTTTCAACACTGGATAACGCTTTTATGTAGAGAACAATTACGCAATTACCCTAGAAGCGTTGTACCTACATATACCCACACACGGGGGCGAAATAACGCTGATGATTTAAGGATAAGAGGTTCTCCTTTGGTTCGGGATTTCGGTATAGCATAAGTATGGGTATGGGTACATTAAAAATGAGCAATCTTTTTAATCGGTGAATCAGCCTGCAGCGAACGTTCTTCCATGCGAACGAAGGAAGGATGTAACGGTACCTATCGATAGCTTCATTGAATGAACTATTAGCCAGCGATTGACCGACTGGCATATATTAAAGTTGCAGCAAAAGTTAAATCAACGGACTCTAATATCCGGGATATATTTATATATATATACATATATGTCTATACCTACCTGTCTTGGTTATATGAAACGAAACGTTAATTAGTCTTACTCTGCGTACCCTTTATCCTTTAATCGTGGTACTCTATATACGCGCAGCTTCCTTATTCAGGAAATTACGTTGGTTGCAGTGATTTTTATATCTCGTCTAATGTATATATATATATAACTTGAGTCTAGTTTATTCTATTTATCTATTTATCCACCTCTTCCTGTATGTAGATATATATTAATCGTTTTTTTTTTTTTTTTTTTCGTGGTCTCGTTAATTCTCTAGGAACTATGATACATACGTAATTTATTTATGAACGAATGTATAGAACTCTATAATAACTATAGAAATATTATAGAGTGTTATAGAGTATAACTGCTGCAGTTCAGGTTAATTATATTATTATATATTTAACGGGTAAAATAAGTTACGGTCACGTAGTTTCCTACTATCTCTCTAAAGCTATAGTACGTAAAGAAATTAAAGACAGCTGAATAATTTTCTCCATTATATATATATAATATTCTCCTAGTATATAACTATATACTATAACGTTTATATCTGATTTATAATTAGTAGTTGCTTCCGGTATTCGGTGCAGATATTCACATTGCTTTTTAATTACGGATCAAACTGCACTCAAGTGGAATAAATTTTTTTTTCTTGTTTTTTTTTTTTTTTTTTTTTTTATATTCACCGATTATTATGCAGCTTATTGACGGTTCATTTATAGAAAGTAATAACAAATGTTAAATACACGTAACTCGTGAGTAGATTAAACAGACATTTCAGAATGTAATAGGTATTATTGTTAAAAATTGACACGAAACCGAATGTATTTCTAACTATACATATAGACACCGTTAACTTCCGCCCACGCTGAAGTCATTATTAATTTTTTTTTTTCGTTTCTTTTCCCGTTTATTTTTTTTTTTTTTTTTTAATTTTTTTATACTATGGGTGATGACAGGTCGGTCAATTTTTATTACCATTTTTTTTCTTTTTTTTTTTTTTTTTCACCGCGCATTATAAGGTACTAAATTCAGCTGTATATGTATGCGCGGTTAATGACTCTTGAAACCAACCTTACACTCGCAGATCGATTAATTTTCTCGCCGAAATTAGTTTTACCCAAATTTATAAATTATCTTACATTTCTAGACCTGTTAATTAGGTTTCGAAAAATTGATATATATTTATGTATATTATAGAAGGAAGAGTTCTAAATTAAACGAGAAATTTTTTTTTTTCTATATCACGAAATCGTAGTCTCGATAAATTTGGGTATTTAATGTCTCTTCCCTCTATCCACTTTTTGCGAAATGTATATTAATCTGAGGGAGGATAGGTTAACTGTACTTTGAGTAAATCTAGCATAAGAGGTTGAATAATTTGTTGAAAAGAAAAAAAGAAACAAATAAATTTCATCAAAAAAAGAAAGTTGTAAACTAATATGTGTCATTTCTCTGTTTCAGGTAAGCACGTATTTTTCGACGTATTTTAGTCAGTCTTGGTTATAAACTTTCATTTAACGGTCACTATTCTTTGACGTTGAAACTTGAGTAAGTAGTATACATATGTATATATATTATATATTTAGTATAATAATAGCCGTTATAAAATTTGCGTTCAATATAAAACGTATCAAAATACAGTGGAAAACCGCGAATTGTCGCGCCTTGTCGTGAACAATTTTCTTACGCCTCGTTCACTCTCTAAATTTATATCTTCAATTCTTTGACGGGTGAAAAAAAAAGAAATAAATGAATGAACGAAATTCTTCAGTTCTACGTTTTACCTAATTCCTTATTAAATTTCTCTAGAAATTTTGCTACTCTTAGTCAGTTTGGCTATTAATTTTTGTATATACGTGAGTGGAAAAGAACCCGCTTACATAGATATATCCTAATATATTATACACATACATATCCTAGTCGGTTTGCGACATGCAGACGAAACGATTTGCAGCACGGACCACGAAGCTCGCCTTCTGGAGGTCGTCTAGTTACAAAACTCGTTTAGCATTCGATCCACTCTTCAAGTCCTTTCAGCCTCCCATCTTTCCAGTTATATCAAAAAAGGGCATCGTGAGTCTGGACGACTTTTCATAGCGAGTGTATCTGCTGCATAACAAAAAAAAAAAAAGAAAAAAGATATGCTATGTATATCCATGCGTGTATGAAATTTCACTGTTTTTTCCTTTTTTTGAATTCAATGAATTTTTGTTTTTCATTTGTTCAAAGTAGATTTATTTGTATTGAGAAAAAAAAAAAAACCAAGAAAAAAGGTAAAATTCTCTTAATGGTCTAATTGAATCCAGTTATTTGTAATTTGTGGCAATTTTCTACGGGCCGATCCCAATTTGGTACCTGAATTGAAACGACGTGTTTGTATATCCTGCGGAAACGGATGCACGGGTGCCACGCTCCGGTAGGCCGCATTGTGGCGGAGTACATACACGTAGGTATAGAGTTCCTCGTCTGCTCGCCTTCTGGGCGCATAACATAAATACACCGTTGCACTCGCTTCCAAACTTCCATCCGTTTCCATCCACGCCGTCGCCTTGCAATTGCAATTCGCTATATATAGCGAGAAACTGAAAAAAAAAAAAAAAAGAAACGGAACGAAAAAAAGTACCAAAAAAGCAATCGAATTTAATAAAATACAGAAACTTATCAAAAAAGTCAGAAAAATTTCCATTGCTTTTGAAATAAGTAGCGTTATGTGCGTCTATATGTGGTATTAATGAATGCTTAATCACTGATCCATAAAGCTTGCGAATTTTTATGTATACGTTGATATACGGTAATAAAAAAAAAAAAAAAAAAAAATTATCAACTTGCTGTCTTATGAGAATACAATATTTCATATACCATAACGCGTAGGATATAGAATTTGATAAAAATGAAATTTCTAATCCGATAAAATATGCGTGAAAAAAATGTCATATAATTTTTTTTCCTATCGCAACGAGTGCCAATCACATTTAACGATGTGTATGTATATATTACGTTCGATTTACATACATTCATACTTATTGTCACTTTCCGGAAGAAATCTGTCTCTTCTTTTCCTCTTGCAGGTTTCCTAATCCGATTAAGTAATACATATAGCTAGAGTTCCGTTCTTCTAAATGTCTTTTACGACTTGTGGCAGGCGTGTAGCAATAATTTCAATGTAGTATGGCACGTATATGTAGTATATACACGTGAATACCGACCTTGTCGATGAATCACCAGAAAAAAAAAAATACAAATTACAAGATACATTATTAAACATTCGCGTAAAGGTCAATCGATAATCACATACGAACTTTATACCCGGATTTAACGATCGAAAATTTAATCACGTACCGAGACTAACATCGGTTTTAAGAATTTTTCAATTAAATTTTATATGTTCAGAGTGAAATGAACTTGAATTAATTTCAACGTAAAATAATTACAGCCTTAGGCGTCTGTAGGAACTGTTTGAGTAACGAATCGTTTTTATTAATTTTTCGCTGTTCTTTTTTTTTTTCTTCAAATGTTTGCTTCTCGCACTTCTAAGTTCTGTGTTTGCGAATCAACAAATTGGTTCAAATCCACGTAATTTTCTAGCGAACGAAAAGGAAACTGAGAAAAAAATAACTCGACAATTTAGACATTCAGTTTGCTTATATGCTTACTTGGACCTGGGTACTGGCCGAGATATAACCAGAAGAAAGTCTTGTCACGTTATTGTGTGTCGCCGCCTCGCTCTCGAGGATAATGTCTTTTCTTGACAGTAAAAGTTACATTACTACAGGCCTTTCAAATATAGGCTTAAGATTAGCAAGCTACTTTAACTACTGCGGCTCTCTGCGTTAGCCACCATTTAGCTTGCTATTATAGTAAAGGATAAAAGCACAACGCGCATTTCGCTACGCTCTACAAATCCTTGTAGAAACTTACCAGTTTATACTGCATACAGGTATAGCAGTACCGACTACTATTGCAGATCCTAAACCCGAGTAAATGTATACATTAATTTTTAAATATATATACTCTCTTTCCATACTTCATATATAAAGCAAGATTAGCTGAACCCATTCGCATAAACCTATATAACTATCGCTTAAATCTGCGCGAAAATTCTTGTATTCTACCATAAGTTAATAATGAACATTATGATTGATCACCAGGATGCATATACACCTAGATATGAAATTGAGATATCTATTCATAGATTATTTGAAATTCTATGTATGAGCTATCGATGAACACTTGCTTATTTCCTTTGCAGCTTTCGCTATTCCCATTTCACTTGTGTTTTTTTTTTTTATTCATTTATTTTTTCCATCTATTTTATCCACCGGTATAACTCTTATTTATACGATACGCACGTCGATTTATTCCAAAAATACGATATTTACAAATTTTGAAAGTATCAAACCGTGACTTATCTTTTATTCTTCAGCCGCCTAAAATTGCTCGGAGATAATTAAACCATATATATATAGTCGAGCGAGGTGCAGCTTTCGTTTTTACTTTTCACTCCTATTTTATTTTTAGTTTTTTCATTTCGAAAGGGCGGATACTTCCTCGGTTTAAATTTCTGCCTTTGACGTTGCTGTGATTGAGGTATGGAAACCCCTAATTTCCCTCTGACTTTGAGACAGGTAACGTTTATCCAATTCCTGCAACACCGAGCATATAAATCCTGTCAAATTAACTTAATCGAAATAAGGCGCGGAAGGACGGCTTCGATACCACTAAAACAGATAATTTTTACCCGTTATAAAATGCGATATATCATTGCGGCCTTATAGCCAGTAGGTACGAGGTGGAATACAATAATTGTATCGAAGTCACGCACGAAACAGAATAAATTGCGCAGTCTGTAGGCTGCTACTCTATAAATATATTCAGGGACTGAACGATCCGTTTCGGTAGAAGGAACAACCATTTTTCTTATTTCTTTATATATAAATACAAAGTTCAATATCGATTTTATTTTATTCGAAAGAAAACGAAAAATTTGACAAAAGAAAAAAAGTTCAATGTTTTTTTCGTCGGATATAAAACGAGAGGGTGAAATTTCAGTGCGCGGACTTCACCATATTTCGGTATTTAAATTTTAACATAAGGGATAAGCCCGCACCCTAATCTCGGATGAATCTTCTTCCCAGCATCTACCACCTGTTGCCCATCCTTTCGAACATCTGTTAGTCGCGTAGGTTCGCTTGCTTAAAAATTCTAAGGCATGAAAATGTACCTATACGTTCATCGGCGCACAGACGTATATGAATGATAAGAAAGGAATGAAATCGCTTTTCTCGTGCTAGTTATTTTTTATTTTATATTTTACAGTACTACTATTCTTTCTCATATTATCTCGCCGTTTTTCACCTCGTATCAAACGAACAAACGATGATTGATGGCTGGGAGCAGTTTCTTGTCGTCAAACCGTCGAATATACACAGTCAAATTTTTGGGGGTCTTATTTTCAAGCAAATCAGTGTCTAGTTGGCCTCCGGATTTATTTCTTTATATACCTACGTACACGTGTAGACGATATTTTTCCCTGTAATTGGACGCACGCGTTTTGTACTGAGTAATGGTACGGCAGCTATACATGTATATACCTGAAAGATGTATACACGGATTTTAACATAATAATAGTAATAATAAGTGTATACTGAATTGCGTCATTACACTAGAGGCAAAGGCAAAGTTAGACGTGGGCATCGGGCATATAGGTATAAAAAGATTTGGAAATCAGCTCGCGGTATAGTAATTTGACTCAATTTTATAATACGTACTTAGGGTATACTTATATAGGTACCTACTCGGACAGCCTTTCCTTTCCCTTTACTAGCCGCCAATGGATCTATGCGGTTACTCACTGGTTTATTTCTTGTTAAATTCGGTTGTGTAACTAGCCTCTATAGCAGTAGGAGGACAAATTTACTTCCGTACATGTTCGTTGTCCGTATAAATACGATAGAATAATTTATTCTATCATTCAATTCTCGAGTATTGATGACAGCAATTTTTCTGGAGCTCAATTTTCACCGTAATTTAACAATTGGCACAAATCCTCATATATACACTGAAACACGTATTTAATGACGTATTGTAATTAAAACCACATTTCAGAACGTTCTATGGAACAAAAAGTGCTTTACGATATTCTTCACGAATATACAGGTAGATTACGTTTACAGTAAAATCGTATTAATTGCAGCATTGACGATTGAGGAGCAAATTGTTGATTAGACTATATATACGTATGTGTACGTACATGAACTTATACCGAGACAGGGAACTATTGCGATAAGTCTTTACCTGCAGTCCGACATTGATCTATATTCTATGTAATATTAAATAATAGATACTGAATAAAGTATATCACAAGGTTACAAGCTATGTAAGTATTTCGATTAGTTCGGAAAAAAGTGATATCTTTGATTTTTTTTTCGTCCCCACATTTTTTTTTTTTTTCTTCATCAAGTCATAATCATAATCATTATCATCATCGTGGTCGTCGTAGTCGTTATTTTATACACTTTGGCGAACCGCCTACCGAGTGTTCAGACTTTGTCTTGTTATATATCAAGCTTGGGTGCGGGGATGAGGTTAATTTGCGAGAAGTAATCTGTTACGTAAAAGAACGCGAAAACGTATGGCGTCGATTGCGTCCTTGAAGCACCTGTCACATCCGTTCGCCAGAATGTGATATACCTATAACCTGTCCTGTACCATGGATGAGATTTTGGAGCGGACCTTGCAGCCCCGTATATATACGTTTATGTAACCACGCAATCACGGGAAGTGATACTTAAACGTTGTACGTATCCATGTATACTAAATCAACATTATCGAGTCTTGCATTGATTTTTTTTTTCATTCAAATCTTTTATTATCTCACGTTAATCTGTAAATCCGTTTTCCCTTATACTAACAAAAGTTTCATATGAAACGTGTGGTGTGCCGTCACGTCGAATGTTTACACGATCTTTAATATTTGTTTTAAACGTGTACAGGTATACCGTACATACACCTACGCGATACTTGTACTTAGCTTTATGATAATGTTTTCCCGATGGAATTAAATTCCGTCTTATGTACGTGATATCTTTCCTCGTTTTTATTATTGAAATTATTCTCTTTATTTTCTTGAGAAAATTTTTACTCGCGATTATTATCAGAATACTGAATTGTATTATAATAGACGTGAATTTTCTGCCAAAAGTACTCAAATATCAGCCAGTAGAATTATCGGAGTTCGTTGAACTTAGACGTGAACTGGGGTAAGATTATATTCCTTGATATCGACGTTTTACACTGTCTGAAGAGCACAGGTATTCCAGCTAGCGAATCGTCTAGCACGTCTAGTCGGTGGAGCAAAAAGTAAAAAAAATAAAATAAAATAAAAAAAAAAAAAATTAGACTGGATCAGATTAGGCAGTAAAATAATTTCAATAAAAATTTCTCAATCAATTTAGGCGATTCTTATTTAACGGAATTCACAATTTTTTATTCGAGGCTCTCGTTCAAACTAGAAGAAAAATAGATGAAAAAACAGAATCCTGGATCTTTAGTGAAATTACTTACTGGAATGTAATATAAATCAATTAATTGATCGACGGTGTAAATGAGAAAAGGAAGCGAAGAAAAGGTGCTGCAAGGTTACTAGATTACCTTGAACCCGTGTTGTGCTAATCGCGCGTGTCCTGGTCCATCATTTCTATCTAATAACTGCCCTATTAGCTGTTTTTGGTATACGGTATTGTATCAAACTCACGGAGTTTCTATCGATCAAACATTCGTCTACAAATCAAAAGCTCCTTCTATTTCTCTCCTCACCGCGTACCGGGTATAACGTGCACAAATAATCGAAGTATGTAATACGTATACGAAATTAATATATACAAGCCACGAAATACTCCGCTGTGAAATAAACTAAAAATTAACAGACAAACAAACAACAAAAAAAAAAAAAAAAAAAGAGGAAAATTCAAAATTTTTTAAAAGATAGTCTATGAGTATAATAGATAAATTTATTTTCTTCATTTTGAGAAAATTTCTTCAAAATTTATTATATATACTAACCCTCTTCAAATAAATGCACACAATTTTTCTATAAAATGGAATCATTGCTTTTGCGCAGATTCAATTTTAAGCACGTATTTAGATTGAATAAACTTACCAAGAAAAAAAAAAGTCTAAACATTTTTCTAAAAAAAAAAAAAAAAAAAAAAAAAAAAAAAAAAAAAAAAAAAAAAAAAAAAAATGCATAGTTTCGACACATTCCGATTGGAAAATTTGTAAAATTAATCCCGAGTGCATGATTTGAAGATTCGCAAGGTGCACCCATCAATTTTCAGACACCATTTGATATACAGTAATAATAATAATAATAATAATAATAATAATAATAATAATAATCGTAATAATAACGATAATGAAGTGAAAACCTGCGCCGATCGTATTTCCTCCTGTCGGGTTCTTTCCGCTTTTCATTTTCCAGCCGCAGAAATTGCTTGCGTAATATCTGACTAAGAAATAATAAAATAGCATCAGCATCAGCATCAGCATCAGCATCAGCATCAGCATCACATCAACGTCAACGTCGCAGGTGTAATTATCGCTGTTTCAATTCCTGAAGTTTCCAGTATCCGCGGCGTGGTGGTAGTAGTGAATAGGATAGGACCCTGTTTCGTTAAAGTGTATAAGTATTTTGTTCGCGATCGTTAAGCGTAACAGAAATCAGTGGCGGCAGTCACGACGACCTGCTGCTATACAGCTGCCAGGTTGAAGGTTTAGTATCTGCTGTTGGAGTAGACACCTTACCTATTACCTATACTAGATATATGTATTATTGTATATATGTATGTATAGTATAAGTAAAAGGGAACCCGTGAGTCACGTCAGCTGTTCACCTGTAATTAAATACATCGAGAAGCAAACAACGCTTAGTTATACTCCCCGGAGTAGAAATATATCTGCGAGACAATTATGTTTCGCGTTCATGAAATATTATAACACTAATCAAGGACGAACACGTACCTATATAGGTAAGCTGGTGAGGAATAGCATCGAACCTGATTAATCTTTTCATTTTTCTTTGTTTTTTTTTTTTGTTTTCCACCAAAAATTTGATCGTTATTTATTCATTTATTTTTTTTTTCTAGTCTCACGATAGACAGAGCTGATAAACGTGATTTTGTAATAACTTATTTTCTTCAGACGCTTTAGGCGAGCAAACAAAAGTTCATCGATTTACTTGTTATTCGATTATTTTACGTAAGAAATATAATATATTTGTCGTAATAATTACGTGCGACGTATGGAAGATGGGCAGGTAAATGGGTTGTAATTTGATATAAATTACACGTTGCTTCAAGTATAAACAAAGCCAAAATATTATAACAACAGATATGAGTGTAATTAGAGATATTTTACTGGACAGGGTCACTGCGTACGTTCATCTTCTCGCGGTATATCCTGTATTATAATATATTATTCTTTAATACAACGAGCCACCGGCGATGTATTACTATATTTTAAAAAGCATATAACAACGCAATAGCTTAGTACGTAGGTACTACATACCTACACTCGACAATCAGCGACATCCTGCGACCTCATTTTCTCTAAAACCTCACTTCAATTATATTACGTAAATTTTATTTCTCTTGTCCTAATCGTACGTAGTTTAAAAAGTAAAAAAAGAAAGAAATACAAAAAACAAAAAACTGCTATTACTCCAAAACTAAAAAATTCATATAGCTAAACTTTCGCTCAATATTTTCCCAAGAATTTTTCAGCCACATTTTTAGTCCCTGAAAAAAAAAAAGGAAAGGATAAAGGATTCACCCCTTTATGGTGCGTTGAGTGAAGGGTCCTAAACGACCCTCACGTTGCTTTATCGTGTGGTTTTATCGGCCCTATCTTAGCCCGCATAGACATTCATAATTTAATGACGGAGGCTAGAGACAGAGAACAACGTAGTTTGCATTGATGTGCCAGGCACAGGCAGCACCAGGTCGACCCTAGCCAGATCGTAGTTGTCACTACACGAAAGAGTTAGTGCAGATGCCTAGGTATAACGTTGGTAGGGTATACGGTGTACGATGAGTGACGAGTAGCCGGAAATATCGTGCAGCTTACAAAGAGGATTTTTTCAGTTTTTAAAATAGACTTTCACTTTGGAAGAACTTTACCGTGTTCTCTATACTTTTCGATGATCTTTTTTACGCAAAAATCTGCGTACAAAGACCTGTATGTATTGTGCGGATTGATTGTGGTCGGGGGATTTAGACTTTACATGTATTTCAGATTTGATATGATACTATGAAAAATTATTATTACTTTTCTATTACTGTTGCAGTTGTATAATTGCAGTTGTGTAGTTTCAGTTGCATAATTTCAAACTTGCCTTCATACTATATGTAGCTATAATATATTGAATTTGTATAATGAATCGTAAACAATTCTACGTCAGTCATGAGTTATCAGAAACAAGCTTGTTACCTCGGTGTCTTGTTGCTGGTTATGCATCGTCTTATGCTAGTACATATATAAATCTGTTCAGTTGATCCCGTCACACTTTTAACATGGGGTAGTACGTTCGATGAAATAGTTCACGATCTTGTTAAATCAAGACACGTTTGACACTGAAATATCACGATGTCAATTCAGTGGAAAAAAGAAAAAAAAAAAAAAATCAAAATACAATCAGTGGATCAATTTTTTATATCTTGAATAGCAATTTTTATTAATATAATAATATACCGATTCGGTAAATCGAAACAGAAAAATCTCACTAAAATGAAAAAGGAAAAAAATAAAATAAAATAAAATACGTACGAAAAATAAGCTTCTTTTACAAAACGAAGAGAACGGAAGCCAAGCCAGGCTAACTATTTTCTCGGAATAAATATGGAACTTAGCAAAGCGCAGTTAGTATTGGCTTAGGAATATAACCAAATGGGCTACTTATCTGCGGAACGTCAGCTGCACCAGAAAAGATAAGATTACTATTCCTTTGCGAAGCGTATAATGTCTCGACCTCGTCGCGTCTTGTAGAACTGAAAATTTCATACACACGTATAAATTAAATGTGTACAGAGGTGATAATAGAAATGGGTAAAAGTTACATTCAAGCCATGAAATGAAGACTTTGGTTTGTCTCTTGGTACCAGGTAGGCCTCGTCATAATCTGGGTTACGGGTAGTTTGGCCGTAGTCCTGAAGTCTGAGGGGATGACTTCCGTGACTTTGGCTCTGACGTATAGAAACAAAGAGATTATCAGGGTGGAGGTTAATTCCGAGAATGAAATCGACCGAATCAGCTTCTACAGGAATTTCTGGCCAGTATATGGCTTCGAGAACGTGACACGGATTTCAATTACATATCTTAGAGTTTTAAGAGGGGAAGAACTTCGCAGGTATAGGAGACGTAGGAAGAAAAATATATAAAGAAAAAGGAAAAAAAAAAATAATAATAATAATTACGTAATAAAATAGTTAATAATTTATTGATTGATTCCATCGCCCCTCGCAGTATAGCGACGATACGATATCGAATCGGCGTTGAAATGGCATCAGAGAAAATTCTTCGCTTTATCCTTTTTTCACTGGCCTTTAAAATGACCATATAGAGTCTCTATCACGGGGTGCGGCGATCTTGTAATATAGGTTTCTGTTATAGGTAGTGGCTGCTGCACCCACGCGGTAAAGCTGCGTGGTGGCAAAACCACTTCGTTAATTAATCGTACAGAAAACGCGAACTCTATAGAAGAAGATTATTATGGTTAGTGGTGTTTCACGTTATTGGACTAGGCGATATAGGCTACTTCACCTATATGGCACACAATGAATACGATTTTAATTAAAACGCGTAACGTAAGACGTTACGAAGCTAGTCGTCCTTTGTCTCGAATTCATAACTATCAACTATAATACACGTACAGCTAACTTAAGCTACAAGTCATTTTCGATCAAATTTATTCCCACATGAATTTTTTTTGTTTTTTTTTTTTTCTCCCACCTCGATCGGATTATTAATAATAATTAATCAACTGGCTTTGGTAAACGTCGAGAGAAAAATTTTAATCATTCGTCAGCAAATTTTCGCAGACGTAGGTGACGCGACAGAAAGTGTATTTAGATGCGTAAGTCGTATTAAAAATTTCACGAAATTGTAAATTAGGTCAGATAAAAACGATAAGATATAGGATATTTGATCGCGATCGCATGAACAACAATCGAGCGGAGATTGGTCTGAAAATTTCGAAAGCCAATTGCACACGTAAGATAAGTATATTTAGAAATTACGTGATATTCTTCGTTTCGACTAATTTTATTCATTTTATATATATATATATATATATTTTTTTTTTTTAAACAGAATGTGAAGAAAACTGATACATTTTTTCATGAACATTCAAAAAAAAAACTTTTTCTCCGAACCGCACCGATATATATGTCGTTCAATCGAATGTAAGGGGGTTGAGAATCGAGATCACGGCTGAATAACGGGTCCATGGCCGGCCGGGGGGAGTCCAGACGGATGAACAGTCTAGTCGCGGGCTCGTTTGTGTTCTCAAATATCTCCTTATACATCGATTCAATACCGAATACGCGCGCATTCGATAATTCCGTAACAGGAGACCGGGAGTAGTTTGGTACCTCTACCTATAATATCTACGGTTATGTAACTATTGGGAGATTCCTTTGTCATCCCACGCTGCATTGAAATATATCTACAATAAACAAGAAGAAAACAGAAAAATTATCAAAATTTCTTCCCTGGAAATTATTAGAGCTTAAAAATAATCAGTTTACTCATTCGTTCAGATTTTATTCTGCTTATTCGCTTATTTCAAAATCAATAAATGACGTCAGATATTGTTACGAATATTTATACACTACCGATAAGATTAGATTGTGCAGACCACTTCTTTGAATCTCATTGTCTTACTTTTTTGATCGGTTCGAATACAGGAAAAATTCCACTTCGTATATGCATTAGAGAAATTAATTTACAGGCTTCGTTCTTTTAGTTGTTTCATTTTTCTTTATTTTTTCACATTTTTTTTTTCCAATCATTTCTGATGAAGACATTTTCTCGGTTACGTCACGCTTGCAATCATTGTGCGTCACTACGAGCCGTGTGTTTCGCGCCTCAATGACGTAGTTTGCAGATCAGTTAATCGATGCTATGACGTCAGTCATATTCATCGGCGTGGTGTAATGTTATTCGTGAAAAGGTGTTGATTTTTTATTTTTTTTTTCAATTTGTACACCAATTTTCTGCGGTCTTCAATTATTCCAGCTCATCATTAGGTATTCCATTTTTTCTCCTTTATTTCTTTCTTTCTTCGATCAATCATTCGTTGATCGAAAAATGTTCTATATGATGTAGGCAAATCCTCTGGAACCTATTCACTTTATATCTTAGTAAACGGCGGACGGTGATTCGATTAGAAACAGTTACTCTTACGTTCATTTGCTTTAGCCCCGTGCAGTCTACAGTTAGAAATCACTTAGCGTTACTGTTCTGTCGGAAACAAGGTAAAAGCGTGATATCAGCAGGTTGTTCGACGTCAATATTTCGCTAAATAATAAGAAAACGAAGAAATCAAAATAAAATAAAAATAAAAATCATGGTTTTTTCGATTCTTTATTCTTTTACGTCACTTTTGTAACATTTTCTCATATTCTTTAGTTCCTTCGCTCATCTTAGACATTATTATCCCAAGCCAGAGTCTTCATGGTAACACAGGACCCCAGACCATAGATCGGAAGTCGAAATGTCAAAAAGTCTTTGAACCTGGTTGAGCCTATAGGATTAGAAACGAACGAACGAACGAACGAACTAAACTGAACGGTAAATCAACGAAGAATTGTGCGACCGCTATCTGACGTCGGTACTTCTATTATACTTTTTTCTTCAGAGATGATCTCTATATATTTACATGATCGCCCATTTGATCATATATATAGATGAGGATTAGATCTCTACAAGTGTATCTCATCTTAACTGGTTATGTTAGCAACTCGTGGCCTTTAATTTTATAGCCGATAGTATACTTGACCTTAAACCCTAGTTTTCACTTTGGTTTGCGGAATCAAAGAGCGTATTTCTGCTCGGTTCGCTTTCGCAAAAATTTGAATATTACCCGGCACTTATATTTGCGTATATAAAATTATATACCTGCTAGTATGTAGTACAAAGCGCTTTAATAGGCGAGAATTAATGTTAATCAAATTGGAATAGAAAAACTAAAAGAAAAAGGAAATTCTCTCGGTATGATGGAGACTGACTGTGTTTTCTATTATAGCCATATACCCCTACCTATATAGGCGATGAATTATGCGGGTTCAGTATTTCATTTCACAATCAGTCACTCAAGTAATCAAAATAATCGCGGGTGGTCCGTGAACCCATAGATTATACTCACCGTATACACACCAGGAAGAAAGAATTGAAATTAATTTTGTCCGTCCAAGCGACCTTGTATTGCGGTTAGTCTAATGTACAATATCGCCTCATTCGGAGAATCCTAATGAATTACCGTATACTCACGGAATGAGAGAAAAAAAAAAAAAAATAAATAAAATAGGATCACACAATCAGTTCACGCGGTGATTAGAAAAATAATTAAAATAGTAAAACCCGTTCTTATTATATGATCGGGATGCATAGATAAAAATTCTATGAAATGGCTATGCAGCTAATCAATCATTCTTTGCTACTATCTGTTAGGTATTTTTTTTTTATTTTTTTTTTTTTTTCGAATTTATTTCCGCGATTTGTAAACCACAAAACCTATGTCGTTTTTTTTTTTTTTAATCATTTGTTTGATTATTATAACGAAGTCAGTGTGATAAACGAGAGAGATGTTTTTCTTATAATATTTCCAACGCGTCAAAATGATCGAAAGTTTGAATTAATCAATTCGTTTTTTGCAAATCTATTCAAATTTATAACTTCATCGTAAAAGATATACTAATCCCAGAATATACCTCGACTGACCCCAATCTCAAAACAACGATAAATTATCAAACCTTAATGACAGCACATTTCTCTCATCTAAAAACGAAGCAGAACCCCGGCTTCTTCAGCCGAGCTAAACCCAACTCCAAGATTCGTTCCTCTCGATTTTCATCTTCGACGAATAAACGCTTCGGTCAATGGTCGGGGATCAGAGGTCAGGTGAACCTCGAAGGTCTGTTCTCACCGCCTCGATCAGGTTCACAAACCTCGTTTATATTTATATATATATTATAGTATATATACACACACATAGTATAGCTGTGACCACTTTGATCCGTAATAGTATGGTATCGGAATAATATTCACCTGTGTCTTGAGATAAAATTTTTTTTTCTCAACTTGTCAATTTCTCTCATGTAATTTAGCAAGGTGGTGGCAACTATGATACGTTTCGCGGATATAATAGAAAGAGAAAGAGAGAGAGAGAGAGAGAGAGGGAAATCATTTGTGTATAATATAATCAATATCCCTGATTCCTGAGTATGTATAGGTATAATAAGCTGATAGGGCTATCCTACTAGATGAAGTTTTTTGTTCGGCTTTACGTTGTATCGATACGAAAATCCGCTTCAGAAGCCGTAAGAAATCGTCTCGCGTGCTGCTGGTGCTGCAAGTCTACTCCGAACTTGCCGATTAGGTATATACATATAGATATACCTGTAAGTTATACTAGTATAGAATAACTTACACCTACGCATTCGTGTTGGGTTATTATACATGTATTTATATACCCAGGTATATAATCTGGTTCGAAAGAAGGTATAATATGATACGTAAGGTATAATACATAGAATATAGAAACATACGCGTCCAATTATACCATGTGTAGGTAGCAAAATGAATTATCTACTAACTTCGAGTAGATATACTAGTATAATGTACGCATAGGTATATAGATAGACATATGTGTGGATATCGGGTATTAGTAGCACAACAAAAACGATGTTATTGAAACGACGTAATGAAGAGAAATAGATTAATTATATCATCCAACCGAAAAATAAAATTTATGATTTTTAATAAGACAGCTGACATTGCAGGTACTTCCGCGATAGTAAAATCTTTACTTTAAGATTTACAACTCTCTGGATGCAACACTAATCATTTTGACAGACGTGTATTTAAACTAAGTACCGATAGTTATAAGTACGGAATGTAGGTATAACTTTCAATTTATTGTTATAGCTACGCGAAATAATTAGGTATGAAAGTAAACCTTACTAGTTTTTTTTTTCTTCTCTTTTTCGAAGAATTTTTTATGCAGATTATTCGTTATTTTATTATATTTTAGTTTGGTTTTTGGATTTTCGATTTTTATTTTATAAACTACAGGAACCGGAAGAACTGGACGGATTATAGGTTGGCATTGAATATTTGAACAAATGAAACTCAGCACATGTAGGTATATATATACTGTAAGAAAAAAGGATCCGATCTTGTAAATGTATATGGTTAGTCTCTAGTATGTGCAGGAGATAAATCTGTATTTTTCCTCACTACTATGTGAAGGGCATAAAAGCTGTCCCAGTTCCCTCATATCCGGTATTACACCGTATATTTATTCCGCAGATTTATATAACAATATATAACATTGCCGACTGCTATTCTATCCGACTGAAATAATCTTCCTATATCTCCCGCATTTCGTGATAAAGCGCCTATATACGTTCTGTTTTACTAAAATTCTATTAGAAAGCTGGAATACCGACTGCAAGCTCCTTCTCCAAAGTTACTTATAAAATATACAACTTTCCTAAAACTACCAAGTCTTATTTTAACACATCCATTAATGTACAAGTTAAGAAAGTTCTAAACTTGTTCGCAAAACTCTGGAAAAAGGCTGCGGTAAATTTGGCATTGAACTTCTTCTTACGATGCATATAATTACAATTTTATATACGTGACATATATGTAGAATACGTCATAAAATGACACGTCAAATGATCGTAGGGGTAGTGGTAAGGCAAGGTCTCCTCCTCTGCACTGTAATCAACAATTACTTCTGATTGGTAGCGTTTATAAACACATAGCCATCTATTTATAGACAAGGAACTTGCTCTCGTATACGTTTAACAAACGGGGTTATTTACCGCGACGTCGCGCATAGGGAATCAGAACCGTAATATACGCCGGGGTCAAGGAACTCTTAAGATCTTGAGAGTTCCAGTCGATCTCGTTTTGTTACAACGCGTTTTTAATCCGACCTCATTTATCCAATCGCAATAAGACTCACCCTAAATTCTCTGTTCAATTTATTCTAGGTATGATAAGCCATAACTATATGGAGTTGGATAAATAAGAAAAAAGAAGCGAGCATATATTCTTACACTTGACACGGGGAAGAAGAAAGGTACATTTCATGTACCGAGAGTTATGCCCATTATGAGTGGAATACTGCCGGAGAACACTGACTTACCACCTTGACACGCCTACGCTCTAGACGCGTCTGGCTTCGGAGAGAATTATTTCGCAATTATTTTTACCCTTGAAAGTTGAAACTAGAGGCTGTAGTTATTTCGTACCTACTCTTAATCAAAACTGTGTATACGTGAATTACCTTCAGGCATATATGTGGATATTGGAAACGTGATGAAATGCAAGTGCATATTTCCTCGTTTTTATTTCAATTCGAATAAATTAGTCACCTATCCATGTAGTGCATACCTAATTGGTATTATGTTACATTATATACCTGAGACTTGAACTCGCAATTGAAACTAACTTATCATAGAATTCAAATAACGACACATGTTTAAGTATGGTTCGAGTCTTCGATCCTCTCTGTCTATTTCTTGATTATTAGGGAGCCTCCTTTATCCCAAGACCTTAGACTGAGTCTTAAGACTAAGACGGATGCTGCTACCTCTTCTTTAAGGAAGAGAAAGATAGAACTAGCTCATCTGGAGGTTCCGGTGAATCATTCTGCCCGGTTCGCTGCGCCCTTGAGAGGACAGAAACTGAGCTGGTCGACGATCTGTCCTATTCCGGCGATTCCCTTTTCTCTTTTTGTACAACGATTCAGGACTCTGTTACCTCGAAATATATACCTGTACCTACCTACCGGATGGTAATTTTAAACCGTGAATCGAAATTCTGCCCTGGAATTTATTCAAAGTGAAATTAAACTCTCAAAGTTTTTATCGAAACATAAAGAAATGAATGGGAGAAATTTTGAAAACTTTACTGCATTTTTATTACACGCTTCACCCGAATCCGATCTACGGAGGTACTTTGATCTTAGAAAATTCTAGATGTTGGGGACTATATGTCCGTGAATCACGTAAAAGTACGTAAAGGTTTAATAACTGGAATACATTAATTTGTACCTCTTTGAGAAATTTTTGTTTAACATTTAGATCGAAAACGAATTTTCTGGACTTTGACGCTTATCGTAAACGCCTTTCCTTCGATATACTATAAGAATTTATAGCTCTTGTAGTATCCACCCGCCCACGCCTTATTTTAATTTCTCTTTATGAAAGAGGCTACTAATTTAAAACAGGCCAACTTTACTTTGGTACTTTGAGAAATCCGAAAATCTATTCACCGATCATAATAGGATAGTGTCGTTCCGTATTCCCGGTATAAAAACTGTTGAAAACGGTTCTTAAACTTTGACTTTCGCCAACTTTTATTTTATCCAAAAATAGTCGATGAATCTTGTCACCCTGACGCAGGAACTTTGAAACTTGATCGCTTGGTTTAATGATTTGAAATTATTCATGCTGACATGATTTGATCGAACTATAACTAAAGACACGATGATTTTGTACGAATATTTACCTGTTGTTAATTCTTCAATAAAAAACTACGAGTAATAAGAAATCTGGGTGTAAACATTATTCGATGGTAGAAAATGGAAAAAAGGCCTGTCTTTATCCGATCGTGGCTTGTCTGTCTCTAGTTAAAGTGTAACAAATTCATCATTTCTATAGTATTATATGGGTATACTACATAGGTATACACATTATACGAACAGAGGTGTGGTTATGGCATTACGTAAAGACGAATCACTGTGGTTAGACGTTATAAACCTGCACCGTTGGCAATTAAGTTCAATCAGTCTCGTCGTCGAATAGTAGTAGTAAATGGAAATCATGACGAGACAAAAATCGTCGTTCTAGAAATCGCAGAAGACTAAGAGCATTCCTACGATAAGAAACTTGATGAAAAAAAGGAAAGAAATAAAAGCAATAAACAACAGGAGAAGAAAAAAAAAACATAGAAAAAAAAATTGACTGTATTGATCACTTTCGATTTCTTCTTCCTTAGAGGTGTCTTTCGCTGACAGAAACGTGATTTTACTCCGGATGTTAATTCTCGGCTATAATACATATATATATATATATATATATATATATATATATATATATATATATATATATATATATATTTATCTATTTTATTACCTATTTACTCATCTGTAACGGCAATAATTGATACGCACTGCTGCTGCAGCCTGTCTTACACCTGGATTTAACGATGCTACTCATTGACTAAACGGGTAGGTATTCTTGTTGGATGGGTAAACAAGAAGAAGAAGAAGAAGAAGAAGAAGTCGTTGATTCCGAGTGTGGAAGACCGGTTCATTATTTATTATAAACTGGTACATTTCCAACACTAAATTATTCCATGCTTATAACAAATCAGTTCATTCGTATAATTGAGCGTTTTTGCGTATAATCATTTTTCATCTTTTTCACTATTTTTATTTCTCAATTCTCACTTGTTACTCTGTACTCTGTGCATGCACATCCCAAGCATATAATAAATGTAATATAATATTTATTAGTATTCGCATCCGCGTATACCTATGTAAACCTATCTTTCCGTGATTCATCGGTAAGACAGACTGACTAAGTAAAGGTGGGAGGAAGCAGACGGTGTTAAGCAAGCTGTTCTTGCGACTGAAAAAGAAAAAAAAAAAGAAAATTGTGATATGAACGTGTGAAGAGTCGCGTTTTATTCTCATCGATACCAAAAACCCAGAATTTCTTTCAACAAAAACCGTACAATTCGTGATGCGTTTTGATACCAGGAACTCAAAAATTATACCGTCACGAAAATGTTCGAGCTCAAAAATCCGTCGATTTTGGTATATGGGGCTGATCTAGTCAGTTACAAATGCTTCTAAAAAGATACTTGAGAAAACGATAAATATAACAGATATAAATTATTAATAAACATATTTCAAGAGTTTTGAGATCTGTACTTGACTTTGGATATCCTACTAGGCTAATTAATGAACGCTATACAGTGGAGAGAGCCGCTGAAGTTTGCGGTAATCTACGTCGATCAAATTAATTTGTCAAGCTTTCCTTTTTCAGTCACTCCATCAAATTCACAAAGTGTTTATATTATACAGTCGTGCGGAATTTTTAACACGTTTTTTCTTTTTTTTTCTCCTTTCTTTTTGGGTTTATCTGACTCCAAGACTAGGGTTTGCTGACTGATAATAAATTAATCGGGGTTTTAAAAATAGCCAATATTTTGATTCGCAATAAATTGATGAATAATTCGAAGCGAAGAAAAATTGTTCAATTTTTATACAGTATATATTCTTGAATATATGTTTCATGATTATAGAATAATAATTGTAAGTATACTAATAGCGTTCTTCTCTACACCGTCATATGGTTTCTAATGCTGTTATACCAGTGTCTCTTAATTTCACGCCCCCAACTCAGGATAATCTGTATACGTGACAGCAGACAGCCCCAGACACGACTTTGCCAAAACCACGTGATCGTGAGCACGTGCCTTTCCGCTAAATTCTCAACTTTGAAAACCACGTGCAGAAAAGTCCGTCTGTTAAACTTTATAATTGGATTATTGTTACCATTATTTTTGTTATTATTATTAGTTTCGTTCGTGTGATGAAGGTTCTTGTTTTTTTTTATACAACTTTATCCGCAATGATTATCCGCACGCGGAACATTGAAATACTTATACGATCTGTTTAGTTTCGAACATTCCGTAACTTCAGGCTTTAACTAAAAGTTGATCTAATCAGGCTCTCCTCACGAGTCCATGAAAAATTAATCTTATAACAAGTAATAAATAAGTAATAACTCGGTGACGTCAAGTACAGTGAATTTCACAATTGGCTATAATATATAATCGTAGATTTTTCAACCAGGGAATATAATTTCTTCTAGACAAAATAGTATACTTATTACATTCGTTACTGCATTTTCGTCAACTCCTCTGCAAATTACCTATAATTATCATATAAGATCGAGCTCATACATGCTTGTATTAAATCGTTTCTCAACTTGATATAATAGGTACTATATACATATAATATCCACTTGCTATAATAACATTTTGCAATATATTCTACGAATATGTAATATACATGTTTTTTCGTGAGGAAATTCTACTTTCGGTTTGTCAGCTACGCTAATGATTTTAAAGATTAATTTTATAGTAAAGCTAATAAGCTGAACAACGGTATACCTATACTGCCTGTACGTCGAATCTCTGGAATAATTAATTAAATAATCGAGACAGTGTGCGTAATTGTCATTACCGCTTTCTCCCAAAAATAAGACATGCATTTTTTAATTTAAAATGCATATAATATTCGACTATTTTATTCCCAGAGAAAAACAGGGATTAAGATCGAACAGAATTTTTTGTTTCTTATTCTGAATAGCTGTTATTTAAAATTAGCAATTAGTTCTATTCAAAGTTACAGATTCTCATTAGGTATATATACCTTTTGTTCTAATTAACGGCAAAAGCACACGTGCCCGAAATCCAGTAACGCGTTGTACATATGTATTTGTATATGTATGGCGGTGGTAAGAACCGTGAAGTTTAAATTTGCATTATTCATATACGGGTTGCGATAATGCGTGATTATGTAAAACACAAGTCGCCCATGAATCACAAGCCTCGCTTTTGCGGCGTGGGTTACTATACAGTATCTACTATATACCAAGAAATTAGTAGAATAGTGATCTCCCGGTAATTATAATCAGCAACGATTTCGCGACAGAGATTAAGTCGTTAAGTTATATCGGTTACACTTTCTTATGTTAGTTAAAAACGGCTAATTATAGATATTCAAGTACCTAACGAGGATCGTCTATTATTAAACAGATATCCTGCACCTCTATGTACTACATGTATGTATTATTGAATATATATCTACTATTCCGTAATTTTAGAGCAATTCTCCACGCTAATGATTCGTGAGAATTGAGTCAACTCGAACAATGAACAATCGTGTAAAAAATTTTGCAGTAAGTTAAGTAGGATATGGATATCAACGGGCGAAGTAATAATTAATAAAAACCATTCTCTGCAATATATCTTCGGAAATATTTACGAATATGAAATTTCGAGTTTGGCAGACTTCTGCGAAATAACTATGCGAGTAAAATCGTAGATGAATCCGTGCAGCTGTAGCAGCAGCAACAGCAGCAGCACCGTGAAATTTAATACCTATACGGTTATCGTATATCAAGGTGTAATGCTCGAGTACATATATAATATACCTCTTGAGGTGTCAAAGCTGCTTGCTGACTATTACGTAGAAAGTATAATAAAAGAATAGCTCGCGTAAGTCACTTCCTTATCGTTTTAGTTTCTGACGTTCAGTTAGATTCTCGGATTTCCTTGGTAGCTGCGGGCTTAGCTGCTGCGGGTAAGATTTGCCTTTTACTATTCATCGCGATTCCCGCAGCACCAGTGACGACTCGTGATTTTTAAGGCTTTTTACTGTACCGAAGTCTAATGAAAAAAAGGCGTTGAACAAAAAGTGAAAAAAAAAAAAAAAAAAAAACCACGTAAAACGAAAAGAACAAACGGCGGAAAAGACTAAAAAAAGTTTGCGCAACGAATCGGTTGAAATCAACAGACTCTGCGACTGTAGGCTAACTGCTACTGACACTTAGCATTATATGACGTCCTTGGGACTACCGAAATGAACAATTCCTTCATATATTGTACAAAGAATAGAAAGAAATTCGATCTGGTTTTCGCATATAAAAATATTTTAATCAGGTAGTTTTTCACTTGAATGTGGTTGTAATTTTACCTGTAAAACAATTATACGTAATTTTATGTCCACAATTAGAGATTGCTAAATTTCTTAATCGCTCTTTTGTGTATGGAGGTATACTATTTTACCAAGCCTCCATTCCGAGGTTGGGGAAATAATTGCTACAGCCTCTTGAAGTTCAAATCAGGTTAAAAGGTGAAACGTGCCGTTACGAGTCAGTGGCTACGTTTGTTACACGTCCAAACAAATTTATATCAGACACTGTCGCAGCGTGTAAGCTTGACCATTTAGATAATATACGTCTTCTCAACTACAACGTGCATCTATATGTACCTACTTATCTACTTATACACACAGGTAGTTTTAGTTGTATGTATTTGTATATGTCCATGTTCATTTCCATGTCCATTCCCATGTCTACAGTCTAGACTAACAAGTATCCCTTGGTCAAGAATCGCATGCGAATGAAGAGACCCGCGTCAGACGTCGTCAATTGACGTTGATATGTTAAAATGAAATAGAAACTGTACACTTTCGAATAACATAAATTTCATCCATACATCTACTGCCTTTACGACTTTGATACGACGAAGTCTGATCAGGGAATAAATGATAGTGGAATTAAAAATGATTAATGCTATAAAAGGGGGAAGAGCTACTTAAACGCGCGGTAACATCCGTTCTAGAAACCAAAGTAGAAACGAAAAAGACGAATAAGAATAAGAAGAAGAATAAGAAGACGAAGATTCTTAACTGTAATCTCGTATTCCGTACTCACGTAGGTTTGAAAGTTTTAAATTTCACTTTGTTACTCGACGTCACTCAACTGTCGCCGAGTTGTCTGAAGCTTATGAAAATCTTGCCAGAAATAAGGCATTGAGAGTGATAGTTGTGAGTCGTTGACGGTCGTGTGTATAGATGTGAGACAGGATCATTACACCTATTTCTAAAACAAACTGCAGCCGCCGGTCTCGACTAATTGACTCTGAGTCATTATTAGGTAGATAACACAGTTGTGATACGTGCGCAACGCACGTATACACGTGCATTTCTTTATATTATTTTTCAAATTTCTTTCCCTGTTCGTATAGAATTTGAATATATATATAATGTATAATTTATTGTTGGAATCTTCGACACGTTCGGTTCGTATGGCAGATCATATTACCTTCAAACGATACGAGAACATAATACTATTATATCGTAATCTCTTTCTGTTTCTTCTTCTCTTTCTGTTTCTCTGTCTATCTATATGCCTCTCGAGTTTCGAACTTAAATTCTAAACTAGACACTAGACGAAGTAAATATTAGGTCTGAGTCAGCTCAGAGCCAGCTAGACAGAGCTGTGATTATAGATATTTCTATCGTTGCGTACATGTAACTGGTATACGTAAATGTCTATACTACGGAGGTCGTTTTCAAAGATACCAACAAAATTTAGTCCTATTTGAAGCTTCGGTGACATACGTTGAGTTGAATTCTAAAATTTTTCATTCATTTCCGTAAAATTTCTTTTAATCAATCGATCAGTGAAATCCAACGACAATTGTGCCACTCTTACTCCGATCAATCTTTGAACGTGATTCAAGCCAGAGGTTCCGAGCTTGATGATCCCAACTATTACAGAGTGAATAAATATTCAAACTCATCAATGGAATTTGAAATTGAATAGATAATTTAATAGATCAACGACGAAAATTTGATCTAATTACACCAAATTGAGAAATGTCTTTTGTGATTGTTGAAAACAATTTCGTAGTCAATAAAATCAAGCCAATTAAACATCTAACTAATTATTTTACAAATGATGATGACATTCATAGAAAATTAACATCGTACGATATATTTGGGTTATTTTGGAAGAATCTTCCTGAACTTCGAGCAGAATCTCGATAGTTGAATTTCTCGTAATTGAAATAATTGGATAAACGATGTTTTAGATAATTTGTACGTCAGTATCAAGACCGAAATATTAACGTTTATGTGTTCTCTGATTTTTTTAGCAATGTAGCAGTGGCTCAACAGAAGGTGGTGTAGTAAGCGGAGGTGGTGGTATGGACTGTCTGCCTCTTCGACCCGGACCGTTCCACTACCTGATAAGTGAACAAGCAAAATCGTTAGTCGCGTTACAGGAGCTACAGAATGAAGTCGGCGCCCTCCTCGAGTTCCGGGACCTCGTCATCGAGACGTTCCCAAACCTCAGGCACAAGATGGCCGCCTCGGCGTCCGCGTCTTCGGCGTCCGTGATGTCCTCAACAACGAACATTCCTATCCTACCCTTGACAAGCCCTTCTTCACGTCGTATTGCCGAATGGGAACCAGGCCGAGTACGAAGACGAGTACCTAGGGAAGGTGAACCATCATCATCCCTACCAAGAAGTCGCAGCAATTCTCACAGCGGTGGAAACAAGCACAGTGCTACAGTCCAGGACTCTGGTTTCAGCACTGAAACATCATCAAAGGATAGCGCTTCAACGGCCATACCAAGGCCTCCTAGTCCGCGCCCAATCCTGGACGAAGCCGAAGACGAGCTGTGGAATCTTTTGGATGTTATTCATCGGCGAGGAACTCGACTGAGAGAAGAAGTCGAGTGTCTTCAAGGGAGGTTGCAGGAAACTTCAACCTCTGATGAACTCGGTCTGTCGAATGACGTTCTTGAAGCTGTGAGGAAAGTCGCCCGACCGGAAGAGGTGAGGATTGAAAATGACGACGATAAGGCCCAAGTCATAGCGTTGAGGAGAGAAAAGGAACACCTCATTGATAAGGTCACGGAACTTGAAGCAGAGACGATATCCAGCCGGGCGCGTGCCCAGGAATTGCAATCTGAACTTGAGGCTTTGTCTGCGCTTAGAAATGGCCTCGAAGATCGTCTCAGGTCCGAAATTGAGACGAATAATAAATCGGAGATATTTGCACCCGGAGCTCAGAGGCTGGTACCGGTCAGTCCTCCTCCGATATCTTCGCCAAAGTCGGGTGGTAACATTAGAAGTAATGTGTCAGCGTTCGCTTGTGTTGTTTCTAATAAATCTCATAAAAATCGATTTCGTACAAGGACTATTGAGAAAAATGTACTGGCTAATATTAACCAGACTGGTATAGCATCTAAGGACGTCAAACATGTTGAGGATGCAGAGGCTGCTGTAGAGGAGAGCAGAGCACGACTTGGACATTTAGATTCTGTACTTATTTCACCGAAGGTTGTCCGGAACGTTAAGAATGTTGATTCGAAAAAAATTGCTGCCATTTTACACGAAAATTCGCAACTCGAATTGCAGCGACATCTGATCACCACTACTGTCCATAATCAGGTAAAGAAATGATCGCTCAAACCAGCCAAGTTTCAGAAATGCTTTTCCCAGTTTCTCCAAGCTTCGAAATAAAGAACCAGCCTATGAAATTTTATCGTTTCGAATTTCTCTTTCAATTTTCAAAATTGCCGATTTTACTCGACATATTCCGCGATTCTTCAGTCCATGTAGTACTTCATACTTCGCGAATATTTTTCGATACAAGATTCGTAAAACTGGAATAAGAAAAATTGTTTCCATAACACGTCTTTCAGCTCTGATGAATGATTACTGATATTATCAATATTTTGTCCCACAGACGTTGCAAGAGCGATTGAACGAGGCGGAAAAGACTTCGGAAATCCTCACTGAACGTTTGGACAAGACACGAGAGGAGAACGACGACCTCAGATTTCAAGTACACATTTTTTACTCTTTATTACAGCGTTTTTCCATTGTACTTTGCGATTTGAATACGAATGGGTCACTACCTGCCGTAATTTTTTACTTTTGTACTTTACCATGTAATTGAATATGTCTGAATTTTCCAGCTGGAAGAAAGGAACATTGAGCTTGAAGGCACGCGAGCCCGAGTACGAGTTCTTGAGCGTCTTCAGCAGCGACCACCAACAGAAATTGATCCGAACGACGGGGACATCGAAGCACCTCGAGGAAGCGATCAGAGCTGTCTGGAACCTGGAAGTAGCACAGAATCCGCGCGAGATCATCACCAAGAAATGGTACCATCTCCGCGTCGTCGTCCCAGTCGAATTCCTCTTCCTGGTGCGAAGCAGACAGCCCCAAAACCGCCTTCACATGGTCGTAACAACAGCAGAGAATCCCTCAAGTCTCTGACTAGGCAGCCTAGAGATTCTAGCCGGGATAGTCTGGGCGGAAAATCTTTTTCTAAAACTCGAGACTCCAGTAGAGAATCATTGAACAATAAAAGCCTGTCGCGAAACAGCTCGGCGATTAATGGAAACGGGAATATGCAAGGCAATAATAAAGATACTAGCAAAGATTCGCTGAACAAATCCTTGCCAAGACATCACAGTAACTCGGGACGAGATTCTTTGAACAAATCTACATCATCTCTCTCTCGTACTAGAGACCAGAGAGACTCTCTTGAGTCAAGTGGGATCAGTGGTTCCCCAGGTACTCCTCCCCGACGTCCACCAGCACCTGCGCGTCGTGCCCACAGTCTAGCTCGGCCATCGGTTGAGTCTGACACAGGAAAGGTACGACCAGCTAAGCAATTTTTTTGGAGCTGGCTGAAATCACCGTTGTCTAATGGCCCGACATAGTAGGGATCTGCGGGTCGAAATCAAGGGACGAAAATAAATGATCCCTCCGATCGGTCGTGTACATTCCTACTCTTCATCACCACATCAATCAGCCCCCTGAATTTGAAAGTTTGAATCACTCGTTTAAATATGCCTGTCTTATCCTAGTAATACATACTTACTCACAGTTACTTCAAACTCTGAAAACCCACTTCATTCTCCTCTTTGACATTGAATAAATAGATAAATATTAACTCTGCGCACTTACTGCGATTCCATTGCATTGCACACTTACAGCTCTACATGTTACATTCTCTGTGTAATGATAGTTTCGGATAGATCGTGTGTTCATATACGATCTGGCACTCCCTCCTGACGATAGTTTTTTACTTTCAAATTTCAGTACACTATCCAGACTACTCAGAGGTAGGACTTTCCTTCTCTGAAAGTGATAAATATTCTATAATCTACGTTTCTAGTATCGCTATGTACTATGACTGACTGAATGACCTACGGATATACTATCCAACGACTCAGACTATCGATCCTTTTTTTCTTCTTAAATGACGAGAAAAAAATCTAAACCGTTATTGAATAGCACCAATCAATCGACCACCATCCACTTCTACCAAAAGTCTGATCTGAAGCGCAGCGAGTGTGCGTTCGAGACCGTCCCCAAGTCGTCCAAACGAAAATGGCCAAAATAATGGCCCCTTCTCGCGTCAGTCCGTCCGTCGCTCTCTCGTAAGTTATGCTTATTTTATTATCATTTGCTTCAACGCTTTTCTTGGATGTGGTAAGCTGTTTAGCCTGTAGAATATATATCGTAGTGTTTTAGATATTGTAACAAATAGAATTCTTACACCCTTATGACAATCGTCAGTTTTATCATTATATAAAAGATTCCTTTTTTTTTATAGTAGCATTAGTATGGGTAACACCGTATGTTATCACCTGGAAAGATGCATAAGTCGGCATTTGCACGCTGCCGAGATCAGCATATTGAAATCTACTCAGATTACATACGTTTGCACAAATAATGAATTGATTTGCTCACCACAGGGGGGAAAAATTCGTTCCAAATATGAAGAAAACTTTACTTTAATTATACTGACAATCAGTCATTGGTTCTATTCAGTTTTTCATTAATATACGGAGCTTTTATTACGGTTTTATTATGGGCAAGGGAATTTTTTTGGATCCTGGCTTATGTAAAACCCTATCAGTGCATGAAATGTATATCCTGTTCGTAGACGGCGTTTAGATCCTGGACCCTATCCCCGAGGCCTTGATCTTTGATAGATTAAATCCTTTTTTCTTTATTTTTCATTTCATTTTAATACTGGATGCTATTCTGTGGATGAAATCGATCATGCGACATCGACGAAAAACAAATAAACATAAATTCACGCACACAAACACATCATTTATCAGCCCAGTATTTTTAGTTCATTAAATCAGTCATGGAGTCATAATTCATATACGTCGTGTGTTCATGAATTATTTGTCATGTTTTAAATGCGTTTCAATTATTTTTGCTATTTTATTTGCTCAAGTCTTGTTTATTTGCTAGTTATGCCTGATCATGGATGCGGCCACCCGTGTTAAACTCTCTTACAACGGCACTTGTTCAATATAAGTCAAACAATTCAAAACCACACGCTTACCTGCTTAGCCTACGGTTCAATGACCGTTTCTTAATATAATATACAGGGCTACATAAGAGTAATTCTCAATTTGTAATGCTATTATAATGGAATATCGTCTTATCAATTTCCTCTAACTTTTATTTCAAGTTTTTTTTACCCTCGATGTACAAGTTGTATGAGAAAATATATCTACTCCCTGATTATAAGCAGTATAACATTCGCGATACTTTAAACGAAGAGATTTGATAGTTGAAAAATTAGTTTTGGATAAAAAGAAACGTATTATTCTCTTTATTACTTTGAACATGACACTCAATCGTGAAGTTTACAGAATGTATAATTTGTCACGATTTTCATTAGAGGCTCCAAATTTCTAGGGATTCACTGATCATCCGAGTTCTTGGTGTTCTACAAGCGGCAGCTTCCGGCACAGCGAATCATCACTGTATCCAGATTCATTGAACCAAGATACTTCCTCGGTAACTGGATCAACGCGTGTTGAATTCATTTTGGGTTCACCGACGAGACATTTTAGAACAAATTCTGTGTGGCCGCCAAGATATTTTGACAGCATTGACTCAGCTGCTCTGATAGCGGAAAGCCTCTCTATGGACGAGTTTCCACTTCGACGAGGCGAGGCTCTCGCTGAATGCGACTCTCTAGAGAGTCATCCGATATCTAGCGACGCTTAAGCATAGCGTAAAGATTATTCAGTGTCAAATATATAGCGGCGTTTGTATTTTTTTTTTTTTCAAAGAAATGTGCGTTTGTTATGAATGGACTTATTGTTAAAACTATTGTTTAACGAAAGGTATATGTAGGAAGTAAAGAGTGATTGAAATTCCATCAGTAACCGTCCATAATCAATTTATTGTCGTTAGAAAAAAAGGCAATTATTCGTGTTTATGACTGCAATAAAAAGAAAAAAAAATGATTGATTATAATTTATTTAAATACTATGTCAAGAATGGGTTTGCATTGCAAATCTTTCATTACTTGGTCCACTTTTTGGTAGCTGATCATTGTTATTTAGGAATATTATATTCTGGCTCGATATTGCGTAATAAAATTGCATTTAAACTTTTCAAAACAGACGAAATTTTCATCTGAGAATGATGAAATTTTACGTCGTTGAACGTATTTAAGTATGACAAATTTTGTCTCAGTGATTTGATTTCGTTTTCAATAAAACTAGTACTTTGAAATTTGTTTTGTAAAAAAAAACATGTTAATTTTTTATTCTACAAATTCAGACTTTCTTTATTAGGTAGTATATACGTCAATTTTTCGCCAGGCTGCATTATTCATTTCATATTCATATACATAAAAATATTCAAAAATGTTCGCGCTCTGAGAAAACAAGTTTTTCAACTTTCTATTGGTACATTTTTATAATAACTTTCTTATTATATGATATTGAAATTCAAATCTAGGTATCTGCAGCCTTGATCATGAAGGTAATTCATTCCATTTGGCATAAATCATGAAGGACAATGCGTTATTCCATAATAATAGGCATTTACTTCCTTTTAATCTTAACTTGTTTTTATAATTGTTAAAATTTCTCTTTTTCTTCTATTTTCTCCTTTATTTATTATACCTATACTTACAATGTGCAGACTATTGCGCGATTATGAAATATGTTAAATGTAACGAGTGCGCGAGTGTCTATTATAATAGTTAAAATATAAATTTTCATGCCATTATATTAGCAAGTGAAAATTGTGTCTAAGATATATTCCACATATCTTATATCTTATATCATTATGATTTATAAGCACTAATTTCTATACCAAATTTATTCAGACTGCGTATAACTGTTGTCATGACTATCACGACACTGAACAGATATTTGAAATAAAGATAATTTAACGTATGGTATTACTATATTGTTCTCGAATAAATCTTTTTTTTTTTACTAACGATAAGCGATGTGAAACGAAAAATTGAATAAAAATGACACAGACATTGAATCTTCTATACTCGACGCTCGTTTTATTTTATAGAGGGCTTTCGAGTGATATTTACCATGAAATTAAATAATTCTATAACGTAACGACTTTAAAGTACTATATACTATACAGTTCCTTGCTTCAACCAATTTATTATTCATAATAATGATAAATATAATATTAATAATAATAATAATAATAATAATAATAATAAAAACAATAATAATAATAATAATATCCGATAAATAATAATAATAATAATAATGATAATGATAATATAGTCACAGAGTGAAACGTGATTTAATTATAAATATGTAATTAACGTAGTTGAAAAAAAAAAACACAATATATATACACATAAATCTAAAGTAAAATAAAAATAGGACTGAAGGACATCACTTATTATAATTGTAGTGCCTATATGAAAAATTAATGCGTGAAGTGGCAAACTAAAATTAAACGAATTATATTATAGTCTGTGTTTGCCCCGCGTTTCGATACTAATTATTATTGTATGAGGAGGCTGCATTAGATTTGGTAAAGGAAGAAAAAAAAAGAAAAAAAAGAAATGCTCATAAATAATAAATTGTGCAGCCAGTAAACTCTGGTGCCCCTCCAACAGCTTAGGAGCTGCCTACTGGAGGCTATTATTTTTATATTTTAATTATTAGAGTAGATGGAAAGAAGAAAAGGAATTAAAAAGAAAAGAAAAAAAAATATAAAAAAACATTGTAATTTAAAAAATGAGCGGATAGGATCCTTATCGACTATTATTATTATAATACTATTATTTGTATCATATTCAATTAAGAATATCCTATGTAGAAAAGGAAGAAAGAAAAAGAAAACGAAAAAAAAAAACAACGTATTATCGTATTATGATTCATATATACTATGGTATATTCATAATATTATCATCGTGTATCGGTACACACTTGTAAATAGTTGGTATAACGTAAAATATTTAATTAGTTTTTAATGTAAATGAAGTAATGTGTAACGAAATTACGATAACGTGACAAGATTAATAAATTGAAATTACGTAAAATTATCCTTCATTATCTTTTTTTATCTTATTTTTTAACTACGTTATTGCGTGCTTCGTTTTTCTCTAATCTAGGAGTCTAAAATATTGAAATAATAATGCGTCTGAAAGGCATTTCAATAATTTCTCATTCTCTTTCAAAAATATGTTGTTTTTGTTACCGACGAATCATAAAAAGTTAAGCTACTATCTTCTACTGATTCCTACAGATGGTGCTGGAGCTAAAAAATGAGCTATTTAAATGGTCGACGTACACGCTTCAGTATATCTATATATCGTAAATTATTTAGCAAATCCACTACCGAGTATCAATGAATGACGTAGGTAATCTTTCTTCCAGGTCCGCGCTCGTTCATTGAATACTATCCTTTACTTGCAACTTTCTCTTTTATTTTGCATTCATAAATTTGTCTACGTAGTAAATTCCTCAACCAATCCACTATCATTGCGTACCAAAAATAGATTATAGTATTTTTACTTCCAGGTCCGCGCTCGTTCATTGAATACTATCCTTTACTTGCAACCCCACTCTGTCATATTGCATTCATTATTATTTTCCCATTCAAATAGCTTATATGACGACACTCATTAATAAAAATATTAAAAACCTCATATTTACTAGAACCCTTGTTGTCAAAACGGTGCAAATCTGTTTAAGAATATAGAAAAATATCCTAATTTGAACGGAAAATAAACGGTTGTATGAAATAATCGCCGTGATATGAACCAGTTCACAAATATTGGAGAATTCTGTAAATAAATACGTTGAAGGTAAGTTGATTCTAGGTTAGAATCTAACCAACCGCGATCTATTTTTCTGTCTTGTCTCGACTTAGTCCAGCATTAAAACTTTTAGTCAAATAATCCCGTATATGGAATAAGAAATACCTAAGGTATGGAAATGGACCAAGAATTAGCTAAGCGTCTCTTAGTCGAAGGGGCCACCTTAATTCTACTCAACGTACCTCCAGGAACAGATTTTGGAGTAGATATGAAATCCTGGAATACGGGTGAAAATTTCAAAGGTGTTAAAATGATTCCGCCAGGTTTTCACTACATTCATTACAGGTAAACTAGGAAATAAGTAAAGAAAAAAAAAGGAAAAAAAAAAGTCGCAAGGAAAAATTTTTCCACAATTTTTCAGCCCCTAAATAAAATTCTCATTTAATCGAAACATTTCAGTGCGGTAAACGACTTCGGGGATCTCGCGCCACGCGTTGGATTTATTCACAATTTTAAAAGCTCAGAATTTCTGGCCATGTCTTGGGACGCAGAAAAAGAGGATATAAGCACAGAGTGTACGAAATTTATCCATTAATAATCGCTTCATCTAATTATTGACCAAATTTTACTTACCATTGTGTTTTTTCATGGTATTCTATGTCACAGCTCCTTCCGAGGAAACCGTCCGTCGACTCAAAGAGAATTTAACAAGCCTCGATCAATTCCTCGGTCCATATCCCTACGATATTTGGGAACAGTGGAAAGGATTGACGAGCAAAGTTGATGAAGCAGTAATAGAAAGATGCACCCCTGTTTGTGGGTATGAAAAAGTTGTGAATCATTTTATTTCCCATTTTTTTAGGACTGAACATAACTGCTTACCGAATATCTGAATGAATTAAAATTGAAGTGACTCATTCATATGTGGAATTAGTTCCTTTAAATCTAAACCCAATTTTTTAATTTACAGCTACATCCGATCAGCCCTAGAGTTAGAAAATTGTGACGATGCCTCAAGACCGAGGGGAGGAGAAGCGGTGGAGAAGCGAACTAGACGTAGTGGTTTATCTGCCGAAGATAGAGAACAACAGCTACTTCCACAATTGAAACCAAGAGCGGGAACAGAACTCAGACTTACTAAACTACCGGATAAAAATTATCCAGACGATGCTACACCCGCTGAAATTACCAGGCATTCACTTGACTCCAGCTACGCTTTGGAAACTATGTTGACCAAATTGAAAAAGTGGGTTCAAATTCTGCTTTTTAATTAAGTTATTTAAAAAAAATGTTATTCACAACAAAAAAACAAAAGTTCATTCTTCAGTTAAACCGAAACTAATTAAGCTCTGTCAATTCTAATTTCATTTATATTTTCATGGATAAAACTGCTTCGTAATATTACAGCCCGATCGAAATAATGGGAGAACTGCAGCTCGTATTTGTCTGTTTCTTGGTTGGACAGAGTCTGGACGCATTCGAGCACTGGAAGAAGTTAGTTGGTCTTTTGTGCAGCGCAGACACAGCGATACCATCGCGGCGTTATATTTACGCCGAATTTTTAAACACGATAGAGGCCCAGGTAGCCTGTGTACCGGAGGAAGTGTTATGTGACATTGTAGCCTGTAATAATTTCGTGTATCACAACCTGCGTAATTTATTTGCAAATATTGAATCCAACTCGAAAGTTGATGGGCGGCTTAAGACTCAAGCAGTTAGAGTGAGAGATAGATTAACGAAAAAGCTTCTATGGGACTTTTCTTGTCTCCAAGAAGAGGAGGACGATGAAGCACCAGTCGTTGTTGCACTGGAATAAAACTGAATGAAAATACTTAGGAGATTTCCAATTAATTTGTTTTATTGAAACATATTGATAGCAGGAAACAACTCTGCATTTTAATATTATCTTATAATTAAATAATGTAACTAATAAAGATGTTTATTTAATAAAAAAATTATTGAGAGTAAAATGTCAGTGATTTATGACCCTTTCTATCGATATTTAATTAAAATATCTATGTATAGCGTAATAATGATATTTTTTTGATTCTGGATTTACACGAGTCTTGGAAACTGGTTCGGTGATTCCGCACCTTGTTCGAACTTCTTGTGTGACTCGTGTGCTCGCGTTTAGCCCAGACGGGGTTTAAATTTGTGAGATTTTTAGAAACTAGTCCTAATAATCGTAATAAAAATTCACAAATGAAGTCGAGTATAAATATTGAATATTTTCAGGATTGGTAGAGAATAATTACATCGATGGTATAGTTTCAATAAAATTAATTACAATTCACCACGATTAAAATAATGCATATATACATTCCTAAAATTAAAATAATATAGCTAGTATTTTTTCTCGTATATTTCAAAACTCAGTCTTTACATTGTATTACCGGAGAGGGGTGGTTCGATACAAACCGGCAAAGATCGTGCATCGAGTTTATCGGGATGTCAGGTAAATTGGTGGCCAGTTCGCCTATTACTGGTCTTAAATCCGTCGAGTCGATTGCACTTACGTTCTCCCGTGGTAGAACGTTTTTTATCCATGCCAAACACTGCTCACCCCAAGGGTTGTAATTGATGGCGATTTCCGCTACGTGGAATTGTTCAAATTCTGCCTTCGGAAGACAGGTCAAATTGTTTCCAGACAAGTAGAGTTCCTTGACGTATCCTAGATTGCTGAAAAAACTTCCATCGATCGTTTTGATACGGTTCCATTGCAGCTTGATCATCGTCAGTTTGTTAAGATCACGAAACCACACGCCTTTAACAATTTCCAATTTATTATTGCCGGTGATAAAAAGTTTTTGCAGATTGTTCAGTCCCTGAAACGCGTCGTCCTCGATCTCTTCAAGTCCAACTTTATGCAAATTAATGTAATCGATGTTCTCACCGGTTCTAACGAACGATGCGTTCTTTAGAACTGGAATTTCTGAGTGAGTAAAAACCACTGCTTTCAAATTTGTTCGCGCTGCATCAAGGATTCTCATATAATCGGTAGTTTGGATACAAAATAAATGGTATCTCCCATTACGGGAGAGCGCCCCAAGATCTCGATGTAGGCAAAATGTACCTTCGGCTGGCTCTGCCAGGCTGATTATGACAACGACGAAAATTGCAAGTAAGGCGACTTTGCTATTGATAGAAACTTTCATTTTTAGGCGCGAATGTACACTGAATCCCCACAATTTTTCCTCATCCGCTTTTATACCAGCTACGCGTGTTATCAGTCATGTGATTGGAGGCTGTAAGTTTAAATTACGTTCCAGGTCACCGAAAGTAAATAAGACAATAAGCAGAGGCAATATGACAAAAAAATGCTATACGCAATTCATGGACGTACTATCTGGCGAAATTCAGTTTCATATAGACTGAATCAGTGCCCTTTGATACTTGTGATTTGGTAATAACAAGTATTTCGTATTTGTCTGATAATAGTCTATGCCAACAATTTTCAGATAAGATATAAACTTATGAAAGATTGAGATAATTTTTCAGTCTATTGCAAGATTTTTCTTCTCTTATTGACATAAACTACCTTGAAAAATTTTTCTTATTCAATTATGGGAGCTAAGTAATAATAAATAAAATTTAAAAAGCTCATTGATGGTAATTTATCTATTTTATCAAGAAAAATCGAAGAAGATTTCTTTACTTTTGAATTATATAGTCTAAATTTTGAAACATTGACATGAACATGAGATTATTATATTGTAGAAACAGGTCTTGTAGATAAAAGAAAATGTCAATGATTCCTTTATTAAAAATTTGAATTTCTTCCTATTATGTTCGAAACAAGAAAGTTATAAAGAACATAGGATGAATTAATCTCATTCGTTTTTCTGTATAGTTTAAAAATAAATTGAGTAAAATATGGGCAAAACGAACGGCACAGTACTCTATAAAGAAATGAATAATGATATTGCGAATTTTGAGTACGGACAACACATGCGATATCATGAAATTACATAGAACATATAATGATCATCGTGTCTAGCGCATAACTATAATGTTTAATTAATATAATGACGGAACAACCGCATGGTCTGATACTCAAATTTTCTTGTAGTAGTCCTTATTTATTCATATCGATGAGCTGATGTAATTCGACCGTTGTTGCAGTTCTTATTCGCAGTTCGAACTAATTTATTTCTATTTTACTTGAAGATTTTTATATTAAGTTATTGATGAATAATTTCAATGAAAGACTTGACCAAGACGCAAACGGGTCCGCACTACACGAGAGTTCTCGGCCGAGAGAGCGATTGAGGACAGGTCACAGGTGTCCGGTAAGCCGGTGATTACCAGTTTAGGCAAATCAAATATTTCCACGCAACGGTCAAGGATTGCGCGCAACATTTCAAATCTCAAACACTCAAACACTGAGTTCGTTACATCTTATCCCCCTATTGGCTTATTATAGAGGATCAATAATTTCCTTTGTATCTAATGCCACCATTGTAGGAAATCTCATTCGAATCACTCCTTAGAAATACGAAAAGGGCTCACTCGCTCGGAATTGGGAAGCGTCTTACATTAGTGATACAATTTTTTTCATCTGGCCACGTATGCATGCATATTCACTGTAGCTTTTTCCCGCCAAAAATTTCAGCACACCTCCTCGGATCAGATCTTTTCCTGATACCAGGAGGATTTTTCGACTCAGAATTGTCGATTTGACGAGAGGCAAACACAGAAATCCTTGTAAATCGTAAGCCAAATCTCGTCTCATACGTATTTTTGCATACATCCAACTGTCATGTTTAGTCTTAGAGTAGTGCGAATTCAATTTCGCAATCGCTTTGGCGTCATTCTATGACGTGCAAAGTTAATGTCAAGGAAGCAACTTATCTACCTAATTGACATACTAGGAATTGCTCTTGTACCATTCTGGACCGGAAGATGTTAGTGAGTTTAACGGGTCTATTTAGTCGAAGAATTTCAGAAATTTCGGTATAGTACTTAGGTCATGAAGTATCTCGCAATCGCAAAACATAAAATGATCAGAAAAGCATGACTACATATTTATTGAAAATTCAGGTGCAAAGCAATACATGTTTCAATATCTTAATCAGTAAGGGACTTATATACTTAGTATGTAATAATTATTATTTCGAACGTTGATACGCTGTCGTATTTACTTATTACAATGCAAAAAAGGGGATGGCGTTTCCCTCAAGAATTGACACACTTCCTCGACCGTGTAATTTCCTTCAGCGGGTAAAAATTCGCGTGTCATTTTCTCGACGCATTTATTCAGAGAAGTTTCGTCTAACTGACTTGTTGGCAATTTTTCTATACACATTTTCGTTAGGTCGTATGCCCCATCCATATTATCGAGGCCAAGGTAGTCGTACCGAAGATTTTTGTCTTTCAACCAGTTCATCAGCAGAGCCTGGCACATCCACGTTAGGGGATTGTGCCGAAAGTGAAACTTATCCGCTTTGAAATTTCCGAACGAACTTGTAGGAAGACACGATATTTCGTTAATAGAAATATCCAATACTTCCAAAGGAGGTAAAATTGAAAAGAAATTGTCTTCTACGTGTTTGATTTCATTACTTTGGAATGAAACCGTTTTCAAGTTCGAGAGGCCTTCGAACCACGCGCTCTTTATGACCCGTAAGTTGTTTCCTATAAATGCCAGCAAGTCCAGCTTCGTGAGTCCCTGAAAAGCGTTGTCCTCAATTTCTTCAACATGGCAATAGAAAAATGCGAGTCTTTGCAAATTTTGGCTCAAACGAGCGAAGGATCCGTCGTGTACAACTTTTGTCTTCGAGTTAGTAAACGTCAGTCTGTGTACATCGACTGGAGCCTTATTCACCTCCGCCAGATAGTCGGTGGACATTAGACATTGATACCAATAAACTTTTGGCTTCGACGTGTTTCTGACCAAACACAAACTGCTGACCATTCCGGCAAGCCCCATCACTACGAGAATGAAGACTATACTGACGCGCTGGGGCTTCATGCTGTTCCAAAGTCGGACGAGTACTGAAATTCTTGAGAATCGTGAGGGGAATTTTATACAGTGAATGTTTTCGCTTTTGCCCAATTGACTGCATCGGTATGAGACTACTCTGAGAATGTGCGAATTTAATTTGTTTGTCATGTCAGTTCCATTCTAGAACTCAGCAAGGTAATAACAAGGAAGCAGCTCGTTTATATAAATTACTGACTTGGTATACTGTTTCCCGACCTTTAGCAGAGGTGGAATTACACGTCTTCAGAGCGGAAGATATTACTGAGTTATACGAGCCGGTTGAGATAAGGAAATTCTGGAAATTTTAGAATCTTGAGTACTTAGCATTTAACACAAAACGTTAGCATGGCACGAGAACATATTTATTAATAATTTAAGTGCACAGAAATCGATAATGAATATAACTATACATTTTTTGAACAGTCATTTGTTGACTAACGTATTTTCATTTGTAGTTTGAATGATAGGAGGCGATTATCATTATTCGAAATACTCATACACTAGTACAATCCAAGAAGGGGGACGGCGTATCCTTAAGTAATTCGCAGACGTGCTTGATAGTGTAATTTCCTCTAGCAGGTAAAAATTCGCGAGTCGTTTCCTCGATACATTTATTTAAAAACTTTTCGTCTAGCTGAGACTTTGGCAATTTGTCTACACACATTTTTGTGACATCGTAGTGAGTGTCAAAATAATCGAGTTCGTGGTCGTTATACCGAATGTTTTTATCATCCAACCAGTTCATCAGCAAGGCCTGACACATTGGGGTTAGATGATTATGCCGGAAGAAAAACTCATCCGTTTTAAAATTGCCAAATGAAGTCGTAGGGAGACACGTTATTTCATTGATCGAAATATCCAATAATCCCAAAGGAGGTAGAATGGAAAAGAAGTCATCGTCTACATGCTTGATCACATTACTTTGAAAAGATACTGTTTTCAAGTTTGAGAGTCCCTTGAACCACGCACTCTTTATGACCCGTAATTTGTTCCCCAAAAAGGCCAGCATGTCCAGCTTGACGAGTCCCTGGAAAGCGTTGTCCTCAATGTCTTCAACGTTGCAATGAAAGAAGGCGAGCCTTTCCAAATATTCGCCCAAATGGGTAAAGGATCCGTTTCGTACCACAGTTATTTCTGAGTTAGTAAAAGTGACCCTGGGTATATCGACTGGGGCCTTTTTGACATCTGCCAAATAGTCAATCGACCTGAAACACTGGTACAAAAAGACTTTTGGCACAGCGGTGTTTTTGATCAAACACAAACCGCTGACCATCCCGGCAAGCCCAACCACAACGCCGAAGACAAGGACTAAGACGACACCGTGGGGCTTCATCTTGATTCTGAGACAGACTCGTACTGAATTTTCATGATTCGCGAACCGCACTTTATAACGTAAATGTTCGCGCGATTGTCCAATTGTCTCGTTCACTACCACCCGTACCCAATTGAAACAATGATGGGAGAGGTTGAAAACTTCATCTACAGAACATCCATCATATAGCTGTAAGACTCTGCGAGGCATACCTAACAGCATGATTCAGATATTAAACTCTTTTGACTCACTGCTGTTTAAAGATAACGCACTCCGAACTTAAACTGTTATGAAAATTAAATTTCAATTAGGTAATGTGTTACAGCAAATTTAACAACCGCTTACGTACACGAAGAATGAGTCTCCGTGACTTCAAAAACGACTAACTCAATTCCACCAATATATTGTATGTTCGTTCTTTACTTTTGGCAACTTTTTTGCGATACCGGAAAAGTTTGGAAATCTTAGGTAGTGGCAAAGGGTTTTATATGGCTGAATAGCACAGGTTATACATTAGGTATGAATTCACATACGGAGGTACTTTTCTTCAGAACTCTTCTAGCAAACCATCAATAAGAAGTAATAATTAAATGTCTAACTTAGATCAATTTGCAAATTGATATTACGTAATTATCATATTTTTTCAACATATGATTACATGGCACGAATTTTCGTTTCTATTTGGTACAATTACGAAATGGAGACGGTTTTTCCGTCAAGAATTCGCACACTTGACTAATAGTATAATTTTCTTTATTGAGTAAAAGATCGCGGGTGGTTTCCTCCGCACATTTGTCGAAAAAAATTTCGCCAAGTTGAGAACATGGCCGTTTTTCCGCACAGATTTTAGCTAGGTCGTAGGGTATAATATCGTTACTGAGGGGGTCAAAGCAGTCTTCCTCAATTTCTGTTTTTTTCGTCCAATCCATGTGAAAGGATTGTGCTTGAAGTAGAACGGGCTCGCGTTGAAATTACCAAATGAAACAGTCGGCAGACAAGTCAATTGATTTTCAGAAATATCCAGTTTATTCAAATGAGCGGGCAGAATTGAAAATAAATCTTCATCTGTGTGTTTGATTCGATTATTTCGAAACGAAAGTTCTCTCAATTTTGAAAGTTCCTTCAACCATGCACTCTTTACGAGCTGCAATTTGTTTCCCCTAAGACTCAGCGTGGACAGTGTGTTGAGACTCTGAAATGCGTTGTCTTCGATTTCTTCAACACCGCAGTGCAGAACTTTGAGAACTTCCAAGAATTTGCTCAATCGAGTGAAGAATCCGTCTGGCAGAAGTTTTATGTTTGAATTTACAACCGCGTGGCCGAATATATAAACCGGTGCTTTTTTCAGATTGCCGAATAATCATTCGATCTGAAACTACATGTAAATTACACCCCACTCTTCAACAAGACCTTCGAAAGCGTCATCCTCGATTTTTACAATTTCAGAAAAAAGGATGTGAAGTTCTTCCAGTGAGAGTTTCGAGCTTCATACTGATTCTGAGACGGATATGCACTGAATTCTTACGGAAAGCGCGCGGAATTTCATACCATGAATGTTGTCTCGTTTGTCCAATTGTCTCGATCTTTACTACCCGAGCATAATTGAACCTATTATCTTGTTATTATGTTAAAGTAGCTCGAAGAGGTGTGCTAATGTAATATCTTCGTCTCATTGATTTACCTAATTTTATAACGAGGCAACCAGGAAATTACGACTTCATTCACTTACTTTTAACTAAGAGTGCCGTTTCTCCAAATTTTTGCAGAGGTGCAGACAACGTGATAAAATATACAAGTATTTTATGATGCAGGAATTTAGGAAAAGTTGTAGACACATTCAGGTGGGAAAGGCCTTTGATATCATCTAAGACTAGGGTGTCAGCAAAGCGTTACTACATATTTATTCGCAATTTAAATGCAGAAAATTCACATTACATTAACATATTATTGTAATCTCTTGACCAGTACGAGTATCGTTTTTAAATTCTTCTGATGAACAAACTTGAACGCTTCCTTCGGTCTCATAGCAGAACACAAGTATAATAGTGGGCAATTGATTGGTTATGAGTTATTCTTAATTTGCAACCTAGCGATACGAATCTTCAACTATGCATTGCAGTTACAATGTGGTACATATTTTGATGTTACTTAGTACAATCCAAAAAAGGAGAAGGCTTGTCCTTCAGAAATTCACAGACTTGACGAACGGTATAATCTCCGTTAGCAGGCAATAATTGGCGGGACATTTCCTCGGCACATTTGTTTAGCGATTCGTCGTCAAGTTGGGATTTTGGTACTTTCGTTTCACATATCCTTGCAAGATCGTACGGTGGGTCCATATTGCGAGCTCTAAGTTCATGTTGCCAACGGTAGTCGCCCCAAATACCAGCATTCATCAGCCAGTCGGATACTAAAATCTGGCACTTCGAGGTAAGACGATTGTGACGGAAATATAACTCCTTCAATTTGAAATTGCCAAACGAATCCGTCGGAAGACAAGTTAATTGATTGTTAGAAATATCCAGTGTATTCATAGATGGTAGTGTTGCAAAAAAATTATTTTCGACATGTTTTATTTGATTATTATCGAACGTAGCCGCTCTCAAGTTTGGAAGTCCCGCGACCCATGCACTCTTCATGATCTTCAATTTGTTACCCATCAGAGCCAGGGTTCTTAGTTTAGTAATCCCTTGAAACGCATCGTCCTCAATTTCCTCAACACCGCAATAGATCACAGCAAGTCTTTCCAAATTTTTGCCGAATCGAGCGTAGGATCTGTTTCGTATAACTCGGATTTTAGAGTTGCTAACTGAGTGTCCGTAAACATCAACTGGTGCTCTCTTCAGATCTGCCAAATAATCATTTGACCTGAAACACTGGTGCCAATATTGATCGGGCTCCGTAGTGTTTCTGATCAAACAGATTCCGTTTGCACATCCAGCGAGCCCTATCACGCCTAGCACTAGAATTACGCTGACACTTTGGAGCTTCATGCTGATTCGGAGACAGCGGTGCACTGAATTCTCGCAAATGGTGAGCGGAATTATATACCATAAGTGTTGACTCGTTCGCTCAATTACCTCGTCCTTCGCTACCTCCTCCTAATTGGAATTATGAGAGAAGAGACTAAGATATAAAACAGTGGATCAAGCGAATATGTTTATAAAATTGAGTAACCGCTTATCCTGCAGATTTAATTTCGTTGCAGAGCACAAGCAATAGAGGGTACGGACTTGAAAGTTAATACATAGAGTTTGATTTGTTAATTCATTAATATAATTCAATTATCACGTATGGCAATGAAATAGAAGATTTTAGATTGAACAATCCAAATATGGAGAGGGTTTGTCCTTCAAATATTGGCACAATTGCTCGATTGTGTAGTTTTCTTGAGGTAGTAAAAAGTCCATCAGCGTTCTCTCAACGCAGTTTCCTAGAACGTTTTCGTCTAACTCAGGTGTTGGAAGTTTTGTTACACACTCGTTGATCAGCTCCGGGGGCAGGTCCATATTATTCAGCCCAACATAATCATGGTGAATATTTTTATCCTTCAGCCAGTTCACCAGCGGAGCCAAGCACACCAAGGAAAGGGGATTACCTGCCACTCGGAACTCGATTGTATTAAAGTCCGCAAACGACTCGACGGGGAGGCAGGTTAATTTATTTTCAGAAATGTCCAGTGAATTAAGCGCTGGTACAATAGAAAAGAAACTGCTTTCTATGTTCTTAATTTCGTTCCGTTGTAAAAGGATTTTCTTCAAGCTGGTTAGGCCGTTGAACCACGCACCCTTGACTATTTTCAAGTTGCTTCCCATAATCTCGAGCGAGGACAATTTAACGAGACCTTCTAAAGCGTCATCCTCGATTTCTTCGATTTCAGAATAATAAATTTGTAAGATTTCCAAGTCACCGCTCAAACGAGCGAAGGATCTATTTCTTATAACTTTCATCTTCGAGTGACTGAATGAGATTTTTGGCACATCCACTGGCGCTGCCTCCACGTCCAACGAATAATTATTTGACATGGAACACTGGTACCAATACATCTTTGGATCAACCGTGTTTCTAATCAAACACAAGCTATTTACCATTTCGGCAAACCCTATCACGCCGAGGAGAAAGATCAAGTTAGAACTTTGGAGCTTCATACTGATGCTGTGCCAGACGTGTACTGAATTCTAGTGAATCATGAACGGAACCTTATGCTGCAAAAGTTTGCCTCGCGAGACCAATTTTATTATTGTGCCGAGTGACTCACTCGCGCAATTGAAGTTATGCGAAAAATGGTTAAATTACATACCTGCGTAAGATAATTGAATTCTTGATTGGTCAATTGGCGTACTGTGAAGCGGCCTTCTCATTCATATGTTTATAATTTGAAAATATTAAAGAGCCACTATTTTCGGATTTTTACTGTAATATACGGGAGTCAATTAACCTGGAGTAAGTGAATTGTAATCGAAATCATTATACCATGATACAATAACGATCTTTCCAAATGATACAGAAAATTTGACCCTATTAGACTTCCATCCCTGTCATTAGATCTTATGAATCATCTTCCGACTCATTCATATTAAAAATATTAACGTAGTCAAAGAGGTCTGTAAATTTGATATTTTTACTTACCTAATTTTATATAATAGGACAAGTGAGTGAAGACAGGAAGCAGCTACTTCGTGCACTTACCTTTAATTATAAATGCTGTTTTTCTAAATTTCAGCAGAGTGACAACGTGCGTTTGATATCAAAATATGCAAGTATTTCATGATCCAGGAATCTCGGAAAGTTAAAAACACAGTTAGGTGGTACAGGCCCTTGATATCATCGAAAACTAGGATGTCAGCAAAGCGTTACTACATATTCATTCGTACTTTAAATGCAGGAAATTCACATTACATTCATATATCATTGTAATTCCTTGAGTAGTACGAGTATCGCTTTCATATCCTGTCAATAAACCAACTCGGAACGCTTTCTTCGGCGTCATTGCAGGACGCAAGTATAATAATGAGCAATTGACTGGTTATAAGTTATTCTTAATTTGCAATCTATTCTTAATTTGCACCACAATTTCGCGATTTCGTTTGGTATGGTAACCGATTATAAATAAAGTCCGATTGATTGAAGTCTCCCCGGATCCCAGCGTCCTTCAACCAGTTCTTTATTAAACCTTGGCACCTCCAGGTGAAATGATTGTACCCAAACTAAAGTCTCTTTTACTTCAAAACCGCCAAACGTAGCCGTTGGAAGAAAGGTAATTAGATTCTTAGAAATATCCAGGGCAGGTCCATATTATTCTATCCCGTAAAATCGTGGTGAATATTTTTATCCTCTAACCAGTCCATCAGCAGAGCCAGGCACACCAAGGAGAGAAGATTATCTGCCACTCGAAATTCTATTCTATCAAAACCTGCCCTCGAATCCACGGAGAGCCAATTCAACTCACTTTTGAAAACGTCCAGATGGCTTTTAATTAGTACACTGGCCTCCTCTGAACACCTTTTCTAATTCCTATACGCCTTACGAATTCCACGATATCAAAGACAATCTCCAGAAGACGAGCACAACAAGCTGTTTTCGGATGTCGATTATAATGTGTGCGAACAAATTGACCTAAAAAAAAAAAAAAAAATAGAGCGTAATCAAATTAAATTCTATTCCATCCTCTTGGCAGACACTAACAGTAATAGCAGGATACTGGTAAAGAATGATTTGCTTGTGATACAAAAAAAACAAAATTTTTGTAATCTCTACGGCACAACTGTACTCGATGAGTAGGGTTGCATTTCTAAATTATACATGAGATATTCCCAATGCTAATTCCATGTACTTAGGTTGTTATTCTTCAAGCTGAAGACAATGCGGTTTCAAATTATTCAACTGTGTCTAGATCAAGGTAGGCTGCTTCAATCTCTACCTCTTTTAACCAGTTCATTAATTCAATACGTTGGGATAATGTGTTTCCGAGGGTATAGCAATCAGTCAACACAGAAGCATCAGCGAAGCACAAGTTTATGTATATTTGGAACAAGTATTCAAGCAAAAATGACATATCTAATAATCATACATTTAGTCTCTAATTCTAATAACTGACTTAATCCCAAATGCTTTCTTAACTTTATAATTTTGTCATATTGCCTAAGATATTTTTCAGTTTCATAACAGGATGCAAGCAAGAAAGCCTAGTTTAAAAATGTCCACAACTCGATTCTTCGGTTAATCCGCATTACCACTTTGTAACCGTAATACGTTGCGTCCTTAGGTGAAACAAGTTAAAAATGGAGATGGCTTGCCCTCTAAAAATTTGCAAACTTGATTTGCGGTATAATTTTGTTGGGGTGGTAAAAGGCTGTTCACTGTTTCCTCAGCGCACTTTTTCACACTTTCATCGTTCAGCTGATCAAGAGGTTTTCCTAATTTGTCTTCGCAATATGACACGACTTCCGAGGATGGGTCCCAATGGCCGGTTCCGAAGTCGTCGTACTCGATACCTGTCTTTTCTGCCCAGTCCATCAGCGCAGCGACGCACCCCCAGGTCAGAGGATTATACTGGAAACGTAACATTTTTGTCTTGAAAATTGCTATCGAAGGCATGGGGAAACAGGTCAACTCATTCCCAGTAATATCCAGTGCATCAAGGGTTGGTACAATGGAATAAAAGGTCGTTTCTATGTGCTTGATTTCATTGTTCCGGAAAGAGATCGTCTTCAGATTGGAAAGGCCTTGGAACCAAACACCCTTGATGATCTCTAGATGGTTATCTCCAATGTCTAATGAATGCAGCTTGACCAGGCCCTCGAAAGCGTTGTCCTCGATTTCTCTGGTTTCACAAAAATTAATTTCAAGGATTTCCAAACTTTTGCTCAACCGGGAAAAAGATTTGTTTCGTAGAACTGGTATCCTAGAGACACTGAATGTCAACTGTGGTATATCGATCGGCGCAGATTGGACGTCTGTCAAATAATTATCTGACAAGAAACAATGGTGCTTATAAACGTTTGCTTTGGCTGTATTTCTGATCAAACATAAGCCATCTGCAATTCTTGCAAGCCCTACAACACCGAGAACGAAAATTACGGTTACACTTTGGAGCTTCATCCTGAGTCTGAGACGGACGGGTACTGAATACTCGTCAACTATGAGAGGAAATTTATACTGCGAATGTTGACGCTTCTGTCCAATTGTCTCGTCCTGCACCACCCCCGCACGATTAAAATTATGATAGATGAAATTACAGACTCGCTACGTGTATTATCTTCCACTGCGTATTCATTTGAGATATTTTTTTGTTATATCTATAATTTTCTAAAAGAGGTCATATTTCCAAATACCTAGAGATTCGTAATGTTGATTCAATCTACTTGCATTGTTGTACGACGATCTAAAGTGGTACATTTTTATTCCATCCTAATAATTGACTCATTCCTATATGTCATTCCGCGTGAAACGGATCACTCACTTCTCGGATATTTTTTTCAATTTTGCACGTCGATTGTCCTCGGGAAGTTAGATTTTTGTATCTTAGCTAGAAAAATGCTGTAGTATACTGTGTGAATCGATTCTGCTGAATATCTAGGGGCTATTCCATGAAAAGTGTGCTTTTTAAGGAGACAATATCTCGTGAATTAAATGAATATTTATTTAACAGCTCAATTTACAAAGAATGAAGTAAATATGTTATAACAAAAATCATTTTATTTTCCCATTATGTACCGTATACAGAAAATGATAATTAATAAAAAATAATTTGGTTGTAAAAGACGTCGTATAAAGTATCAAATTTTATTTTCAACTTCGTACTAAGCAGACTGAAAGTTTCGCTATAAGGTAAAAAAAGCTTTCTGGCGCCGCTTTCGTTGGATCTATAATCTGATGGCGGAAAATGACTCCTGATCGTTGTCATGTTTCGATTAAACCACAGCCGACTGACTTGCAGCCTCTAGAGCCCGGTTTTCCTCACAGAGCAGCGTCACTTTCTGCTCATATTTTCCACGGAGGTCTTGGAACAAATGCAACTGTGTCTCATACTCCTTTTTCAAATCTGCATTGAGTCGTGAGGCAGCTTCCATCTTGCTAAGCATCGTGCCCTGCCTTTCTCGTTCAGCGGAAATGTTGATTTCCATCGTATCCACGTCACTCTGCATAGCAAAAAAATCAACAATAAAATTGGAAAGAAGGGAATACAAACTTCGCAACATTTTTTTTATTTGCAAAATCCAATCCTTCATATTGCTACTAGAAGAAACACAGCGATATTTTCAGATAAACGTGTTACTATCTCACCTGCAAATTCTTCACCTCCATGTTGCGAATGTTGAGCAAGTCTTTGGTGATGGCTACGACCTCTTTCAGGGAAGAAACTTGCTTCGATAACGCGCTTATCTGGGTTTGCTGATTGGTGATTAAACGGCCACGATCGTCGATCACGAGCTGAGCCTGAATCAGCCTATTCTTTAGGTCTTCCTTCTCTCTTCGAAGAGTAATTTCATCGCCATCTCCGCTAGTGACGGCGACGTAGGACGCCTGAAGTGCGGCCAGCTTTTTCTCCGATTCAGCGAGCTTTTTTAGGTAGTTGTCTCTTTCGTTTGTCCTTTTCTATACAGGGGTGCACCATACATACGATAATCATTGTAATTGTGTTAATTATTTAATTCAACTCGAAACTCACTTGAACTTCTAATTCGAGTTTTGCTACTTCACTCGATTCCTTTCCATTTCTTTCAATCGTATTTTCTGCAGCGGCGATCTTTTCTTTCTGATAATAATAATAAAATTTTCGGTAAGTCCGTCCCGCGAGAAATCGAAGAAAACGAAGAATATCTAAATTTGCAATCGCACCTTGTTTGGCTGCGGAATCTCAGCGATTGGCAATAAAGGTATGGGGTCGTTGTCCGTTTTCGAGGGAGGATCAGCTGGCGCAGTGTTAACGACATCACCGGTATTTTGCGCCGGCGGAGAAGATGGGTTTTCGTTTATTATCTGCGCGCCCGAATCTCCCCCAGCATTACAAACAGCTTCAACGTTGTCTGACATCTTTTCCGCCGATTAACTCGAGCTTTAATTGTGACGTTTTTATAAAATTGAATATAAAAAAAAGGTGGGTGGACATCACCGGAGTTAAAAAAAAAAAGAGGATTAAAAATTGTTTTCAGGTATTTCCGGCCGTTGTGCATGAATAACTGCACGTACTCCTTACATAGTTAATTCCACATCGATATTTCATTAGAAAAATGCAATAAATAGAATGAATATAATGAAATAATCGATTTTATTGAATACTTACATCCTGAGTAACGGGAAGGCGAGAATGAACTAGCGCTTAAATTTATTTTTGGAAATCGGTGCGTACGCGTTATTTTAGTACATACATTCACAGCTGCGCGTTGAATTTTATAGTATATAGTTACATATGCAGAGCTCTGCGGGTTTCAACTTCAGTGATAAAATAACTTGCGAGTAAAAGCCTGTAAATGAAGTTAAAGATGCATGATTAACAAGATTAGATACTCAGGAAAATTGTAACCCAATTTATTGATCTTTCAGAGCCATAAAAATCTCATATTTTCATCTTTAATATCAAAACTAGAATTGTATAAATATAGATTCTTGATTTCTGCGCCGTATCTATGGTCATTTGACCAAACTTCTGCGCACGAATAGTCAAAACAATTAGATAAATTAGAAAATATTATAATTGAGTTTCAGTGGTTATTATGACTCGAAGTAATATGAAAATATTAATCTATTGAATATTTGAACCCTCTTTGATAATTTATAATTTCAATGTAATTGAATGATCGACAATAACTTATATTTAATGAAATCGTCAAATTGACGTCCGTAGTTCTTCGCAGCGCAGACGCTTTTGCCCGTGCGGTTCTCTGTCTCGAGATCGGATATTATTTAGTCCTTAAAACGGTAAATATCCCAAGTTGGAGCATAAAATATTCCTCGAAAACTGTCTAACGTATAAATGCTTGCTATTTATAATTCACGGTGTTGCTACTTATTCTCAAAGGTTACAACAGTCACATTGCCTAACATGTCATCATCCTAACCTATCTTTCCGCGATACAAATAAATCGTTATTATCAGTTTGCATGATTTCGCGAACAATTTTTTCCTCAAAAACCCTCAAAGGACGATGAAAAAAAAAAGGAGCTTAATTAATCAACGATAATCAAATCCCGACAATTTTTATGAAAAAAATTAACCTAAAATTATAAAATACTTTCTTTCTCTAATTTTTGCGCGATGACCGCTACGAAATAATGAAAAAAACTCTAATCCTGTCTAAAACCTTTCCAATCAACAGCCGATCTCCCAATGGAAGAATACGCGAGAGAGCCTTGCCCATGGCGTATCGTAGACGACTGCGGAGGAGCGTTTACGATGGGAGCAATCGGCGGTGCGTTATTCCAGAGCATAAAGGGTTTCAGGAATGCACCGAGCGGTTTGAACAAACGTTTCGTCGGTAGTTTGATGGCAATAAAACAACGCTCTCCGATAATAGCAGGGAACTTTGCAGTCTGGGGTGGAATGTTCTCGACGATAGATTGCACGCTGGTACATTTCAGGCATAAAGAAGATCCGTGGAATTCAATAATCAGCGGAGCAGCAACAGGCGGTATATTAGCAGCGAGAAACGGGCTGCCAGCTATGGCTGGGAGTGCGATAATAGGCGGAGTATTATTGGCGCTTATAGAAGGGGTGGGAATTTTATTCACTAGACTTTCTGCGGAGCAATTTAAACCCCCTGCTCTTGTCGTCGATGATCCTTCGCAACTTGGACCACCCCCAACGCTTGGGGAACAACAAAATTATTGAATATCAATGAATAGTATGCTTGAATTAGTTGGTTGTATTATTGAATTGTCTTATTGTAATATCAGTCGAACAGCGATACATGTTACATATTGAATAACTGATAAATCGCCATTATACTTCATTGTTAAATTTATATCGAGTAATACATGAATGTTTAGTTTACTTTTAAGGTAATTAATGATATTGTATAGGGCATTAGATGCTGTACAGTTTATAGTATGAATAATGAATATAAATATGATAAGGAAAATAATAAGAATTATTTTACGTTAGTTTATACAATTTTCTTTATTATTTTTATACCCAATCTGTTTAGATTTTATAACTAGGCTCTTTCCTGATTTCAAGCAAACTGTCTTAATGTTTGAAAAAATATAAGACATTACATGTTCCCTTGTAAATATTCTGTTTTAATTAATAATTTATTACTCTTCATTTATTTTACTCTTATTTTACATTCAAATACTTTCTTCTTCTTCTTCTTCCTCGTCGTCTTCGCTCTCTTGCCAAACCTGCGGCACGACTAAATCGAGTTCTTTTTTAACATTAGTGTCTATAGACGTTGTTTTCCTAGCGTCAGAGTATTGCGACACTGACGGCGCGTCTTTTGATGAATTTCTTGCGTTTAATAACTGAAGCTGTTCGACCTGGGTTTAAAATGTAACGAATTATTGCCTGACTAACGATTTTAGTCTCTTTTTCTTTCTTACTCATCGTCACTTTGCATTATTATTAAATATACTCCCTTATATCTTGCCTGAAGCGCGTGAAGCTGTTCATCGATTTTTCGCAGCATTGAGAGTATCAGTTGTTCTTCTTCTTTTAATTCTCTTTGAAATCCCACCAATTCATTAACCCCCGTCATTTCTATCCACCCTAAATTATGATATTATAACAAAGGATGAATACCACTATCAGATATGTCATAAGTCGCTGTTTCACGTGTAGATGAGAATTTAGAGGTTAGGTTTCCTACGGCTGGAGATTGGGGACCGAGCGCCATCTAAGGTAGCACGAAGTAAACGTTTAGCAATTTGTCGGTACAAAAGAAAAAACGCTAACCGATAATAAAAAGCAATACAAGTATTTAGGGGTATTATTTTGGCCGAATTAATTAGAAACATTATAAAGGGGATATAGATCTACGCAAAAAGCATGAAAAAATATTTTCATAAGCATTGAAATTCAATAATTGATCGATTAAAACCGCCTCCGGCAAATATGACGATGTTTTGCTTTTAATTGATCAAGTTTGCAATTTTTATTTTTTTTTGTATCAAAAATACATTTTAGCAGATGCGTATTCACTAATTATTTACTCGCATTATATGCAATCACAAATATCAACATAGAAAATAATGAATTAATCCATATTGATTAATCAACTGTTATCATATAATCGCCGGTGCAGCATAACTCACACGTTTTTAGCAAGTCGCGCTTTCGCAGCAATGATTGCTTAATTATATCATCGATCACTTTATTTTTAATAATTTAGTGGATACGAACTTTTATTATTACAGTTACCTAATGGGAGTTTTCGAAAAATTTAAGCAAGAAAGATATTCACCGTATTTAATCATTTTATAGGCGAATATAGGTAATAATCCTAATAAAAAATTATAAGAAGTTTGGGCATAAAAATCAGATTTTCGGTACTTACGGCATGAGCCTAAGTTTTTTTTTCAATAGAAATCTCCTCGTAGGAAATTCAGAGTAACGATGGATTGAAATTTTGGTGAATAATTTATACAACAATTTTAATACAATAATACTTTATTCTTTCTACAAGAGTCCTACAAGATATTAACTAAGCATAATTTATAATAATAGGAATTTTTAGGTACAGAGCCTTGCGTTGTTCACGGTTACATCCGTGTCTATTAATTATAATATCCTACTTCTATAGATCTTAAATTATGAAATTAATTTAGTTATGAAACCTGTGCAAATCCTTATATAATTTCTCCGCCATCCGAAAGTACCTACATTAAATTATGGTAACGAGAAGAGAAGATGTTTCCATAAATAGTAAACTTTATTAATCTTTTTAAATATGTGTGCGGATAATAATTACACCTCATATAATTATTGGTATAACATTATACATATTTAATAATTAATAAATAAAATGAAAATAATCTCTTTCTCTATATTTTCTTCCTTCATATCTCGCTGTCTTTATTTTCCTCTTAAACAACAAATACCACATGATTCTTTATATCGATCGAAGATTTGCAAAGGATTCTATTTACATACATACACAATATATTCAGTAGGCATATCTATCATTATCACACTATCACAACAGGATAGTACACACTACTCACCGTAGTATTCCGCAATTGTCAGGATTATTGGTTCGAAACCGAAAAAGCGAAACGGGTTTTGAAAATCGAAAATCTTTTATTGGAAAATAAAATCCTAAACTGATAATAATCTTGACAATTAAGGACAACGATACCACCGTCCAATTATGCATAATTAAATGCAATACATAGGCGTTAATAATTCGGTAGGTCATTTTGGCTAGGTGATTCTCAAACTTCGGCTTTCCATAGATTGTTAAATTTACTTTTTAACATAAAACATATGACTGGTAACTTTTGGCTTTTGTTTACGATAAGCAATCGACTTTTCTCTCTTTTCTCTGCTTTTCTTTTTTCATCTGTATTTTTCATTTCACGGTAACACGAACCGGCTTCGATTCATTAATTTATCGGCATGAATGTGGAATTGAACCAAAATCTCGATTATGAAAATTAATTTCTGATGTGACGAAGAAAAAAAAAAAATAGATTCGGCACTATCGCTGAAGTGCCGATTTTAGTTCAAGGAAACGATAACCCCTGATTAAAAAAATCAGTCGTACGTGACCGTCCCCACGTTCCAGATTTCGTATTGCGGTGATAGTTTGCAGAGTTCGTGCATACATATTTAAAAAATTGTACCGGGGTGAGGAAAGGATCTGGAAAAATGCTAGAGGCGAACTTTGACGATTCCATCTTCTTGTATTATTTTGATGACCGAATAAAATGAGAAAAGGGAAAGAAGAACTGCTTCAAAAAGTCCAAAATGGTGTGTGGGCCTTCGCTCATTCTTTGGAAGAAGAATTGGGGGATTCCCTGCTGTTGTCACTGGTGAAATTGGCCAAACTCAAACCAGCGACTTCGAGGTTTGACCCGGTCGGCGAACTGCTGCTACTTCGTGCCCCGCTTAATTGACCAAGTTGATTCAACTGTCCCGAAGCACCGTTGTCCGACGGAATGAGTCCCTCCTTCATACGTTTCTTCTGTTTCATTCGCCTGTTTTGAAACCAGATTTTCACCTGCGTTTCGTTCAGCTGCAAAGCTGAGGCTATCTCAATGCGTCTAGCCCGTGTCAGGTACTTGTTGAAGTGGAACTCTTTCTCCAGTTCCGTAAGTTGTTTGTTCGTAAAGTTGGTTCGTCCTGTGTTATTAAAACCACCCGGAATACCAGCCAACGGACCACCGCTTAAACAGCCTACTGGCCCTGTGGCCGAAGTCGCGTAGACCGCCGTTCCGGAAGTACCCACAGAGCTACCCCCGAATTCGTTGCCGGATGTATTCGTTTTTGGCGCTGAAACAAAATGAAAATGAAGAAAAAAAATTAGATAAAAGGTTCAGGCTGTTTAGATAGCGAAAAGTTGCGCGATTTCAGTCCGTAATTTTCTACCCCTGAGTTACAAGAGGATCAAAGATTCTTCTGACTTGTCAGATCTAATTGCGATTCTGTACAAATCGTGAAATTAAACGATTTCATGATTTGTCACGATTCAGGAGGAATCTAGATCAGGAGTATCCCGCAAGTAAGTAATATACGGATGGATTAAGCTGTTCGTTTGACAGCTGTAGATTGTTCAACACAGCTGGTCAGTTAGGTCAGCCTCTAGGTACGGGTCAGGGTATTTTAGGGGTCGATCGATGATGGGGTTGCGTATTAGTGTCGGATAGAATTTGATAGCTTATATGCTAGAGATGGACGGACAGCAGCCCCTATATCCAGCGAGGACGTAATCCTTACAGAATAAACACCGACTTCCTGTTTTCGCTGGACTATGCCAATCTTCATCGACCAAAGTCCGAAGAGATTGTAGGGGAATATTGAATCCTTTTTCCAACCCTCTGACTCTCTTCACTAATTGAAAATCGAAACATGGGAGGAATAAAGTGGAGAGAAAATGAATGAGCGAAGAAAGATTATTTCTATTATGTTGTTCAATAAATTATCTTTAAATTCTATCGTCTGGACGACGACGATGATGCAATAAAGTTCCCATGAAGATGCCTTGGACGTAAAAAGAAGCCGTGTGCTGTAGCAGGTAGGTACATTATAAAAATTAGTGGATTATTTTGTCTGCAAGCATGTCGTAGTCAATTTGTGTAATGGAAGAGGGTGAAAGAAAAAAAGCTACCCGTGGCACCACCTTTGCATCATCTTTCTGATAATATATGCATATAAAGTCTAGCTCCCTCCGATATTGACTTCGGTGCTCTGTCTCGCCGTCCTAGTTTTTTTTATTCTTTTTTTTTGCAACAGCAAAGTAGCAGCAGTATTTTTATAGAATTCTGTCAACGCTGGAAAAATGTTTAAAAACTTTCCAAGTGATCCAAGAATTTTTTCTCTTTTGATACAAAAATTACTTCACTTCATTCTTTGATCATTACTAAATTTCTTTCGTCTTCGGTAGGTAGTGCCTAATGCATCAAACATTTTGAGCGCTTAATTGTTCTTTTTCTTATTCTAAAGTTAGTATAGACTCAAGCAAGTTTCACAAACCTGTAGCGTGAATGGTTTGAGTTTCGATAATTCCGTTTTCGAAACCGTTGGAAATATATACGTGTGCAGGAAAATAGAGAGAGAATTAATTTAAGTAGGGGATGAAACGGCCGAAGGATCGAAAAAGGAATGGCGAAGAACGTACCAAAGGGATCGGAGGGAACAGGATGATCCGTCTTGTGGCTCATTACCTAATCTTTGGGTGTCGTGCGCAGCCCAGAGACGTTCATTTATATATAGACATACGGCGGTGTAACTTCCACAGTTTCATCGGTCGTGAAGTATCTGAGAAAAAATATCCAAGGTAGAAGCGAGTGCAAAAAAAAAGGAAATCAAGAAAAGAAAAAAAAATGAAGAAACGAAAAGATAAGAGCTGAGAAAAAAAAAAAGAAATGTCCGATTTATGTACCAAGGCTAGATTTACTCCCGAATTAACACGCCGTAATCTTCAAGACATTCACGTTTCGTTTCATTCATTTTATCGAATAGATTCTGACTTGAGAAACGTTTTAAAATCGCCTGATATACATGATAGAAAAAAAGAAGAAAAAAAGAGGAAAAAAATAAAAAATTAAAAAAATTCTGCTACTGAAAGCTTCTGCTTATTCCACGAAGATTCTGACAGGTAATTCGCCAGTGTAACACAGGGCGCCGGAGTTTTTGCAGTTTATTCTTTGCAAAGGTCCAGTTAGCTGCTAAATTGATGAATGAGACAGAAAAGAGATTTCATTCTATTCCAGAACCGGGCTTAATAGAACTTGTCCAAGTTTATTATACGGTCAGAGATGTCTGCGAACTTAATGGGCGCATACAACTTTCACAGAATTCGACGATTCTACTTTGGGTAAGTGAGTGATCTCTCGCCGCCATCTTCTCGCACTAGTCGCAAGTTTTTTCAAATTTTTTTTTGCACAAATTTCTTATACTTTACTGACCAATCGCTATTCTGAATTATATTCGAAATATTCTTACCCTAACTTTGTTAATGCCCATAATATATACGACGGGGATCAAATACCGAAGAGAATTTATCCTACTGTATAAAGAGGTAAGGTGGTACTTTTTCCCAACACATCATTAGATTTGTTAATCTTACGCGTGTGAACCGAAAGGTTTTAACGAGACTAATGACAGGCAGTTTTCTTATCTCGGTTAGTTCCCGAGGGACACAACGGGTTCAGAAGGATACGATTATGGGATTTCACGATCCAGGTTACCGGCGCGATAGGTTGTGTCATGGGAACCAGTTTTTATACTCTTTTCACGTTATGTTTTTCGATATGCTTACTCCCTTTCACGACACACTAAATCTAACTGTTTAAAATTTCTGAATGCACGATTAAAATGAGATACACGAACGGTGACGAGATTTTAATAGCGGCGGTGCATCGAGGGATACGCAACAGCCCAATAGGTATCGACGTAATTTTGGCTGCGATAAGTTTAGTTTATCCCGCAGGGGGACCATAAACACTGAACTATGATCAAGTTTGAATTCCACCATATGCCACATGCGATATTGATAACCGATGCGTATAAATTTTTTTTATTGAAATTCGGAGATTACGGACTTTCGAATCCCCGCGTAATCAAAATGACAATGTGTCAAAAATCTATGAAAAAAAAGTTTCAAATCCTGCAGGAATAAAACCTCGACGACTGAGAGATAATTCCAATAATTTTTCACTTTTTTTTGAAATATAATATATTTTCCCCTGTTCGATGTGACGTGACACAAAGTCTGAGAAGCAAGTTGCGTTCATTTACCCGTCATCGCGTAGCATTCCGTTAATAATTACTACCCAGTGGTGAATTAGGGGGGTCAAACACTAGGGATGGGGGTTGACACGAGTGAGGATAGGTGAGAGGCTCTGCGAATAACGCTGAGTCAAGAGAGTCCTCGACGCCGTTAATTACTCCCGCATAACTAACTCTGGCGTTAATGGCAGGTCGAAGTAGTTAGTTAACGTATGACTCCCCTGGGTTGTTTGCACTGTTTACTCTCACCTTCGTTTTATTTTGCTCACCTTTCACGACCCGGCAACGTTTACCCGCATCTTCCGAGCGCGATTTTGATTCCGATTTCGATTCCAAACGATTTTTCATATTTCGGCAAGAAAATTGATTTTGGAAATAGGAAAGATTGTATCCTGTATGGCTGTACGTAGGTATTATGACTGGAAATATTTTTAGCTTCTCGCTACGTCTTCGGTAGCTACATTACTGCAACGGTGCAAGCTACATACTGTATAAGAGTAATCGATATGAGTACAAGCCACTTCAAGATACTCGTAAAGATTTCTAAGTATACCTCGCATGTATGTGTGTTTCGTGGATGATCCCCTCTGCGGTTTCTTATAATTACGCAATTCCTACGTCGACTTCCCATATTCTGTAAGTTCATTAAACATTTTTTTTTTATTTTTCGCGGTGTATACCTTGTAGCGACTTTACCTAACATAAGAGGTATGAGTCTTATCAGAATTTAATATGCCTTCAAGATTATTACGGCTGACAATGGGTCGTTATTTTTTGCCCGTAAAAACGGTCGTTCTGGTAGATGATCCGTTTTAAATATTGAAACAGGAGCGTGTGCTGCTACCGATGGCGTTACCGCGTGTAATCGGGACACAGGAAGCGGATATTGGACAAATACAGCTGGGGATGGCCTCGCCGACGGTGATGGTACGAGTTCCGTTACCCCCGAGTGTCCAAAATTTTCACTAGAAGAAAAAGAGGATCTCGATTCTGCGTCCCTTCAATGGATTTGACTATTTCCAATATTTCGTATGATTTTAATTTTCGTTTTTCTCGCATCGATTTCGGCCATCTTTTTTCTTTCTTTCTTCTTCTATAGAAAGTTTCGAACTTTCACAGAGTCTGAAATATTGTTGGAATGCAAAGTATAGCTAAGTTTTCGAGTCTCTCGTTCGTCGGATGGGAAGGCTGACGTAAAAGCGGCTGGACAGACAGACAGACAGACAGATAGACAGACAGACAGAGAGACAGACAGACAGACAGGTAGATGGACAAAGTGATAAGAGTGTAAGCGTAAGCATTCCATCGTTGGATTTCTGCGCTTCTTCTATGTTTTTTCATTTTTAATATTCTCTCATCGTCTCATATGCGTGGCAACGTTAGATACGTTTCACGAGCATCTTTCGATCGACTCTTTCCATTACCTTGTCAAAATCGATCTTGAGAACTCACTGTCAGTTAAGTATCAAGTTCCTGCGGAGTAATTACGTGCTTGTATTCTATCAATGAATTAATTAATTCGCTTTCATTTTTATTCACGTTATATATTATATCACTTCACTATTATCGCGTGTATAAAATACGTCGGCACTGCGGTAGCCTCAAAACAGATCTCTCCTGCTACCCCTATTCCGAAAATTTCAACCCTCTTGACTCTCAAGCAACATAAGCAACATAAGTGGCCTTCTCTCTGTATATATAGCACTCCTGGTAACGCAACACCCAAGGTACATAAGAAAGGTAGATACGCATGTAGAGAAGCTGACATATATAGGTACTATACATGGATGCATACATGGACGAATAATCTCCCCACGTAGGTATAGGATCGCCCACCTTTTTCCTTCGCTCTATTATATACGCAACGTAGGTATATGCATACGTATATGTATGTATGTATGTACCTACGCGTCGGGCCTGTTGGCCCACCGGCTTTTAGCCACTGAATAATATTTGAATTGCGTAATGCGCTCGCCACAGGGGATGGTACCGCCTCAACCATATACTATCCTGTGTGTTCAAAGGATTGGCTTTTCAGAGGACCGAAAGGTTTCCGATACTGTGGCCCACCCTCTGTACGAAAAGCTTAGGTAATCCTGTGAAGAGTCGAAATACGGTAGGTAGTAACGTTCCAGAGTTCAATTTTCGGGGTGTCATGTCGGTTCAGTTATTCAGGGAAAGACTTTTGGTTCTAGATTCAAAAATTGTCCGCGAACCTTTTTCATATAATTTGTATGCCCTGGGTGTCAGCACCAGTTACTCAACCAAATTTTAAGGAAAGCTGAAGGATAGGTTTTCATCGATATTTGATACAATTGCAAAATTAATTGAAAAGCATTCATACCCGGAGATTATATTGTACATTACTTTACCAATTATTTCGCTATCGATTCACTTTTGAAGAGTGAAAACCGTGACGGTATAATTGTATGAAAAAAAAAAAATAGAAAAAGTATGCGAAGCTTTCCGAGTAAAAAAACTCGGGTGAAAAAGCTTGCGGAAATTTGTGTAATTTTTTATTACTATTATTTAGATTTTCCGATATCGGTGAAACTCGAGAATTATCCTTGGCCAGTTAATTTGTCGACGTGATTTTTGACAAATTGACGATATGATACGCGACGATAGTTCGCCCATAAGAACTATCAATTATGTCACGTAAACCCGACGTCACAATGAACGCGTAAGTGAATTCGATCCCCGATTATCTACCTATATGCGATCCTATATCTTGTATCATAATCGGCCTTTGTGGATTCTATATTGTTGCAGACAAATCGATAAACTCGGTGTTGCGGTCTCGATGTTAAGGCGTTTAAACGCGGAGCTCTGTAAATTTTCGTAATAGGTAGAGGTGTGTATAGGTATAAGGTAGGAGTTTGTAGTGGCGCAGGTTGCGGGGGCTGACTGACCGTGCGGGGCTCGGGTACGTAAAATAATAATATTAAGCTCCGTAAGATTTAATCTGCGTTGGCCTTTGAACGAAGGTGGTCGACTCGCATGCACGATTCTCTAACCCACACGGTTACTGCCTTACGTTTATAGTAGCCTCGACGGCTGCAGAGTAAAGTTGTACATAACTACGCCGTCATCTACACCCTATTGCATCGGTACACAGTGGCGAAAACAATTTCTTCCTTTATTTTCAGTAGCCAATCACTTTTCATTGGGATTTTAACACGATCTTAAACATAATTTATAATTTAAGGAAAAACAATCGACAGAAATTTATTACGAAATTTTCAAAATGAGTATACAGATATGCCATGTCATATAGCTATTTCTCAAAAATTTGTTGCCTTTCGTTATTATTGTTATCATATATATATATATATATATATTTTTTTTTTAATCAGGCACCCTTCATATCGTACGTTTGATTATGAAATGAGATGTAGATGTAGGTATGTATGTATGCGGTTTAAGGTAAGTAGTTCTAAGCGGTATGAAACACTTGCCTTCGCATAGTCGTGTTCTATGTAGGTACTACCGCGGTGGAATATCAACACTTTTAACGACTATCGTAAAAACCTGTACTGTTACATTAATGGTGTAAATATTATTGCTCCATATCACTGTTTCCCTTGTTCCGTATGGATGTAGAACTTCAATAATAGCCCTACTTCCAATGTACCTACGTGATCCTCGAATCGATATAACAGAACTTTACTCTAATTTCATTTCTTACGTATGAGAGAAAAAAAAAAGGAAAAAATTTGTCCAACTACCAATGAAATAAATCATGTAAAACCCTATAATTTTAATAAAGAGAAAGAAAGAAAGAAAGAGAAAAAATACGGTCCCAGTTTAAGCAGTAAAAATTTATAGTCATATACGAAAGAACGGACAGCGGTGCGATAAATGGATTCAGATTTATCGGAATTATTAATGTTCCTTTAAAACGACCATGAGTTAGAAATTTACAACTAAAACTTATCGTGACAAGGAGGCGGACCTGTCATTTTGATAAAACCCTTATGAGAGTTTCAATTGTGGCAAGTCAGGATAAATGAGTGAGCTTTCACGGATCTTAGAAGTTTTAAGCTCTGAGTTAACGATTAAATTTCTGACTTCGATTGTGTCTCTCTTGACTACTCGCTGTCTCCTTAAATTGATTATTAATACGTATTATATACCTATATGACTAATTGTATTAAATTTCGATATCGTTTCTCTGGCATGAGGAAAAAAGAGAAAGTGAGAGAGAGAGAGAGATAAAAAACGTCGTACATGTGTATGCGTATGAGGTGCAGGGTCTCGCGACACGAAGAACTCGATATATATCTAATACCTCGTTGCTGTAAGTTGTCAAAGATTTAATTGACATTCCGGTGTTGCTATAGCTATTCCACGTCACTCTTTCGGGCCTTGGTTCAACGTTGTGATAGGTAATATCCTGAGTCATACTAAAATATGGAAAGCAACCGTCACGTGATATCACTTGGCCCCTTGGCCGTGCGTGCAGCAGGTTATAGCCTTGTACGCTACAAATTAGGCGGGTTGCAGGAAGGTGGGTGGGTTGGCGAGGAACGTTTTTTTTTTATTTTTGGGGTGGCGAGTTTCGGTGTATGTAGTTACCCGTCATTTTCATACGCAATGTTCTATCTTTCTTATCCTTTTTTATTTTACACGGAATCGACGAGTCTCGATATCTCTAACAAAAAAAAAAGGAACAAAAAACGAAAAAAAAAAAAAAAACAGTCTATAAATACAAAACGCGAGAAAATGCATAAAGTTTCAGACAATACCAAAATATGGGAAAGAAAATTTCTGCCACTGTCCAAGTGTTGCGGAATTAAAAATCACCGTCCTTAGCCCTTCGGACACGTGGACGGGTACGGGGTCGGGGATACGTTGCCGTTGCCGTTGGCGTTGGCGTTGGCGGGTGGCAGCGGGTGGCAGCAGGCGCGATAGGAACACATAGGAGAACACGCGAGCGATCCTCAGATCCCCTTGGCAGATATCGGCCGCTCACTCACGCGGCCACCGCCGGCCGCCGGCCCTTGCCGCAGAGTCGTGTAGCTTAACACATACCTGCCCATGGTGACCTAGCCAGTCTACTAGCGAGCAACTAGAACCTTACGAAGCTTATATTTCCAGGATGAAGCGCGTCCGAGCTCTTAGCTTCGACTTTACGATAGTTAAAGTTGAAGTTTCAAGCCCAACTTTGGCGCGAATTAGGTGAATGCAATACGATATAGTCGATAAAAAATTTCGCCGAGCGAACGCGAAGGGGGTTGAATCATGGGAGAATTTTATGGGACATTGAAATAGTTCGACGAATTCGAAAACTCTAGATTTTGGTTCAGGTGAATTCGCATATAATTAGTGTGCATGTCTGTGGCGGGAATGGAGAGACGTTTATCTTCAGAATTCCTACGGGAAATTTACCTGCTCATATATCTTTGAAGAGTCTATAAAAGAGTGTGGACGTGGATGTATGTATACCTATATAGGTTTTCGAGGTAGGTAAAAACGATAACGTCACCGGGTTAAACCGAAAGAATTTTTCGGCTAAAATTTTCTCGAATATTCATAGAGAGAGTATTTTCCGATTGTACTGCACGCAACGCAGCTACGAGATAAAGTTGATAGCTATTTCTCACGGACTTGACACTAGCACTTGGCTACCACCTGGGATCTAGATACAAGATTTCATTGATGTTCGGGTAACCAGCGAACGTCATAAACCAAAAACCCTAAAATTAGATACCCTCTTTTTCACCAAAAGGATGATTTAATTTGAGGGTTGGAAAACTCTCACGAAGAAGCGGATTCTTCAAGTGAAAAAACTGGTGCAGGGGTGCAAGTTTACAATCACTCATTCTCTACCTCTGAAATTTCAATTTATGAATGTGGCCAGTTTCAATGTAATTTGTTTCACTAGTTATACAAAATCGATGCATTGAAAATGCTGAATCAGCTATTCTTTCCTTAAATAATATAAAACAATTACAACATACCTTGACGTTCACGATTGACGAACGTTTCATCCGATATACGTTCTTCTACGATCGTATCGCTACACCTTCGTTTTATCGATGAAAGTGAAAGAAATACGATTTCATCAATACGAATTATCCATCAATTGGATCTTCTATCGTCATTCATCGATACCCAGAAATTATAATTTCGCGTTACATATTCCGTGCCGAATATTATTAAATTGTGAATCAATTAATTGTACAGCAATAGAAGAAGATTGAGACATGTTGATTAATTACAATTGTTTTCTGGATTTATATAGGTATGCTATGTATATATTAGAAAAAAAAACCTTTGGTCGAATTGAATATCTTTTTCTTCTTGGTGCATGACTTTTTAGGCTACTTCACCCTCCGTATGGGTTGCAGCATCGGTCCTTCCCTTTTCGTTATGCTCCAACGACTTCACCTTGACGAAACGTCGAAAACGAAGAGCAGTAATTGGTTGGTAGAGTTTGGGAAATTGTTACAATCAAGCGTATCGCGATTCGTATCAGAAGCATTAGCGCTAAAAACGAGTCCCGAAGTCACGAATTCTACGTTAAATATATGACATGGGTTGTAATTGGAAATTCTTGACCTTTCGTGGCTATAAAAATACGAAAATTGCTCTAGGAATAATCATCCAATCAAAAAAATAAAAAAATAAAAAAACCTTATAAAAATCGAACAATCTTAAATACGTGAACTTTTCCTTCTCAATTCAAAAGTCATTAGCATCAATTTGCAAACCTATTGTTCGAGGGATAGAATATCTGACCAAAAATGCGAATACCTATTATAAGGCTTATCGACAGCGTCACGTCGAACTCAAAAGAGGCGTCGCGTCCGTTTAAGAGATAAATCTGACCGCTAATCCGCGAAATATAGGCACTGCTCAAGGTGCCGTTGATAAACGCGCCTACTTATGGAGATAACCGTAAAGCCCACGTATCAGCATCACGATTTTGAAGAGTAACCAGTCGGGGCGTGGCGGAAAATACCTGGGAGGAGAATTCCGCAGAGATTTCGTTGGACGGGTCTCACAATAGCTTTTCTGCACCCCGGGCAAAGATCCGTATGGGGTGAGTTTGGCCAAGTCGATCGCCCCGTGGCGGTCGTATAGGGTTAGCAGCAGGGCGTCCATTCCCGGGTCCAAGAACTCGCACCCTCGATGGACGTTTCTCCGTGTCGCGACGTCCTCGTGTAAGCCGTCGGCTGGACCCTTATCCGATCTATCAAACTTGCCTCGATTTATTCTAGTGTTACCCAATAATGCTATTTACTAGTCGGCTTATACCTGGGACTAAAGGAAATTTTCACTTCTACTGGATTTTCACTCGGTTATATTTTTTCACATTATTTTCATATTTTCATCAACGACGATAAGCATGATGAAGAATACGAAGAAGATAGGGGAAGAGACAAGTCAAAAAAAATATTCAAAAATAAGGGTGTAAATGTAAATTCTGAATCACTGACTGGGTTTCAGGTTGTTCAAGGAGACGTTAAGGGTAGATGAAAGAGAGAAAAAAAAAAAATTCATGATAAACGTCCAAAAATATTCGCGATGTATAATGATACGACGATAAATCTTAACGGGAGTTTAAGAGCTTCTGAAAGGCAACAAGTTGCGGGGTGGTAATTGGCAATTATGAAATCAGTAGCGGCATGAGAGGTCTGCCGAGTATGGGTCAGAATAAAGGGGTGCAGGTTAAGGATTTGTAGTTACGAGTCTGCAGGGTAACTTATGTTAGTTGGCCGAGGTAAATGACTATAGTTGACGTTATTACGGTTCGCATGTCGCGCTGCAATGAGTCTTGGCGTTTCACCCTCGTAGAACGAACCGTAGGTATTATTAATTCGATTATAATGAGCTATTAAGCTTGAACCAGCGTAATCCAGTTGCGAGTTGAGTTGAGTACCTAAACCCGGTTTTACACGGATCGTTTAAAGTGCTTTTAAGCGATTAACGTTGATATAGCGACTGGGGGTATTCGATTCTGCGATTTATCTCGGGACGAGGTATGCATGTAGTATGTTTATTTCCAAATGTGATTACTGCAATGATACGAGGACGGTAAATAATAATTCATTTGCCATTACTATAAATATACCTATATCTCTGATCCTACCAAAGACCTCTCGAGTCTTGAGACATCCGTCAACGACGATGAGGAAAAGATCATGAAAATATTGATGATAAAATTAATCAAAATATCCGTTCTATAAGTATATTCAATCTGAAGTGGTTCGGTGCTCATTTCGTTATCAGAGAAAATAGAAAAAAAAAACTTTGGTATTCCTCATGTCGGTGTCGCGCGTCCAGCCACTCCAAATTGATGCGTAAATCGTCAGGTAACGATTGTTTAATAATATAATTGAATTACTCAAGGCCACGGGGAGCCGAGTTATTGTATTAACCACGTTATTATATTATTATTTTAAGAATTTTATACAGCGATTGTGGTGCTCTGACCATTGTCCACAGTGTCAAGATAAGGACGGGTTGACTGGTTGCGTTAACGTGTTAATTGATCTAACGCGTTCAAACTGCTTCTATATATATATCGTCCGTGAGAGTTTCGATAATATAGTGCGGCGCCAGTCTGCTGTCAGTTTTTGTCTCGCCGTTGAAATCGAGATGCGCGGAATTTTTCACGACCCACCGAACTCGAGACCTTTATTCTCGAAAGATCCTTATATTTCGTCTTCACTCAGCTTGCCTGACTCAAACCAAAGATATTTCACATCTTTGGGTACAGATCACCTATACACATATATGACGGTCAAAGTTCGGTCAACTGATGATATTTTTCTAATCAACAAAAAATGATAATCAGTGCTGATAATTCATAAAGCTACCTACTTGTTTTCAAGATAACAGCTAGACAGTACAGCTCGACTTGTTTTTTTTTTTTTAACCCTATCGAATTATGGTCCTTCAACTCTTAACTTCGAGTATAAACACGATATGATGTAGCTGCGGTTTTAATTAAAGAGCTAAGATTTCTGCAATCAAATTTTAAACCCCAATGAATCTACTAATGATTTCTGTTGACTTGTCACCAATTAAAAATTTAGTCCAACTGCACCTGTCCTCAAGTGTCAGACAGAAGGACCCCTGACAAGTGTGCAGGCGGCTGATCACTGCTGGTGCGTCAGCTCAACGACCCGCATGAATGGTATACAGATATACAAAGATACACTACGTATACAAGGTGAATTAAATCGGAGAATAAATCGGCGAAAGAGATGCAGTTCGCGTTATCGAGCTCTCGTATATATACAGCATAACCAAGAGTTTGCAAACTTGTTCTATACCGAGAAGAGATATTGTGGCATATTTGCATCCGGCGGACTGACGAACTAACAAACGGACATACCGAAGGTGGAGATTGGTAAGCAACACGAGCGGTAGCTACGTTTGATTTATGGCCTTTGAACAACTGCGTGTGTGTAAACGATTGTGTGCCACATGGATTGGCGGGGAGATACTAGAGCCTGTGGTTAGTTTCACTTCGTTTTTCTTACTCTGTTAGAGTTATGCTTATCTGTTGCGTTTGTGACGAGTGCATCGGTATGCGAGGGCGGCTGTTTGCCATCAACACGCTAACGATAACAGGAGGTGCAGGTAAATAGGAGATGGAAATTGAATAGTACTAAGATATCACGTGAAATTTTCAATTCCTCAAAGATTTGACGGAAAAAAAAAAAATAAAATACAAATAAAAGAAATTTGCAACCCATCCGAAGATTCTTTTTCCGCAGGAGTTCCAACGATCAAGACTGCACCTTGACTGACCTGCAGATACAGTTATTTTCACCGAAAGCCAGTATCAACTATCAAGAGCGAAATTTCGTCGATGGAATCATTTTTTGCATTGGATGTTTTTCCTGTGAAGTGGAAGAAAATTTGTGCCTAGGGAATTATCTGATTCTTCTTCTAGGTATCCGAACGTTGAGCACCCTGTGGGCAATACTAATTAGAAGATTAGAATCGCAAGGTTCTACTCGAGCTTATTTCCTGGCCAACCTCACCTCCGCAGTCTTAGAAAGCCCAGGGTTTCTCGTAAGGTATAAAATTCTTATTACACGCGCATCTTCCACAGGTCAAAATTGTTCTGGTGATAAGTAGCCACGTAGTTTAGGAGGTAACTAACATCGTGACTAGCAACTGCTAGCGACACGCTATGTTAGGTACGGGCTACGCAAGCTCGATGGATCGCGATCGTGACTTGGAGACTGCGTCGTTAATTGTCAGCAAGAAATCACTTCCGTGTATATCAAGATAGGAATTTTTTTTGTATATATATTATTTTTTTATTTTTCTCCAAGAGTTACATGGAGAGCCATCGTTTCAATTACAGAAAAATTTAATTATAGCTATATTGCCATCTCGCGATATTTTACACAGTATAAACTGAGTACTGTGAAGAATTGTGAATTGTTAACAGTCAGTGAATGATTCCGCAATTTTCTGACCAAGGGAGCGCGACTCCGCCGATCCAACCTCCTAACGAGTCTCACGAATCATTTTCGTGCTAACGATGGATGGCTGGACCGCCTTTCAACAATAGATAATTTTACGGTCGTTGGGAGGCCTGAATGAAAGACAAGCGTTAAATAACCTGAAATCCGGTCTTCGATCGAAACCTTCACGCATATACAAAATAACTATCCATCCACGGTCTAAAACAATTCCAACAGTTATCTTGACAATCCAGATCCCCTTCTTTCTTATCCAACATTCTCCGTCCATCCATTCTCTACCATTATTCCATAATTTTCCCAAACAAGAATCATAAAATCAAAAATGATAACCTACCCACTGGTTTAGGCACGTTTCTCTTGACTTGCATCCACTTATAGGTCGGGACTTGAGCCTGTTGTTGCTGTTGTTGCTGTTGCTGTTGTTGCTGTTGCTGCTGTTGTTGTTGTGGGTGCGAGTGACCATGGGTATGTTGATGATGGTGAGGATGGGCATGTCCAAGAGGATGGTGTGTATGGTGCGGGTGTCCTGACTGTTGTATTGTATGATATGCCGTGGGATCTGGGGTTTCTTCTTTATAATGTGTAGCCGGATGACCGGGGTACTCGGACTGGTGAAGAGACGGCTGTCCGTAGTGGAGGGCGTCTTCTGGTAGCTGGTGAAGATAGTTTGAGGAACCACCAAGGGTGATTTGGTAGTCGACCTCATGATGACTAGATTGCTGGTGATGGATTTGTTGTTCATGGTCGGTATGCTGATGAGACTGAACGACGGTTCCTGCCTGGTGTAGACCCGGGGGATCGTCTCTGTATCCTGTCGGTTGGATATGGTAAGTTTGTGGATGGTGTGCATCCGTTGGGGTATGACAGCCCGGGTGTTGAGCCGGGTAGGAGGCATAGTCGAGGTTTGTATAGCTGAGACCGTTTTCGGACGATATTATCGCGGTTCCGTCTTCGTGGAGGACTGCACCCGTCGGTGAATAAAATCCTTGTGGAGGTGTGCTGGATGGTCCTGATTCGGCTGGTGTTAGGAAAGGCTCTGACGAGGAGGAGGAATAGGGCGCTACTGCTGTATGGGGATAATAGTGGCTCGTCGCAAGCTCAGGTGACTGTGGAACGGATCCATGACCACCGGGTTGATGATGGCTACCTGATTGACCCGCAAATCCGTAATTTGGATAGGAGTCAGGCTTGCCGTAGGTCCCGTACATGCCCATGTCCATCATCATCATCCTCACGATACAGAAACATCAATCCACTCTATATAGGGATCCTCGGTGTCGGTGCAAGCGGCTAAGAATATATCACCTGCATCACAAACGACGCAACAATTATTGAAAACCGATTTATTGAACGCTACGAAGTTTACAAGTCAAGATTCGATTAATTAGGCCTAATCGTTCGGCGGACGGCACCAGCGCCTCGGCGGTGACCGTCGACGCCTAATAAAACCACTGTCTCACCACTTCTTCACCGGTCACCAGCGTTATTATATGCACAAAGGTGGATCAAGTCTGATTCGTACGGGGCCTCACTTTATCACTTGTAAAACCGGACGGATGGATCCTCCTTTCTACGATTCTGTAGATATAATCAGTGAATGAGGATCAGTTCTTCCATGCAAATATGAGTTATTCGGAAAATCGGTCAATTGGAACCCGGTGCACTAGGGTAGATCGACGTTGGTACAGCGTCTAGCGACGGTAACGTTCTCGTTGAACTCAACACGGCCGGTTTATCCGTTTGCGATGATCCCAGGGTGTTTTACCTCGTGTAAGATTCCATACGCGAACGAATCCTCGGGATATTCAAGCACCCAGGTGATACACGACTGACCTAACGATACAATAAACGAGGTTTACGGAGGGACACGGATCGGACGGCGTGGCGTGTCCACGGGCGCTCGTGCTTTGAGCCCGCGCACCAGGTGTGCGGTTGAGTATCCCCTGCCCTAGGTGAGGATTCGTGTCGTATCCAGGTTTAGGCAGACCATAGGAAGTGGCGGAGGGTCGGGCTTGAGGGTCATGTGACCATCAGTGGGAGGAAACGACCAATCAGATGAAAGCTGCGCCGGCGTTGCTCTCCGTCCACATGATGGATCGGCCTCAGATTCTATTTTCATTCCTTTTATCTCCCATGCTGCAGTTGACACGTATCCTATATATGTATATACATATACCTACCCGCGTAATATTGGTACCACCTTCGCCGGTACACCGACACCCGACCCAAACCCCGACCCCACAGTCACCCTGCGCGAACCCGATACACGCCAAACCATCCCTTACAGGACGAAACCTAGCTGCGTGTTTTTACTCACCCCCAGAATTCGGTTCCATATGCATTTTAATTTTATTATTAATTTTGATAACTGGACGTACACATACAGCCATCTACATACACGCCAGGATTATATGGAAATTCCAGTTTTTTTATGATCAAAAACATCTCAGGCAATGTTTGCAGATATATAAGTGGGTATGTATATCGACGGTCAGTTTGGCTAACGAAATTATTCCACCCCTTTATCTCATCCACGGCGTTACAGGTTTGCAAAAATTAAATCTATCCCATGCAAAGTCCACCTTCGATATGTTTCTTGGAATTCAAATCGATTAAGGTTCTTGTGCAAAGACAACAAGACTCCAAGATCTGGTTTGTTCTATCGTTGATTGCTCAAATAGTACCTCCATCGCCTATTATAATTTAGGTCCGCTTGTTCAGTTCTTGTATAATTTCATTGTGGCACCTTTATTGAGCAAATTATAATGGCGTTTCGTAGATCTGATGATCGTTCGGCTTCCACTTGTCTTGGGGTGTGAGAAAATTTGAAAATCTTCAACCTTTACTGTCGCATTTCTTTTTTTCTTTTTTACTGGGGGGAGGGGGAAATATTGTCAGCGTCGAGTACAGTGTGTGCGATTTTTTCTTTTTTTTTTTTATATGTTGATCAAATTTATGAATAAAATATTCTTCAATTTTCTCCCGAAGCTTGGTGGACGGGCATATGCGCGTTGAAAAAAAAAAAAACTCTTCTATACGGGTTCTACCCTCGGCTTACGAAATAATTTGTGATTTTTCAGCCGGCCCATGAAATTCATCATCTCCATGTCAACGCTGCTTTGCCTCAACAATACCCACTCTTCACTCTTCGAGAGATTAGACGCCGATTGAAAGCCGATGCCGCACCGATTTAGACTTTCGCCCTATACGGTATGGTCTATACATATCAGTTCACCATATTTGCAGGACGTCAACGGTGCAGAAAATCTCTCAGTAGCTGACTATATCCGAGTTTCTTTACTTTTATATATCCGAATAAATATGTAGTCAGACGAAAACGAATGTAAAGATTTATGGGGGTGGGGAACGTCGCGAAACGACAAACACATTTGCAAGAACTGAAATTCATTAGAGAAGATATGATAGTCGTCGTTGTTCAATCGAAGATCGTGGAGCTGAATGATAATTACGTTTTAAACACGAGCGTAACTGTTTTCACAAAAATTGAGAAACACAATCGGAGAATAGTTTCTTCTGAAACGATCTTCTCGTGAAGACTGCTTTTCGGTTGTATACAACATTTTTCTTATGGAATTGTAGACTAATTTAATTCTCATTGTAATTTTAAGGACTGCGAAAATCATGTTATCAATTAAGGACGATTTAGTAACACCCTGTGTATAACTACGTGTCTTGACTTGAAGTTTTTCTTTATTTTTCTGCCTCTATTCAACTTGCCGCTCGATCCATCTTGTTATGCAGCCATATTCTGCGCTTTTTCTTGTGCGAACTCTTACACCCATATCCCTCGACACCAGAGTGTGAACATAAGCCGTGAACCGTTTGAGAAAAGAATGGTTCACTTTTCGGAAGTAGGTAGTGTGTTAAAATTTATTCTTCTTCTGACTGAAGAACAGATCGCATCACATGTATCGATCTTCGATTTGTTACCGAGTTCCGCAATCGTTATGGGAATTGTAACTATCCAGTTATACCTATATACATTACATCGAAAGATTTCTTTACGAAAAATAAAGTTGCAGTTACACACATGATCTCAGCGAATAATTTATTTGAATACGTGTTTGATCAACGATACAGCGGCTTACCGAAGTATTAAACTGTTGCCAAGTGGATTAGCTCTTCGCCAAGTAAAAGATTGATTAGAGGGTACATCCACCCGTTCAGATATTATTTCGATCGGAAAGCGCAAAACAAAATGGCCGAATTTTCAATTTTGGCTCATTATCAGCATGGCAGACATCTTATTCACAAAAATGATTTCTGTACATCGAATCGAACCAAGGGAACGTACGGCTGGACATAATTAAGTTTCAAACAATAACCGATATTCGAAACTAATTTCTGAAACGATACTTCTTCACCGAATTGAAAAACGAGCTATTGGCTGCAGTTGAAAACTTTTCGCTGTTACGATCCTCGAATTTAATGTATCAATATATTTCTCAACTGAAGCTGCAGATGCATTTACGTATACTTCACCGGTTTAAATGAAAGATTCTTGTAAGATTGATTGATGAGTGCTGCGAGTTATAAAAAGCATGCACCGCAAAGGTCCGAAGAACCGTTTACTCTTGTAGCTATCATTTTTCTGAAAAAACTTACAGTCAAAATCGTGTGAGGCAAAAAAAAAAAAATTCCAAACATGAGATGCGATGTCATAGAAATCAGCAATTCAATAAGAGTTTCTGTTCAAATCTTGCAAAGGTCTCTATCATCGTCACTTATATATTCAATTTGCGATTGAACGGCAAAATCATTTTTCTCAAAAACCTCATATTTGAATGTGTATGATTTTCACTCTTCGTTTGTGGTATAATCGATGACCACAAAGGGATACGTGCTAAGAGCAATAATTTTCCTTTACAACCGAATCCACTATTAATAAATATCATCGATATCGTCAGATTGATGTCACTCCGGTATCCATCAAACGTTCTGCCAAAGCTATATGGTACCAAACGCTGAGATCCTTGCGTCGGAATAGGTGTCCTGCTGATCCACGCACGCGCTAAGATCCTCCAGGACTCCGAAACAAACGTTGGAGTGAGTAAGAGCGAATAAATGAGAGGGTTATACCATCGCATAGTGTAAATATGAGAGAGAGAGAGAGAGAGAGAAAGGCAAGAGGACGTGATGGGTCCACGGGACATGCTCGTCCCGTGAGTTCAGTGACAGGATGACACATTCCACCGTGAGAGATTGGAACCACGTTCTGTATCAGCAGTTGAACAGTTGAACAGTCCAGGCAGTTGGAGTCTGGATGAAGCTTATGGTAAGGGCGCCACCTGCGGCCACCCGCAACCACCACTGTTACCTAGCACCAGGTCGAAAACTACGTTGAGAATTAACGGGCCACGAAGCTGGTGACCATCCTGACTCGACCAGCTTACATCTCGAATCTTGATCTTAATCGAGACGTACCGATCAGTCTGATTCCTCGGCTCTTCGGTGTACAAAGTTATACTTCAGGCTTCTTTCTGTAGTTGACGCGGCCGCATTACGTGGAACGTTATATCGTCGTTTGTTTTAGTCCTCTTCATTTCACACGGGCCTTGAATCCATGCAAGATGCTCGAACCATCCACCATTTCATCAGTCAAAGAATCGATTTCAAAAACCAGTGGCGTGAGATTGAAAAAAAAAAAAAAAAAACAAATTGCTATGAGATTGAAACGTTGAGTTCTTGCCGTTAGCTGCTAGAACGTTTGGAGTTTGTGAAGGGGGACTGGGAAGCTAGTCGACTTGGTGTGTGGCTTGAACGGTTAGGTTGATCGGTGTCTTGCGGCGTGGTTCTATAATAATAATGATAGAGAGTAATTAAGCAATCTGTCGGATGTTTGGTTTGAGCCGACTGATGTATTGTCGGGCATAAATCCCGGCCGGCTCCAGACAATACGGCCATTCATCATTTCATTAGGAACAGATTAAGAAATCAATAATACCGAGGTGTCACTACAAGCCCCTTCTACCGACCACAAGCTAATTGGCCAGCTCTCTGTACCGGTTACCGTTTGCTGGTTGCCGCTTGGTCATCGTCACTCATTAACTCCACCAAATTGATCGGCTGTTGTCACTTCCTTACAAATATACCTTCGACAATCCTTACCGTGATCTAATAAAATACACCTAGATACTATCGGACAATTAAGACCTGCCATACTGGAGTGGTTCTGAAATTTATAGCAGTTTCTTTTGTATTATGTCTCATTCAGAATGCAGTTGACATTCGCCGTATAACGGCACGATTCCTTAGATTCTACAATCCAACGCATAATTTCACGCATTAGATTCAATCTGGCAAGTGGTCCAGTTTGACGTTGACATTTGGTGAAACGGTCTGAGCTGGCATCTTGACTGTAAAATTTCATTACTACGACTTTCGGACCTGAGATTGCCCGAGGGCGGCATGGGTAATTAGTAAAAGTATGGAACGCTTCAAGTTTTGAGATAACAGAGGCGAAAGATGCAAATCTTCAGCCCGTAGGTTATTTCTGGCAGTAGGATCCTTGACTTTGAACGTCAAGGAAGTCAGGTTTTTGTCGACGATCTCTCCGGTTGAGTATCGAAGGTATTTCCACCCATGTCCAGGTACGGCGCGGGCGGTAGGTTTTGAGGAGGCGTGTGATTAGCGACGCAAGCAATCGAGCAGTTCTAATAAGATTTTCTAGCTTATCCTAGTAAATTTGAGTTCAGCCATCTAATGCCGGGTAAATATCGTCTGCGTATACCACGGTACGTTATACAGCCTTTCCCAGCAGCGTGTAAACTGCTACGGCTAATCCTCTTAAACAATTATGGTCTAGTTGGCCGCGGCTGACTGGCCTGGGGCTATCTTGTTTGGCGCCACGCTGAGTTTTGACGTGGGATGAGGCACCTGCATTGTCATCCCGAGCCACAAACTTTACTCCCATCTCGCTGCCTCTCAGTTCTGACCATAGGTTAGACCTTAATGTTGAGCCGCGACAAGAAGTAGTGGTCGAAGTAGCGGTCTTCCCCCGACGCTATTTGACAAGGATAAAAATTGAAGAATACATTTTTTTTTATCAGGAACTATGAATTTATCTGTCATTGAAGCGACTCACCTGCCTTTGGAAAAGACTCTGAGTTGGTTTTCCTCTGACAATAAACTCAAGGAATAATACTGTCACTTGTTAAACGGTTGCCTCTTCGTCCGGTAACTTGTCACTCAAACATCAAGTCACAACACTTCTGTACCGGCTCGTCATAGCTCGTTTGACAGGCAACTATACTGTTTAGAAAAAGCCCAAGCATTCAGTACAGGATTCAGGGTCAGCTACCTATAATAGTGTATTCATTGACCGTTTAACTGTTCCAAATAGCGGAGAATACCAACTCGGCTAGACGCTCGTGAGATAAAGAAAAGTTGTCTGACTCTGGGCGGAATTTGGTAAGAGGCATGCTCCCCTGAGAGAGACCTCACCTTCTTGGTCTGTCCGCCCGCCCGTGCCACGCCTAAGAGTCCTAGCTAGGACCCGGGTCATTGTCTACTTTGCACCTCCGGGTTTGGTGCTGATGGTTTCTGGCCGATTCCCATAGAGTATAGACGGACGGTTTAGAATCCGAAAAAAGTTGGCGTGGATTTCTTCCAGAGTTTATTCCTGACTCTGAAGATGATTTTTGGAGATAATTCGAGCGAGGAACGAGTTCGAAGAGTGGGAATTTTCCGCCATGAGAAAACCTCGCGGATATATTGGAGCTTTTCTGGATTTCGGGTCTCCATGCTTGATTCAGAAATCGAACGTGGAGAGCGGACTGACACCCCATGACAGGAATACTAGGGGTGCATAGAACATACGACGACGAGGACAAGGACGAGGACTGTCCAACGGCTCTTGACAATAGAGTCATCCATCATCTCGAGAAACAGTTCAATTGCCGTTCCAACTCTGCGAGCTGCTGCAGCAGCAGCAGCCAGCAGCTCCCGCACTTATACAGAGCTCCCATACCCGATGCGAATGTAATCAGATACATTTGAAAGTGTATAGGAAAATATTCCTGTAGGATTTATCTATGCGTATCGGCGAGGGAATGAATCATTCTCCAATATTTATTAACCTTTTTGGTTTACATGTATTCTCTGCTGTGTGCGGTTCATTGAAAAATAACAAACTCAATCAAATTAGACGTACCGTGAAATCAAGTCTAATTAAACAATAAGAAAAAAACTTTTACTCCTTAAACGAAAAGGTCGTGTAAATTATGCCCAGATTTTGTGAGATCAGTAAGTCGGCGCCTGTACAGTAACCTAGTCAGTTATGATCTGCGGGTGGCGCTTATCATGCAGAAAGCAAGCGAGCTGTCTCTAGCGTGACGAATCGATCCTCATTATATCGCGCTATTTACATTGTTCGCGCGATAACTTTTCGCTTCTATTTCTCTTCCAGCTCTTTTTTCATTTTCCGTTCATTGTCGTCTCGGCCACATTTCGATTCTCCTCAAAGCCAATCGAATTCCACGATATGCTGCTTAAAATTTTCTAAATAGTTTTGGAATCAAATTTTTTGAAGACTCTCAAATTCTCTGCTCGATTATTTTACCAGATTTTTTAGCAGAAAGTAATTCTTGATTGCAACCGATTAAACGGTCATCCGAATTCCGATCTTATGGTTGACATAAAAAAAAAATTCAGCAAAGAAATTCCTCGTTAGTATAATTAATGATTATTGCGCATGAAGGGAGAAAGGTGATGATCGGGTAACCCGCACGGCAGCCGAGACACGCATGTGCGTCAATTATATGTACGCACTCGACCAGGAGAAGACGGGAACCCGATAAGATCGGCCATTTACTTCCCTCGCTACCGTCTACTAGCTTACCTGATCTACGGGAAACTAATTATCACCAATCGCCTCTGTCCAACAAGTTAATTGATTGGCAAATAAGGCAACGACGAAATATAAGATCAAATTAATGGGCATCGAACGTATTTCCCATCTGCACGCATACGTGTTTCCTATCCTATCATCGTCGAGCAACGATACCCTGCGCTATAATTTGATTCAGATTTTCATTTCTGATAAACGAAAGCCAAATTATAAGAATACAAATTTCATGTCGATGCTAACATTGTTTAATTTTTGAATTAGAGTTGGGAAATATCCAGACATTTCTTACTATACTGGGAACCTAAGACGAGTTCAGCATTTTCTTTCATTATAACATGATGAATTTTGTTAAAATAGTTTATTTTCTTGTCTATTCATTCCGGATCATCGGTTCCAGAGCAAAATCTGTTGTGGTAAGTTTTGACGCTTCGTCTTGCAGAAAAGCGATCTTTCACATCTTCACACATATATATATATATGACATACATATTTCAAAATCTGCGATTCGACCGCGATTTTGGAAATATGTAATTGTACGTGTCAAGCTTGTACACATCACTTTATGAATATGCACAGTGGAATAATCTGTACTATGGAAAAGCATGAACTGATTTAAAAAAAGCTCCGTGACTTACTTTCGAAATTCTGTTAGAAATTAGCTAGAAAAGTTTGAACAAAGAAAACCTCGAATTTTTAACACGAGGAGCTTTTTCAAACCTCAATTTTTGTAATACAACCAAAGTGATCCTTGTTTTCAAATTCAAACTTTTTTGGCTCTGGCGAGGTTTCTCAAATTCAGAATCGTTATTTCCATGTTAGAAATAATTTCGCGATTCGGTTGAAATCATATAGGCTCCCCTCGCGTATAGTCAAGCTTAAATACGAAGCTTTCGAGTAAATAAAATTTATAGCCTCTTTGTGAACCTTGATTTTTATTTCGCTGTGATTGTTCTTTTTATTGCTCTGTCAGAACCTGGTGAATAGGTGGGGGGGATACGCATCTTGCCTCGATTTAAGGAGGGGGTTTGGAAAATAGAGGGGATTTTCTGTGATCAGGGGTTAAACCGTGATAAGAATAGCCGCGGAGCATTACCTAGCAAGGTGTAGCCATAGGCGCCCTATTCCTCTCTCTCTTGTTCTCTTTTTCTCTCTCTCTTTAATCCTAGGGTTACCGAGGCTAACGGCATGGCTGGTTGGTATTAACGTGTCAAACGCTTCTGCTACTGTCCGTAACCTCAGATATATACGCACCCACGATACACACGCTGCGGCCAGGCAAACCACGGCTAGGAGAGGTGCGGTGCGGAACGCTGCGGCCGATAGCACCGTGGCGGGTTCTACTGACAACCTAAGCGTTACGCAAACAAACATCGCGGATAAGGCCGTGTGGGATACCCTTGCAGTCCGAGGCTACCTTCGTTACTCAAAAAGAAAGAAAGAAGAAGAAAAAAAAAAAAAAAAACCAGAATGATCCCCAAAATCGAATATCTTCGATTACTGTAGCTTGATTTTTCGAAATTCAATACAAAAATGAAAATTTCAACATTCGTTTTGATTCGGATATGTACAGCTATGAGGGTGCTGCTGGGACATGAATTCAACCCTTGTTATAAAAATTATAAAAATATGAGGAATTAATAAACGGCTTCGATTTTCTTTCATTGTAGAATGGGATCGGAGAATGGTAACTTGATGGTTGATAAATAGTGTCGGACACACGTGGATTAAAACGGAACTTTTCGGCCGGTGTACAATGACGTTGCAAAGCATGATCTGCCATTTCATTCAACCTGACTCACGACAGTTATTCCCCGTCGACTGATACTATCTTCGTAAATATTGAATAAATATAATTAGCCCTTAGAATTAGGAATATATGTATTCTAGGTAATGTGGTTAGGTGATATATAGGGGTGTACTAAAATTAGGTCTATTATTACTACCGGCCGTAGGGTAATTGTTTGACAGATCCGATAAAAGTGTAATAACAATAATTCATTCCTAGCGGAAAATTGATAGACAAATGGCGAAATTGGCTTCCGCTTGATACTTATAGAGGTAAAATTTTCATTAATGGAAGTAGGAGACTGTCGCACGACGATTATTAAAGTGGTAATAAAATTGAAGGAATGATAATCACATAGTACAGAATTTGTACATTTGTATTACTCCGAATTTAAATTGCTTCTTTCCTCTTATGGGGTGAAGAAATGATTAATTATATCATACAGGACACGGTATTAACTAAGATACGATTATTCGAGTCTAGGTATCTTCTTCGTGCAGTAGTTACATATTCCATGTATGTAATATGAATATATTAATCAGTAGTCAAATCGAATGACGGTAAATTTTACTACAGTCATTCCTACAAGCGGAAACGCATTGTAATAATAATAAGTAAGCGATGATTCGCCAGAGGGACTTTCACATCCGTTAGGTCTTCCGCACATATCAATTCAAAGAGTTTTTTTTTTTTTACTCCTTCTTCTTCTTTCTGACCCGTCATTCATTGCATAAGACAACTTTACCTGACTTGCGTTGTTATAATACAAGCATCGACGTGCCACAGATCTATTTCTACGTCTGTAGGTACATACCTATGTATGCACGAGTGTGGATACAGCTGGAACAAAGTGACGCACTGTTGCGTGGAGATTGGAAGCCCTTTTCATCCCTATTTTAGTTCCGCCTTTACCCCATCCTAATCACAGGATCAAGTCCATTAAACTAATCAAATATGGAAACCTATAAGTAACCGAATATAAACTGGGTTCTAATATGGGTAATATACTAAGGTGAATCGAACGAATGAGCCTTTCTTCATTAGGCAATGATATTTTGTTGTTGTTGTTAATCAATTCGTAGCCACAAGCGAGAAATAAAATTATTCAGATTTTTATTTTCTTTATCAACGACATGGAAGTTGAATATTTTTTGATTTTTTTTTTTTTTTTTCTGTGAAAAGTATACAAGGTCCACTTTCAAAGTATGAAATAATTCGTTTTGCGTGTGTCTGGGGAACGTGGTGTATGAGAGAATGGGTTAATTTGACTGCCGTATGACGCATATGGTTATACGGTCGACCGTCTATCTGCCATAATAAAGTTAGCATGGTAATTATGACAGGCTTGTTACGAGCCCGTCGCGCGGGATATGAAGTGTTAATGAATGGACTGGTCGAACGAAGGGGTGTCTGATACCACACTGTAATTTCTGTTTCGCTCATAAATGGCATCAGCCAATAGTGGTTGTGGCTTAAAATATTGCAAGCTCTGAATTAAACTCTTTCTGAAATTGTAATTTTGATTTTTTTCTTTTTTTAAATACAGATACTTTCGATGTTCTTTATTTTTTAGTTAACTTAAGATTCTAGCTTTGCCGACGATCAGCGAAGGTGGAGTCTTCGATATCGTTGCCGTATTTCATGTTCGGATTAGACGCCTTGTTTGTTCCTTGATTTGTTTGGATTTATACCCATCGATATTTAACTGCAGGCCATATATCGGATAACCCTTCGAAAGATTTGTTATTTATAAACGCGCTATAAAATACTCAACAGATGCTGTAAAAATAATATCGCATTGAATATATTTTACAGCTATGTAGTATGACGTATGCCCATGTATGTGTTCGTATGATATGCGAGAAACGTATTTTTATACAAAGATAAAAAAAAAATATATTTTAAAATTCTTAGAGCATTTTTTGAGCTTCGTAAAGCTCGTCACTCCCATGTACAGAATATTGACGAAATTATATACATGTATAGATGACGTGATAAATAAACGTGGACTTTGACAATATTTTGTCACGCAGCTTAGGGTCGTTAGAATATTTATAGGCGGCGTTACGTAGAGTAGAGATCAAACGTCAAATTAGTATTTGTTATAAGTAATAATAAATTATAAATTTGATATTATCACAAGTTTGATGTGATATCTGCGCGATTTTACTATAAATCACGAGGTCCTGATACGAGTGGATGTATATATAGGTACAATAGATAACGCAAGTAGAATAAAACGATCGCCGTAGCAGCCATGAAAATATAATTTATTCTATAGTTTCCCTTTTCTCTATGCTGAATTCTATTGTCGAAGAGGCGACGATCTACTTTCGATCGAAGCAATCGCTATCTCGCGATAACGTGCGTGGAAGCCGAGCGTTTGGAAAGAACGATTTTAATTTCATTTAAACTGGCAAGCTAAGCCTTTTAATTCCGCCGCTGATAAGCGCTCCGAGAATGGAATGTTTACCGTAGATATGACTACCTCTATCTCTGGCGGGTAATCTTCTCTGATCTGCTGACAGCTAGCCTCCGTGCGCTACCCGCCCCTAGAGATTGTGAACTCGCACACTATAACACCTTGGTAAGAACTTCCCGGTTCCATGTTGGTACACAACGGCACTGGAGTACCCATAACTTCTAATCTACAATTTGTGTACATACTTGTATATCGGCAGCGGATTCATTCTTACTGCACATGTCAACCGTGTATTATAGTCGAACTACAAGACGACAAATAGTCCGTAATGTGTTTCAGATCTGAAGAAAATCGTGCGTAAAAGAGAGAATAAAGAAAAAACAAGCATGAAAATATTTCAAGATGATTTTTTTTTTCCGAACAGATTTTAGATTTTAGAACCTGGCGAAAAAAAGAATTTTTTTGCTCCACTCCTTATTGGAAGGAAGGACCTTCCAATCGTTGATATCGGATCGGGATCTTAACATGAAATTTTTTATCGTGTATAAGATGTTTGTGAATATCCTTAAACAGGAAAAAAGAAAGTGGAGGAATGATGCCTTGTCTCATATTCTATTTTACTTATCTTTGCAGCTCTCAGTTTTCGGTTCTCAGAGGACGTGGTGAGGCGGAAACTGATCCTACTGACGCAGAGGAGAAGAGAGTAGAGATCCTTCGAACAGGAGAGGACCTGCTCGAGTCACTCCCATCTCCGAACCATCTCCGGAACAAGGTGATCGTATCAATAGCCACGTCTGTCAATATTCTAATGACGGTATAAAACACTTGGATGCGCAGCTAATGATACGCGATATAATATATATATATACATAGAGAGAGAGAGAAACACAGATTTTCGCGTCGTATAATATACATTTCGCCGAAAAAATAGTATAATTGAATGTTAAGAATTACGATTAGGAATGGAATTCAAGTGGGCCGATTACTGTGATTCAACAAAATTTCTATCCACTGTAGATCCAGACTAAGTATGATAGCTTATTTCCACCAATGGACTAATTGTACCCCTAATGCACCTATATATCGTACCGCCAAACAGCGATTGTGGCAATGAAAGAAAAAAAAAAAAATTAATAAGCGTAAGAATAGGTATACTCTGTTCATGAATCGTTATCAAATTTGATTTCTTGGAAACAGAAATATCAATTGTGTGCCACAAAACACGAGTGCAGATTGTCGAATATTTCACACCCTATCAATAAAAAGTTTTAATTTGGTTCTCTCAAGTGCGGAAATCTAATTTTTGACTTCTCCAAATCTGGCGAAAAATTCCTTGTCCTCGAATTCCTGATATTTGACCAATCGCGATTCAGGGAATGGCCTAATACTGTAGTCTAGACTCTCGACGCGACACAATGTGAATTTCTACTAATTTTTTTCAAAATCTGAATTCTGAATCTTGACACAATTTCTGTCATAAATGTAAGATTCATCTGAATATGTTAATTGCACACATGCATCGACGCTGAGAGATGAAAGATCGGAGAGCTTCTTTCCTCGAGTCTCAATTTTCCAAATTAGCTAAAAAATAATTGCCCACCGGGGGTGGCAAATAATGAGGAAACGGAGAGGGTTGAGGTTGGGTTAGTCTCACGCGTCATTACACAGACGTGGCGCTCTGCCCAAATTAATTGAATACGGAGTGTGTTGACAGGCAGGCATATTGGCAGGCAGACACGGGACTTGGAGACCCTGGACGAGGTCCGAACCCGACGGGACGACCTGGGAGGATCGGGTAGGATCTGCCGGCTAGCCACGGTTGTGTCAGATGTGGTCGCGATATCAACCCCGCGTCCTCAGCTCCGAGACCGTGTACCTGTCATTTTCAGTGAGCGTGTAGACTACAGAGTCCCTTATATCTACTCTCTTCCTTAACTAACCACACTACACGACTGAAATAACCGATATATGCTTATATATGCTTATATGCTTATGCGTTATGAGCTTGATGTAAGGTGGGCCAGTTATTTGAAGCTTTTCTTTTTTCCCATCCCAAGGATAGATAGCATTTCTAGGATGTCACTTCGGCGATCCTTGAACAAGTTTTTTTTTCTTCGTATTATTTAGTCGTATAGTATATATCTGTATGAAAGAGGTATTTATTCGATTTCTTTTTTTTCTATTCATAAATCATTTAGTTATTATAACTTGATTAATTGATTTTTCTCCGGATGGATCGTTCGTACGGTAGCTAATACGATAAATGTTGAAAAAAATTTCGCTTTACTTTATGATAATTGCTCTGATTATGTGCTAACGAAGTGCCAAGGAATTATTGATTATTCTTGATCACCATAGATAATTAAATGTGTATAATAATTATCGCGTAATTCATTAGCGTCCTTCGAAAGGTTGTAAAAATTCGCGTTCCAAAGCCGTTTAACAATGCGGTAATACCGGAGGTAGCCTTTTGTTCACGGATTAGGATGTCAAGAAGTGAACTTATTTCTTCAAACATTCCGTCAGGGCCTACCTTTCATTTCGTATAGTCATTTATCATTGACAGATTCTTAGTTTCATGCATCTTCTTAGCTGACAATGAGATACGTACCTAATTGTTCACCGCGTAGAACCATATGAGTGATTTTATAAAATCACGATCGGATCATAGGGTTAGATTATAATCGTTGAAGGATCGATTTTTCATTTTCAAATATGATCATCGCATTCGCATCATCCTCCCTATATTGACAGGGGACACAAATCTTCACACCACTTCTTTCATACGAGGCCATCCATCATCCTTATAGGTAAAACACAACTAATGACGGTTTTGTTCGCCGTGGGTAAAGTTTCCTGATATCAATGAAAATAATTGTTTTACTTTAGACTCAATTCGATTCTATAACTATTCTCATATTCATATGAATTTAAAAAGGAATTATCTCCCCTGGTACTTTGGCGAGAAGAAACGATACAATTTTTTCTTTAACTCCAAATATCAAAGACCCGCTCTTCACTGACTTGGGGATGAAGAAGGGACGTACAACTTCGACACGACGAGTCAGAGTGAATTTTTTCGAACGGTATGCCATCGAGGCTTGTTTTCATGCGAGCCCAAAGTGCTTGGCTCAAGATCCAGGTAAAGCGGCAATCCCATGGGACGTCTTCGGGGCTTGGGTTAGGTCGCATTGTTGGTTCCTGTCGCGTTTTTGTCGCGGTCTTGTCTTCGGTCCCTACATGGTCCCGTACTTCGTGGTTACTACCCGTCTAATCCTTGGGGATTCGTATTCACGTCACGCGGTTTATTCCTGGAAACTTGTGCGGCAGAAAAGCCGATCGAATATTTTGAAAATTGTTTGAATAAATTATTGGCAAAAATTTTATATCACCAAAATTTTTTGTGGGAGATCATTATCGAGGTAAATGATAACCTGGCGCCGTTTTGGGCGGAAGGTTTGCTAGATTTGATTTGATCATATAGAATTTACGTGATTCATTTAGGAGATATTATAACGCTCTGTATATAAGATAGTTTTTGCCCATTTCCTGCACAACCGTCGCGGTGCGTTCAATGATGTATCATTTTTATCTAAAGTCGCCGCGTCTGGAAGGCGCCGCTTATCAGAAATGCAGTTTCAAATCATGTTTAGGTATTAACGATCAAAAGATTGATCGACGAATATTGGCGTCTGCCTAAAACATGTTCAAATGTTGTCTATGCCGTACGTGGAGGTATTTTAAGATTTATTATCTCTTCATCTGCGCCGATATTTCCATTCTTGAATCCCTTGAAGACTTTCAGTCACACGTGGTTCAACCTCAATCACACGTTTCTCAAAAACAAGAAAAAGGATGCTGGCCTCTTTTCTCATCACGTTTCAGAAAGGCGTCAGTAAAGTTTAGGGAATATAAGGAACAAGATGTCAATAGAGGAATGTGTCTGGCGTTTTAAAGTGACTATAGAAGCGTTGGCTCGCCGTGCCATTCTTGGATCAGGGTCGTCCTGAGGGACAGATACGTCAACGTAGGGACGTCTGGACTAGAAACCGACGCGACGGCACGAAGCAGCAGCAGGCGTCGCGACGCTATGTCGCATAACCCTGCGTGGGTACATATATATATATACATAGACTAGGTCGACGTTATGTTCACGCTCGGTCGTTTCTTCATGGTTCGTAATTCGCGTTTCTGCCTTCTATTGCTCGCTCGTTCGCTTCTGCATTTCATCCTCCGGAGCAGAGTCTTGCTCGCCAGAGGAGGTGGGGATTCCTCGATCCATCAAAACTGCATGTCAGTGGCCATTAGCACGCTCCCACCGGTAGCGACCGTACACATCCGCGCACACTCTACTCAACTCCTATATCCGGGGTTCGGAGATTCATGTTCTCGAACTGGAGCCTTCGAGGATCGCAAGAATCCGTATGATCCCACAATCACACAAGTCGCAAGAATTCACTTCGGGAACTAGTCTCTCAAGATCATAAGGAATACTTTCCAACTCGAACAATTCATTCCAAAGATCTCCATCGTGATCAATTCGTAACTCGATAAGTATGTTAGACGGATTCGGTGTATGAAGTTTTTTTGGCTTTATTAACTTTTGCATTGGTTCTTTTCAGCTGTTATCAATGTGATCAAACCAGTAGCCAAACTTGACGAAATGTTTCTGCAAGACGAGTACTATGGTAGCAGCGATGAAGCGGTAGCAAAAAGTAACGGGATCAACAAGATCCACGTAGTGAGATAGAGATTTGATAGTTGAAATTTGAGCGTGTTTAAAAAATGGCCACTTTGAAATGCGATTAAACTGTTCGACTGATGTGCTCCTCGACTATCATAATGGGATGTTCTAGTCAATCGAATAGATTTATTGCTGGATGAAAGGCACTGGTGATTCGAGATCATGGTTTGCCAGTGTCCAGTTGCGAATCTTGATTCTTAATCTTTAACTGTGTTAGGTCCACGTGATATGGGTAGGTACCGGGGACGTTGACGTGTCCGAAGTACTCCGAAGTGATCCGAAATCGGCCGATCCTGATGTGGAAGACGTGGAGAACGAGAAGCCTCGGCGGGGTTCCTGGGGTTCCAGCACAACGTTCAGTTCCGCAGCGTCGGCAACAGCAGCAGCTTTGGCGGGCGGTGGCCATCCATCACGAAGGTGTCACCCGCCCTTCTCGCCAGAAACAACTAGCTATGACATTCTTCTCGCTGCCACTGCTTCCTCCTCATCCTCCTCCTCCTCCTTCTCCTCCTCCTCCTTCACCTCCTTTCCCTTCATATTTTTCTCCACCTTTTCTTTCACCTTTAATTTTACCTTCAATTTTCCGCCTGCACCGTTATTTGGCGAGCCTTTCTTATAGATTAGCTGAAAACTCGCGTGGAAATGTTATGTCGGGGCTACTTTGTGTGGGACATTCGTAATTGTAACTATGGGCGGGAGAGAAAGAGAGAGGGTAACGTTTTAATTAAAACACGGCCATTGTTGGTGTAAATATGCTAACCAACCCTCTAAATATCAATCATACCAATTATGCAGTCCACTGATCTCCGCGTGATAAGTTTGTTTCGAGATCGCTGCATAAGGTGCCACCTGTAAACGTATACGATCGTGTATACCCACCATGCAGAGCATATTGAGATACTCGACGTCGGTTCCACGCAGATGGACTTCAGGACTCACTCCTCACAATCGGCCAACACTTACACTACGCAACTCCACACCCGTCTTTAGTTACAGAAATAATAAACTTATGCCGATCTAATAACCTGTTTTATCGTAACTCAATCAGATTTTTACGTGTATGAAAGAGTGTTCCCAATCCACGCAGACCTGTAACCACAAATTTCAACCTAGTGATCACAGGATCGAAAAATCTGATCAGAAAATTATTGTATAAATCATTACGGCAGGAGGCTATTGTCAACGCTATAGAACGAATAGAGATTTAGGACGAAAGGACGAAATGAAGAAAAGAGCGGACGATGGGAGGACGGCAGTTGTACTTCGTAAGCGTGTCCAGATCGCATGGGGCTCCGTACGATTCTATTTGTTGGATGATTGTATTGCTGCGAAATCAAGTCTGACGAAGATCGATTGGACGCTGAGCGTTTCGGGCCTTTCGGGCGTCAACAGGAGATCGTAGTAGCTAGGTTTCCTGCACCCAGAAGGCCAAGCCCCAATATACCCTGGCAGCGCAGATGCTGCCAATCTTCGCTAAAGTTTCTATTAGGAAATTTCTTTCAACAGAAAATAGAAATGTTCGCTTACGCCACACTGAGAGCCGCGCGTTACGTCTGTTGCAGGAAATGTCGGATCCGTTGTTCCTCGTCTACACGCTATTCAGTTACCAGAGCGATTTTCCACTGTTTCTAAACTTCGTTCGATTTCAACAGAACAGAGAAATTGGCTCCTCCATGCTCGGTCCCTAACGAAAACTGGGAGATTTCATAGTTTTCAAAAATATCAAAATCAAATTAGAATACGCATTTTCACTGGCCTATGAGGATTGGCGTGAATAAATTGAACGTTTTAACCATAAACCTAAACTCGAAAATATTCATGGTGTGTTCATATCAGAGTATGAACCGATCTATCGATTAGTTCTCTTCTGTGAACTGTTCCGGAAGTCGGAAATTTATTGAGTATGCAATGTTCACCCATTTTTTTGACGATGTAATCCCGATGGATTATTACATATCCGAAGGTGGCAAATCCATTATGGTCATTTTTGTGCCATTGCGTTGAACATATATGACAATAACACATCAAACATTATTTCAATTTATTCATTTAAGAATGTTTTCGGTCATGTAGCGAGTTGGAGGAATCTGAGTGGCCGAATCCAGGTAAGTTCTATTTGATGATCATAGTAGAAAAAAAAAAAAAAATAGGATCTAGGGCTGTTCATTCGAATCAGATATGATAAGAGAAAGTTTTATTTCCCAAACTATCGGTGTTCTCACGTGATGGACGGGAATTTTTGAAAACGAGCATAACGGAAACTTATATAGAAGAGTGGAGAAATTAAGTCATTGTATTATCGATGTGAAACCACCTAATGTTAGTTGTGGATTCAATCATGATCAATTCCTGATTATTTATGAAAAATAGAACTATTCTAACTACTATGATTGGGTTACCATCCCAAAGTATCGCTCAACCAACGCTCTTGAATGATACTAAAATACTAATCGGCTCCAACGATCAGTTACCGTCGAAATATATTCCGAAAATCTGTTGTTACTACCGTAGTATAATTCTCGTGTACCGTCAGTATTTCAGTTTACAGGATTATTCCAGACGTTGGTAACTCTCGGATCGGTATGGGTGCCATTATCCAGAGCCGGCAAGAGCGGAAATACCACCGCAGATAACGTAGAGAATTACCTTTCGTTCCTGGGGCCATTGCTAATGGCATTTTGGAGCCTTCAGCTGGATGCCGCTTCGAACGATCCATGAACTATGCTTCGCATATGAAACAGCTGTCCTTGGTTATATTCCGACTCAAGCAAGGGTAGTTTCTATTGTCGGGTGCTCCAGGCCTATTAATCAGCCCTGCTTGCGGGGGAGATGATCAAACGCCATGTAAAATTACTTGAACAAACTCTGCCAGTTTAATTGATAAACAGTTAAACGATGGTTCATTTGTTTCAACGATGTACCACAAGCTGCCCAAAATTTTAGGATTCTTTGTTTTTTTAATTACTGGACGCGATTGGTCAATCGCCTTTTGAACATTTTCAAACCAACCCATGGGAGATAGAAACTGAAAGTTCTAATCTAACGATAAATTCTTAACGATTATGACAGCAAGATTATGATACCATGGAACGCAATGTCGCTCTAGGCAAATATCTGTTAGATAGATAGATAGATAAAACTTAGCCTACTTGTAAGTATGGTCTCGATACATATGGTTGAACAAATGGAAAGTAAAGGCCGCGATCGGACTGTCGCTTGTGCAATCGAGCTTCAGATCATAATTAAATATGAATTTGAATGAGATAAGTTACGTTATTAGCATTCAAAACCATTTTCTTGACCCCACAAACATGAGATCGAAGGATCTATGTCTGCGCCACTAGCAATGAGGAAATAATTTTGAAAAATTTAACAGTAGAGCCAGAAAATCATACCTGGGTATCCGAATGCATAAGCCCTCCAATTTGCAGATAATGAAAAGGTGTGGGTGAGTCGAGAATATCTATTTGTAAGGTATATATTATTTCCTGGCGTGATCGATCGATGAACCGCGTAGCTCTGGATTTCCATCCCATTACAGCGAATCCATGTATCCAATTATGTTAAACCACGTATTAATTATCTATATTGTTTTACGGATAATGATTAATGTTTGGGGAGCCTTCGGCCGCGCTAGGGCCGTCGGGGAGAACGTCTCTCCCTACCTACTAGCACCAGTCGGCGAGCCCCGAGAATATGACTAACCTCAGCAGCCCCTTTGGCAATCAAGGTAGATTCTAAGATCCCAGGTAGTTATTGAGATACAAAAATGATCCGACGAATTAGGGCACTCCCGTCTTTTTCACTTTCTTCCTATGCAAGCCGCACGGATTGCGACGGATTACAGAGGTTCTCAGACTGAGATATCCGGTCGTGACAGCACAAAGAGAGTTTCGTTACTAATTGGCCCTCTAATTTAACCATAAGATCTTATCCGGTAATCATAACTGTCTTCTCTTGAAATTATTTCCTATTTTTTGCTGTGATGTTATACCATACGTGAAGAATAAGTGAAAGATTGAATCAAAGTATTGAGTCATCTTGATAATCTTGGACAGATTAGGAGCGTGGAAGATCAGGATAGGAAGATATCGCCTCAATGAGATGCCGTACAACCAAAAACAACCCCTGCTGGATACAGAATCGTTTATCATCCACGCTCTGGCTGGGATGGTGAGTCCCGTTGACTATAGCTTTCAGTCGTTCTAAGGTGCAAAGCACCAAGGTTCACTGAGCTAAGAGTTAAAACCTCAGCATGACTGGTGCATAGAAAATATATAGCAGTCGGACTTGTCGCTCTAGGCACTCACGAATCAATATCCAATTAATTCACTTTAGATTCGAAGTAGGTATCTACGGCCTAGGTATACCTATGTCGCATTAGTCGATTTGATATGATATATGAACATCGAATGGCGACCCATCGACTGCACTTGGTATTGTCCATCTCTCACGCGAGCTTATAATGTTATTGCGACTTAATGATGCATCATGAATATTCTCAACTACTTAAACTGCCACATTGAAGGATTGAATCTTCATAAATAACCACGTTCTATTCTCATTTTTCAAATCAACTAGGTAGGATGATTGATTCATTAATGATTTCAAATTTACCACAACACTGCAGGGTGCAATGAAAATGTTTGATGGTTTAACACCGAGCGGAGATCTTGTGGAGGAAATTCATGATATCCGGTAGCGAGACGAATCCACCATTACTTCAGAGAACTTGTAATATCCATGGTTGTTTTTAGCGGAAGGGAATGTAGATTGAAACAAAAAAATTATTAAATTATCAGGGAGTGCCTAGAGTGGGAAACAGCCGGTTAGACCTCGTACGAGTCTGTCTGATATCCGAAGACTGTCGTGACATAAAGCCACTAATCATAGGAATGATTGTACCAAGAGGATAGTTCGTGTCCGTGACTGGCTGACTGCCTGTCCGTCTGCTTGTCTGGGTTCTGTTCGGTTTGACGTTGTGCTTCGTAGAGGTCCCGAGGTCCGCTATTCCTGTTCCCCATTCCAAAATCCCCTATCACCCGAGGCACCCTGAGCACCCTCGTGGCCCCGAGAGATTTATGACGCGTGCCCAATCGAGGGATAACCCTTGACTTCTTAGTCAGGCTGCAAAATATGCCAAGTAGTTGAGGGAACTATTGAGAACCGTGTGTATCCGAAGAGGAGTACTACGGTGAAATTATACTCTGTGCTATGACGGACAATGCAAAGTAATCATCATGCAGAGACTGAAACTATGGTGGTGCAGTGGAGAGATTTTATTATAGCTTCACACCTCGAGCGAGTGATGATCTGTGAAAAAAGACATACTTTCTAAATTATGTATGAAATTCGCGAAAGATATGATGGAGCTGGTCTGATTCGACGATTCTGTAAGGAGGAATGAAATACGGGAAGCGAAACACGCGTGAGATTCTATTTGCTATATGGAAATGGGATCGCGTGTTAGAGAGACGTGAAGGAGGCAAGCCTGCATCAGAGTCCTTTCGGTCCTTCTACCGTTTCCGTCATTTATCATACGAACCATGACAAACCGGGCTCAAAAGCAGCCGCCTTCACACTGCTCACTCTTAGCCTTGCCAGGCTTCACTCTTCTGACCCGTTGAACAGCCTGCACCGGCTACCAGCTCTACGAACGCCATCAACACCACAACCACTACCATCATCATTGAGTACAATCTTACCTGTCTTTCTCTCCAGGCCCCGGCTCTAGAAAACGAGAACCCTCTATATTCCTTGCCGACATTTGTTACCATTTAAGCGTTCACAAGATTTCTCTCGCGGCCAGACACGCACAGCGACGGACGTTGAACGAGCGGCCTTGACTCAGGAGATCTTCTAACCTCTTTTATAATTACTTGAACCCCGGTGTCTGCCGCGAGGACAATTAGCTACACCTGTTTTATGCAAATACGCGAAACCGGATGAGATATATCTCATTTGTCACGTCAACTAAGCTGGAGTTGAGCCTGTATCTGCGGTCTTAATCCGTGTTTGAGTCAAGGGTCAAAAGTTGCATAAGGGATGAACCATTTCGTAATTGATTTCGCGATTCCACACGACCTTGAAAGATAGTGAGAAAGCTGCATCTTGTAGATCGGCGGATCTGAGATCCATCGACAAAAGAGGAAGTGTGATAGCGATGTACTGGTGAATGGTTTTGATCCCTTATGGCATGCGGTGAGATTTATGGACCGACATGCTACCCGGGGTTGCCTAACCCTTGACTTCTCTTGGACGCTAAAGACCCCCACGTTGACCTCGACACCCCATCGCGGCGGGTGGAACCGTCATAATGCCATACAAGAGCAATAATACACTTTCATCGTTGTGCACTTTAGAGTTTAGAACTTGCGAAGTTCGCCACCCCTTTTTGCCATGTTATCCCGGAAATGATGGACTGTTTACTGCATCGGTTTATTCAAGAGGAACAAGATTACTTCTTGGTGGTTTGAAGAAAAAGGAGTCAAAAGAATATGGAATCTAATTATCTCCCATCCCGATGTCTGCAACTCTTTGTTTTAATTTTATCTTATCGTTTTGCAATAGCTCTCTGGTATTTCGAAGAGATAGGTAGAACTTCGTTGCCGAAATTGAACCTCGCGAATGCAGGGCTTTCGTATAGGGATGCGTTGGGGTGCAGACCGCAGCTAGGCAGCAGCCGGCATGGCAGGCCCCTGACTCACGGACTCACCGTCGTCGGATCGCAAACCCTCATCCATCATTGTCACCCTCTTAGCGCCGCCAGTCCGGTGCGTGTCCAGTGTGCGTCGTACGCGTTACCTACGTCGCCGAAACGCACGTGTGTACGGTTGTTCCCGGCTTGTCAACTTCTGATATCTATTCCCGTGATGTCACTCGACCATACGATCAAATTTAGAAACATTTTAGGCAATTTACACGAACCTGAGATAAAAATTAATGCCAAAATTGACGTCTGACGTATCACTATACGTATACGCATATACATATGCATACTTGAGTCTCTGTGTGGGATATTGGCTTTTATAGAGGTACAAATAATACTTTTTCATTTTTATCTGTTTTTTTCTTTTTGGGATGTGGCAATGAGTTAATAAACGTTTCAAGTCTTGCTATAACCTGTATTTGACAAGTGTGTTAGTGAACGAATGTACAAGTGCGATAGATTCATGGCGGCATAGCTCGTACTGCGTACACTACACGCTTATATATACGTTCAATCAGAATGAATAAACAATATATATGAGATTACCGAATTATGCTAATATTTACAGGGAATCTTTATATAAACAACAATGAATTCATAATATTTTATACAAAACGACAGCATCTTTCAGATACCTATATCTGCTTAAAACGGGAATTAAAATTAGATAATTACAACTTTATATCTACGAATTAGGGCGTCGAGCTGCATTTGCTCTGGATGCATTTTTAGCTCTGTTTCAACATTGCACGTTGTCAAATACTTAATATCTCAATGACAATGAATATTCGCTTGATTAACTGGTTTTGAGTAAACGAATTGATAGTTTTGGATGAATTCGGAAAATCAATCGCCCGTGTTATTGCTAAACATTTTTTTTACACAGTCTCTAATAACTTTAGCTTTACTTCACTTCGATATTGGTTTTGCTTAGATTGAAAGAAGAATGATCCCTTCGAATATTTAGGAGCCTACAGTATGCTGCCCAAGTGTCTGTCTCGTTTATTTATTTAAAGCTTATATTACTGCAACTATTCGTTTTTATAAATAATTATTATACTTTTATTCTAGGCTTGATTGTGTATAGATGCGATTTTCGTACTTAAGTCTACTTTCAGTTGTTCGACGTTCCTATCTCAACTAAATTTCTTTTTAGTATTATACATATTCAGTTTTCATTGTTCGTCGTACATCGTAGTTTCCTAAAGTACACTTTTATCAATTTCGATCTTAATCAAATGACCAAGTGGGCCTCAGATTTTTTACGCTTTTTTTTCTGGTTTATTCAGGACGAACCAACATCATACTGACACAATCTTTTCCTCACTCACAAACACGAGTCGTCTCTGTGCACCCACTTGGTCGTATGACGATAGTACCAAGTAAGCATAGTAAATGAATAAATCTTGATTGCACTTATTTCCATCTTAAGCCCCTCCGAGAGATCTTTCGAATCAGCCGATTTAATTAGTTCCCACTAACTCCTAATATGTACAATATAATCACCGAACGTAAAAGCCTCGATCACTATGACATGACACCCGCGGATAAGACTCCCCTATTAACCACCCACGTCACTAGTTAGGCAAATATTGTTCATCAGCCCAGTCGAGTTGCCACGATAGTTCGTTTTCTGGTACTCAGCTGAGCTGATAGTACTCGGGAGCAAAATCATTGGCGAGATTACTGAGGAAGTTAAAATCCGAGGAACTGTTGCTGTTATCTGCCGACGGTGGTGGGGCTGTAGCATGGACAGGTTCTCCATAAAAATTCCCAAAGTTACCATAACTATCGCTGTTGGCATCCACTTGTCCCGCACTTCCTGGTGGTGTCATAACGGCAGCAGTGGCTGCAGCGATCGCAGTTGCCGTAGTGGTCATTCCAGGTGCAGGAAAAGGATCCGGTGACGAAACGTAGCTGCTGGGAATACTGGAGGCCTCACCGCCTTGGTGAACGTGAGGCTGACTTGCCTGTTCGTAGTACGAATTCTGGTGGCACTTGTTTGCAGTTCGATAATCTGCGGAATTCGAATGCACGGTGCCCTGATGTGCGACATAACCGTCCGCTGTGTGTTGCTGTTGTTGTTGTTGCTGTTGCATGTCGTTGTAGTATCCGTGCTGCGTTGCCTGAGTGGCCTGTGTCGCTACTCCAGGATGTCCATGAGCCCCAAGGGTGCCTAGGGTATCGCTTGTTCCATGATAGGCAGTGCTTCCAGTTCCTGGGTACCCGTAGGCACCTCCAGCAACGTAGCTTTCAGTTCCTGGATCAGTCTGTGCATTGGCATACCCTTGGCTTGTGGCATACGGAGTGGTTTGAACATTCCTATGATAGCCAGTGTGATAGGCAGCAGGGTTTCCGGCCTGGGCTGAAAGCGAGTATCCATTGTAATCGCCCACGGCTCCATATTGTTGTGCTTGTTGCTGGTGAAATTGCATGCTAGCGTTGTAGACCGGCCTCGCTGTGGACGACGTTCTTCCGTGGTGACCCCGCGCCATGGTTTGATTCTGCCTTGCATATAGCGGATGAATATCGCCCGGGTAAGCGATTCTCTGTTGGTAAGGTTCCCTGGGACAGTAGGAATTCTGGGTTTGCTGCGTGTGCTGAGTGACCGATGGTGTGGTCTGCCGATTCGAGGTAATGCCGTTTCTGTAATCTATGGCTGAGGGCTGATAAGAAGTCTGTTGAAAGTGGGACTGAGAATTTTGGATTCCCCTGCCAGTATGGGGCGACATAGTGCTGGGGTTAGTTGGGCCGTGTAAAACGCTTGTTGGTACCGAAGTAGCCGACGATGGAGAACTTCTTGGTCTCTGCATATACGCAACATGAACAGCCTGAATTCCTAGTGGACTTCCTTGTTGAAGTTGAACCGACGCTGGGGTTCCGGGCGTCGAGGAAGGCGTCAGACTTCGCGCTGAAGTCTGGCCTGCAACAAGGGCTGGTGTACTGACGGTAGAGTCGGGCATCGCCAGAAGAACACCGTTGCTGTTCATTGAGCACATTTCCTTTGAGTTTACAGGAGGAGACTTTTTGCTTACGGAAATTTGTTTTACCGGGTTCGGACTCTTGTGTCCGCCTTCGACTTTGACTCGGACCTCATTGGGGACCTTTTTGGCCGTGACACTTGGAGATGTGACTTCACTACCGTCTTGGGATCGCGAATCATCGTCGGCTATCATTTTTTCGAAAGAACTAGAAACACTGTTGGTACTTCCGACGCTACTGGCGCCATTACTGTTCGTGTTAAATCCAGTGTTGTTGTTCGTTGCGCTAGGAGTATTGTTGTTGTTGTTGCTGCCAGTGCTCCGCTCCGATGCTCGAAGTTCCGGAACTTCACCGAGGGAACTACCGACGTCTCCGACCCCGGAAATGTCACAGTTGTGACAGCTCTTCTTTTCGTCCTCGTCCATCAGCATCATCTTGTCGCTCTTTGATTTTTCGATACCGTCTTGTGACGTGCCATCCTTATCGTCCCCGTCTTCTTTACTCAGGGTTTGACGTTTGTGTTTCATTCGACGATTCTGGAACCACACTTTGACCTGCGAACAAAGAGGATTCATTATTTTAATTTTGAATACACTACCCCCTTTCCAATTACAAGAGATAATTATTTCCAGTCGCACAATTTCAAGACAAGTCTCACCTGTCTCTCCGTAAGATCCAACGAAGCTGCAATTTCGATTCTGCGTGGTCTGCAAAGGTATTTGTTGAAGTGGAATTCTTTCTCAAGTTCAAGAAGCTGTGTGTTTGTATAAGCGGTACGTAATCTTCTGGGAAGACCATTTTCTGAAACATATGGAAGGCCGAGACGATTTTTAAAAACCATGTACAAATGATGGATGTTCCTACAGTTAAATATGTTAGGATAGTGAATAGCCAGTTGAATCATTGTGTCATGACAGTCGCTTCAGGTGGTTAAAGTTCCGCTGTTTGATCGAGGCAAGTTTCAGTGAATATTTCGTCAACGCCTGCGGAGATGCTCCCGTTAATAAAGACGCGACGTATTATCAGGGCTCTGAAACTGAGCTGTAACGACCTTAAGCTAACTAGTTACAAAGTTTGCATCAAGTTTCCGACTACAAGTATTTCGTATCAATTCAAACGTCAGCTAATTGTTACCAGACAAGAAATTGATGCTTAGGATTATTAGAAAATTCCTCACCGTCTCACTCTGTCTCTCAAAATATCCAAACACATTTTTTACAAACATTATTATGGGGCCACAAGATTACCAAGACTTGTTACCCTCGTTCTACTTTTCTGCGAATGATTTTTTCTTGACTTTTTTCCAGTTTTAGTCAGACTTAGTGTAAACCATGCGTAATTATTACAACTGCAACGGTTCGTAGCCTAGCATTTTACGTTGTATTTTCTCTCTAGAAAGATGCGGTGTACTGTTGTGTCGTTGTGGAAGAACGCAAGGATAAAGGGAGCGAGGGTGATGGGGGCAACGGGCTAAACTACCCCATGGCGTGCGAGCGGATGTAAGGGCGGCTGCGTGGCCGGGGGTTTCCAGGGGTATATCAGGGGTGTTGCGAAGTGGAAGGGGTTGACGTGGGCCGAGAGTCGAGGGGGTAAAACGGGCCGGGTAGCGAGGGGGTGAGATGAAAGTATCGCGTGATTGACGTGGGCCTCATCAGCATTCCGGTCTCGTGATTGGCTAGACGAACCTGTCAATCAAAAATATCCACGCCTATTGTAAGTGCCGTCCAACCGACCGGCACCAATTCTCTCTGCATGACAAGTCGAACGCGGGAGTCCAATAGTACCTAACTAATTTCTAAGCTCTTAGTTATCCGAGTTGATTGAAATCGAGAAGAACTTCCTGTAACGGGACAGAAATCGAACGGAATATTTGGGGCTAACAGGCGAAATTTTCGAGAGGATTAACGCGGATGACCTGAATTCTCATTTCTCTCTCTTTATTTTATATCTAAATATAAATATTCTTCTTCGTCCAATTATAAACGTTAAAGAAATAGAGAGAGGTACGAGACGTTCCTGTACGCTAAATATTCCCGAGCTAATATATAGTCCCGGTTTACCGCGGGTGAGTACAGAGGGAATAAAAATACAACTGTCGAGTGTCACTTGGGTTTTGACTGTCGTGAGAGCAGACCAGTTGATGGACTGCCAGACAAAGTCGCATAGAGTCTAACCGAAGAGTGACAGTATAGTGTGAGGCGAGGTAAGGTATACGGTTAGAGGTTGGATGAGATTGACCAGTATATCCGAAATCAAAAATCAAAGGAATTCGGGGTTTTTCACGAAGTATGTTTCTCGGAAATAAAATTTCGACCAATTTTAAAAACTACTCAATTCTAGCGATGATCATTTTCTACGGAACTCAATACGTTTCTAGAATTTCGGGTATACGAATGACTACTCATATAGATCATCGGAATCAGTCGCTCAAATCTGGCGAAGAAAATTTGAAAAATAGAAAACTAAGGGCGGATAAAGCTGTCGTAAGTGTGGAAATATCAGGAGACACGTAGTACATACATAATATAGACAGAATAGTCCGCGTGCAAAGCGGCTCATTGTCAGCTGCTCGTAGCTCTGTATAAGTAAATAGTAGCTACTACCGGACGCTGAATTATTTCTGGACGGGTGTCACTCGTCGTAGTTTAGAAAAGTCGTAGGAATTATGTTGCCGCGTCCGACGGCCGTCGCTTCGCACTTGTCGCCGACGGACGTGCGGCCAAGACGTCGCGTCGCGGCGTGGCGCGCCGCATTGCGTCGGTGTAGAACGTACGTCTGGGATACCCATCGAGGCGTTGGAACGCCGATTTCTGACTCGCAACCGGACGAGCGACTGAGTGATATGTCCCATTGTTTGCTTAACGGTCTTATTTAAGCAGTGGTAACATTGACATCTATTTGTTACGATCTGAGGTGAAGAATAATCTTTGGTTACTCTCCCTCCACGATCATTTACCATTCTCGGTTGACAAGGGCTATTTCAAAGGAGGAATAACCGATCGAAAATCAATTCTATCAAATTTTGATAAGATTTTCAAACAGGAAGATGAATTCACATGCTCTAATTATTATCAATTCTATGGTCAACCCATGCATTTTTATCTCATTATGATTTAGGTGTGAAAAGTGTAGAACCGCCTATATATATATAGGTATTTATATGAACGTGTGATTGGTAATTTGCCAGGAATTGTTGGAAATGGTAACACAGCAGTGCAGCCAGTCGTCAATTTGAAACGGTACTTTGAGCATTGTATAGCACTGACTGTGGTTCAACACCAAGACGGTCTACATAGATCTAATTTTATGATAATTGTATCAACATGAAAATGGTTCTACCGCTAGCCTACCTACCGGCATTAAGTGTACAAGTAGACATAACGGACATGGTATATCACTTTGACGTCTGAAATGGCCTTGTATCATTCACAACGAAGTACGAAATATTTTTCTAGTCAACAGAACCGTGCCTTTTATTTCCATCAAGGTTGAAAGTCTTATCGGGAAACTGAATTATCGCGAAGTACTTTTCTCTTAAAATTTTTAAAAAAGCTCAAATGGCCTTGCTACTCCGTTCTATTGCTACATGTGAATATAATCTCATTGCTACAATGAAAGTAATAATAATGTGCGAACCCGAAGCCTGATGGGCAACAAAGGATTGTGAATGCGGATTTCGTGTCATATTCCAGCCTCTCATGAAGCAAGATCTTTTCGGAAAGGGACGCAAGCCACGAGATGGAGAATGAAAGCACACGCGACTAAATCGAGTGGCTCTTGTAAGGCGCCGTAGCTTGCCCTGTCTTCCTCTTCCTCTTCCTCTTTCTCTTTCTCTTTCCCCAAGTGCCCGAAGGTTTCTCTACCATCGCGGTGTATAGACAGGTGGGAAGGGTCACATGATGGCCGTCTCTGTAATTTGTCTTTTGTTTCTCGGGGCGCTTGTTTGCCCGTAGGAAAGAAAACTTGTAAAGAACAAAGGGCGGAAAGACCCAGGACGAACTGATGGACAAACGAAGAAGAGAGAAAAAGAGAGTCCGTTCGTTCGTTCGTCCGTCCGTAAGCGGCGTGGTGCGGCGTTTCGACCGCGCTGTGGATGTCTGGGGTAAACGTATGAAAAATGAGTGACGGGAGTTTGAAATAAATGACGGGACAGACGCTGCCCTCCTTCGCACCCCGCGGCACTTGCTTGCCTCCGTTAGTCGGGCCAAGCGTTGGTTGAAAGAAAGAACCAAAAAAAAAAAAAGAAAAGAAAAAAAGGGACAAGATCACCTATAAGAGAAAATTCACGCAGACGCGACGTCCCGTCATTAGCCAAATAATACTTAATCGCATTTGAACATCCGTTCGAAAGGACATTCAACATTGTATCTGCTTGCTTTACAGCTAGATATTGCAATGGGACTTAAACTGTGAACTGAGGTTCATCCTTCTTATCAGAAAAAAAAAAAAATAAAAATTTACGAGTATGTGTGTAAATGGGTAAACTGTTTAGCAGTAGATCATACATACATATATAATAGGTTAAGTCGTTTTCGGCGGGTATGGGATACCGGAATCGGTATACCGAGCGGAGTTTATTATAGATTTATGCGAAACGTGATCGCGAAATGGAAGGGAGTACCTACCCAAAACAAAACTGTGTATGCATGGGAGGTTTTGGCCACGGTTGGTGTATATTCTATACGGCCGTTAGGAGTTCGGGGTTCGGGGTTCGAGGTTCAGGCTTGGGTTCGACCTATAATCAATTAGCAGAGCAAAACAAGAACTGTGCCTGACCAGTGGCCACTGCCGCAAAATATTCCACACCTCGGTGCGTCTAGTCTCGCCATACTGGCGTTACCCTGTTCGCCAAAAGGGGAATATTTCAGTTTTTTGCCTCACTATTATCGAATCCGCATGCATCCGGTGGATAGTCGAACAAAAATTCGTAACCAAAGAACGAAAGCTTTTGGTAAGTAATTCTGAGGAAATAGTTGCGTTGCTCTTCTTTCTTTTCTTTTTTTTTCTTTCTAAACCGAGAAAATTTATCAGATCAGATCGTTCTAAGTTAAAATGGCCGTCGTTTACGTGACTAGAATAAGAATTGAACGGAAGAAGAATTTTTTCCCAGTATGTATAGTCGAATGCATGTATCGGTTCAATGAAATTGGCTGTTTACAATGTAAATCTAGATACTCGAAAGAGACACTTCAAAAAGTGTCAAACTCGAGCATTTCCTTAGCGAGATACTATACTATACGGTATTTCGATCCAACCCCTCGACATCGACTTGTCTTGGCTTCCTGCGTATCATCCGCCCAGTCAAACCATAATCCGGCATCGATTTTATGCAAAAGGTTCACTACGGTATAGGGTCGACGACGGTACCGTATCATTACTCCCACTCTCTAAAGAAGAAGCCTCAACCAACCCCCCAGCTCTTTGACTTGCCTTTATTTTTCACCACTCGCATATCTTGTCAAGGACCGATGGACTTGATATACATTAGCATAACGTTTTACATAGCTATTTCGCTCGTAATAACAGTGCAAACGCGAAGGCTGAAGCCAGCCCCGGATGGCTCGATGGTTGCTTGGTTGCAGTGCTCCGAAACAAAACGATAAAAATAAAAATAAAAAACAAAAAAAATACGAAGAAGAAGAAGAAGAAGAAGATGGAGATGAAGAGAAAAAAAAGTAGTAAAAATATTACTCGGTGGTACCAAACCCAGACTGCATACTATGGTTCTCTTCTGGCGTGCATGGTGGCAGCCATACTTGAACGGACGTAGCCTGACCACAGTTGCTGCAACGTCGAGCCTGCTAACCTGTGATTATGGTGGCCAGGACGGCGCGTCTAGAAAATTGGATATAGGTATATCTCGATGGTGAGGGTGAACGAGCGAACGAGCACATGGATGCATGGACTCATGGACGACTCTGCAGAGGCGTGCCGATGCAACCAGCAATCATTTGGGTGGGGCGAATGCGCTCCAAGCCCTGTGTTCCCATCCAACAACTACCTACACAACAGCTTCTTCTTCGGAAAAGAACCTTTGCTGTTATGGCATAGACGTGTGTATGTAATCTGTTCGTGTATACCTACGAACATACTGTATATTTAAATTCATTTTTTTTTTCATACCGATTGCAGCGTACAGTATGCATTTATGTCTATCAGTCTCATTCCTTTAACGCTACGTTACAATATTTCACGCACACACACGTATACACGTACATGTTCGATGTATAATGTTACCTAGATGGTCGATACATAGATATAGGTGTAGTATGTAGCCGTTGCGTGTTGCAGAAGACAAAGATATTCACGAAAGCGATTAAATCAAGCACGCGATTTCTCTGGACTAGAGTTGGGCGGACGTCAAGGTGACTTTGTTAGATTTTCGAGCCAAGAAAAACGTGGCCGTTGTCCAAAAATTTCTAGTTTTACTATAGAAATGGGTTATAAGCTGGGTTGAATTAAGTATACAGTTCTTTATTCAACTTTTATTATATACATACGATACGTATATGTATAGTTGCGGATAAGAGATTAAATCTTCAGTAATAAATCGGCATAGAACATGGTTCGTGACTTTTGAGTACCTGCGGGCTGTTATAAGTCCGAAAGAGATTAAAAAAAAAAAAAAGAAAAAAAAATAGAAACTAATTCACGGCTGTAAGAGATTGGCGTTTTTAAGCCTATATTATCCTTGGGAAATTCTATCCGTAATTGTATAGGTGAAAACATTTTTAAACCCATACTGCCCCGCCGCATTTTTGCCTCCGCAAAAGCACTGGAACTTTTCTCTTTGGATTATTTTAATCACATTAGTGGAAGGCGACGCGGAGCCCAGAAACTCCGTCCTATTATCAGAGGAGCTCGCGCGAAATCAATCTGCCGTCTAACGGAGAGATGCCTGAGCTTTCTCGTCCTCGAGGGAGCTCTCTTTGTCGCACGGTGGGTCCTCCCTTCAGTCATCCCTCCGCGCCACCCCAAAAACCTAACTTTATATCCGCGCTCGGGACTTGACTCAAACCTTCTTGCTGCTAGTAGCGAGAGAAGGATATCCGCGCCTATAGCGAGAAAGAACTCCAAACTAATTTCTTGATAATTTGCGTTCAGGAGAGACCCTCTTCACTCCTACCCCTCGGCTGTGACTCCTTTATCTTTTTTTTCTCCGTTTTTTTTGGTTTTTTTTTCTCTCCTTCCTTTTAGCCGCGAGATCAACATTCTTTTCTCTTTCTATTCGCGCGAAGCTTGCAGAGTTTTCAAGTTGGACTTTGCGTTTCATTGCTACAGGGTATCGCAGTCGTAGTACCTACCCCCGCAGCCACACGATACTTTTTCTTCCTTCTGGCACTTTTTCCTACCCTTATTTCCCCCGTATTACCCCCGTGTGCCCCTCTCCAGTTGTCGGAAGGTGGAAGAACGCGAGGCCGCAAGCCCGCAAGCCACGGGATAAAAAGTTTATTTTAATCTTTACAAATTTTAAATCCTCCGCACAGCTTTCCGCAAGTAACTAGGAAACCGCGCGGCATAAAGTAAGCCCTGCGCGACCCAAATCTCATATCTCCTCGTACTTTTGCTTGAACTTTTTTTTTCTCTCTTCTTCTTCGTCCTCTTCGTCCTCTTCTTCTACTTATTCTTTTTTCTCTCTTCTCTCTTTACTGATAAATAACCATTCACGTTCGGACAACTCGACTGAAGGTTTTTTCGATGTTCAGAAAAAACAAAAAACAATGAAAAAACGAAGAACGGATGTTATGTATATATCACTATGGTACACGAAGGTATCTACCGCCGTTATTGCTATTTTCTATATCGAAGGTAAATGCAAACGTATAATTTACTGGCAGGGTTAATCTTGCGAAAACACCTTACAGCAAACCGCATAAGAAGCAGACGTCATTACCGTAAGTAATACGTGCTCTCGAGGTGCGCAGGACGTTAGAGTAGGTGTAGATCATATGTAGCGTATACTATACGTAGGATATATAGATATTATCCGTGTATAATATAAATTTATAGAAACACGATGCTATATAGGTATAATAGAACGTGAAGTGCCGTAAATCATGTAACGCTAAGAAATTCATGCACGATGTTTTATTCCTATATGATTAAGAAAAATAAGAAAAGAAACAAAAATGAGTAGGAGAAAATAGTTTATATTTTATACCAATCATTTTTCACAGTCATGTGTTTACCTTCGATGTAGGCATACACAGATTTGTAATCATTCCAAAGTAATTGACTTCTATACCAGCTCCGTGGTTAATTAATAGGTATATACATACACGTATACACACATTGCATGCGTACTAATAGTAATGCACTTGCATGCTCCATAAATCGCGTTGCGTTGAGTTATTACTCGATAGTGAAATTGCGTGTTGAGAAAATTTTTCAATATATAATATATGTATAGGTACATCGAAGATGCGTCTGATCCTCGAAGGATTAACCAACGAACTGATATGTTGAATAAAATTTTCGGCTTGATATGAAAGAAGAAATGGTTTAGAAATGGATATGGACGTATGATAAAATTCAATTTATTTTCCTGTTTTGTTTTGTTCATTTTTATTCTTTCCTCCTCTTTTAGAAGCGACGTATACGTAGCGTGAAAGTCTGGCTTGAAACTTATTTCCAGTTTCGTAGACGTAGGTAATTATATTTAAACCCAAGAAGTTGGACGTTAATTAATACGTAGGTATACATACAATCTTGATATAAGATCTATTAACAGAAATGACTAATGATTCTTTGTCGCGTCGTTACTCCAGTGAATACGTGACAGATAGTAAAGAATAAATGTGTACTAAACTTGGTAATAAAAAGTGAATTGGATATAAAAACTGATAGTGATGTGTCTCCGATACGTCATAACATATCGCTAAAATTGAATAAAAAGATAAGCCTGTTCACTATGGGCACCCGTAGTTTAGACCGAGGAAAACAATTGTCAATTGAAATAATGACGATGATATATTACCCACCCTACGCTATGTGTCCACTGCACATACCTATAAGTATACGTATATAATAATTGAGGGAATTTTATGAAATTTTCAATAGCAGCAGCGGATAAAAAAACGTTTTCGAAATAGAACAAAGGCGAGAACCTATAGTGAGCACGAGGTGCATAGCTTATCCTTCTTGAGGTTGCTAATTTAATACTTTGTAGATATTAAAATACAAACGGGACCGCGTGTTCGGGAGCGTAATGCGAAAAAGAAAAGGGTTCACGGGTCCCAGAAATAAAATGTACATGAAAAAAAAAAAAAGAAAGAAAGAAAAAAAGGAGGAATGAAAAAAAAAAGAATCTTTTTCTAACCACCGGGGTGAGATGCCCCTTCTAATGTATGCCACGTATACATGTGTGTGTGTGTGTGCGCGTGTGTACGTCGTGACTATACGCGGGATAGAAAGATCCTAAGAGATGGTACAGGAGGAAAAGGGAGGAAAAGGACGGGCGCCATGTGTATAATAATGTTAAAGAATGTTAAATGTGGGAGGGATCGCAAAAGCCTACCCGAGCTGCATACATTAGTTGTTAACAATGCTATAAAGAACACACGCTGACCCTCTTCCGACTCTCAACGCGTCGTACGACTGGATTTACGAGACCCTCTCTCCCCTCTTCCCGTAATATATCCTTGATTCTCAAGCTGGACACGACATCGAGATCTGCCAGTTTCGTTAAATCGTTACAGGATTTCTTAGTCAATTCTTACTTCACCCAGAATCTATTATGCATTCATAATGTACAAAAATGATAAATCATTCAACCGGAAATATTGAAGGAAAAAAAAACGAGATGCAGACTTCGGCGAAAGAACAATTTGCACCCATCTGTGTTTATTTTAATTTTTTTTTTCTTTACCCAGTTTTTGCAATTAAATACTGAAACTTTAATTGCTACTGACGCAACTTCATTCGATGGGCTGAAAATCAAACCGTGTAATAAGCGCCGTGGCTTGCCCTTTCGGAGGCGATGCTGGTTGAGTAAATCCAAGTGGTTCTTGACCACCAGAAACCCCGTACCACTGTTTCTCTTCCTCTATCTCACTCGCTCTTACTCTCTCGGTTAGAAACGGAGTGGAGAACGGGCGCCATTACTTATCACCCCTGTCGACTCAATGCATGCTTCCCAACCCTCGTAATAATTGTTTAAACTGACCACCTACTCGCCCTTTCTCGTTCTCGTTCTCGTTCTCTTTCTCTTTCTCTTTACCTCGAGTCGTAGCAGAGTCCGTTTGTTAGCGTAAGCGTAATGTACTTTACGTAGCGGTCTAACCAAAGACCTAATTCCAATGGAATCACCCTTAGGTTGACTCTGGACTGCGTGTGGTCTCCTCTCTCATTGAAGTTGCTCTTTCGTCAGTTAGAAATTCTTGACTTTACCTCTTGATTAACGACGGAGCATATCCTCAACGTTTTATACTTATGTATACAGCTTCGGAGAGATATCGTTCGTTTTAATTTTCAGCTGTTACTTTTCAACTGGCGATAAAGGACAGAAGAGGAAAGAAGGAAATTAAAAACAAGAAAAGAAATTGTGGAACCCTTTTGAACTCGGAACATGTCGTACGAATCTTGACGATTTTATTACAACCAGTTATCGTTAGTTTAATAAAATTTCAAATATTTTATTAAAATATGAGCGGTGATACTTGTATAAATACTAAAAGCTCGCTTTTAAAGAGTTGAAAAACTCACTCCATAACTTGGCGAGCGGAAGTCGAGAGCGGTTTGGACTATCTCCAGAAAATATTGTGAGTTAGGGTTTGAATATGCGCGGTGGAAAACGAAGGAGAAAAAAAAGAAATCGTTGGTTGTATAAGAGGGAAAGAGAGAAAGAGAGAGAGAGAGAGAGGTTTGATAGCGAGCAAATAATAGGGAAATGATTTGCTCCTTGTTAGATAAAGACTTGGGGGACTCGCGGAAAGAAATATTGCCCCCAATGAAAGGGAGCAGCACCGGAACGGCCGGGAACCTCGCAGCGCCCTTGTAACCGCTTCTTCGCCTGCTTCTCCCTGAGTCCTCGGGGTCGTCCACGTGGAAATGTGCCCCTAAGCGAGGGTTAAGTAGCCAAGGCAAAACCCAATCCTTCTGTCTTTGGATACGAATTAATACGACCATTTCAAAGGACCTTTTCGCTCAATTCTTCTCGACCGTTTCCTCATACAGCTATAATATTCCTCGATCTCATGCAGTAAATGATGAATTAAAATGATCTCACGATGAAAATACGAATCCTTTAGGTAGTACATAGAAATTATTCCTAATCAGATTTTGTCGAACCGATATGGCTTTGACCATATAAATTAAAAGGCGATAATTTCCCCGAGTCCTTTACTAAAAATGGTTGATTTTTCGTTATAAGAAGCAATTATTTTAACTGACCGATGAATCTTTTGGCTGTACCTATACATTCAGTTATTATCACCGAATGAGGTATATGTACTTATTAATGAAATATTCGAAACCTATATGTATCTCTTTTCCTGCCAACACAATCGTATGCGGCCTCTTCAAGAGATCGCCGACAATACGACAGCTCAAATCGCTTCTGTGCGTTCGTTGAGAGCACCGGTCCCCGGGTGCCAGGTTCGTCCTAGCAGGGGTCCGGGCAAGGGGCCGCTTTTGCCAAGTCACTTTTCATCACTTCGATATCACCCCCTTTTACCCCCGTCATTGGCGGCTTGTTCCGATCCTGTATCCCGGTTATCTCCCGGTTATCGAATCGATCTGAAATCAGGGTCCGCGCCGCCAATCAATATTACGCTTCTCCACTAGTTTGAGTTCAGAAATTTCTATTCCTACCTTTTGCTGATCACCAAAAATAGGTTCCTTGTTATTTCTATGATCATATATATATATTCCGCAATACCCGCATACACACACACATCGGTGTATGAAATAACCAAATTGACAGCGCTTATCGTGTAATGCGATAATACGAACGTTTCGTTTCGTATCATGTAAGAATTGAACGATCTTTATGGGTTAGGAAGTAGGCTTGATACACAGGGTGTCAGACTTAGTCCATAAATAGGTATGGGAAAAGCGTGTGAGGCTTTAAATATACAGACTAGATAATAAGAGCATCACCGATAAGGTAGCTTTTTAACGCTTTGCACACCGCTAACGTCTTTATCGTTACAAATTAGGGGTAGGGGTTAGACGAAGCGTGCTTATCTGCGCCCCAAAGTTCGCAGAGCTTTATGTATGTTTTCATACATAGAGTGCACAGTGAAATTTTTTCTTTTTTATTTTATATCGTTGCTCGTATTACCTGCGTTTATAAGAGTATAGAACACGTTAATCGACGCGAGATCGTCGAAGTACAGCTGTAATTTAGTAATTAATTTTAACGCAAAGGCGCGTTAAGGCAACTCCCCGCACGCCGCACGAAAACAAGGTGTTATTTGAATCGCGTTGGGGATTAGGGCGAAGGTGCGAAGTCGGGAATGAATCGGCTCTGTTCAACGAACGGTCGAGCGAACCCAGGCGGCCCGGTCCAGGACCCAGAACCCGGGGGAACGGGCGGTTTGCATGGCGTATACTATGGCCATGGCGGCATAGAGTCCGGTAGCGGTCATCAATCAGAAGGGCAGTCAGCCGTCCAGCCGTGGGTCGGCCAACATGCAGTACAGAGACCTGGGTGTCCGTGTATCCGACGGTACAGATCTCCGAGTCACGCCGATCCCCTTCGTCCTTCACTATCCGCCGACACGGAGGACCGCGGATTTTCGTTACTCTCAGATCAAGAGATACTAAGGATAGCAGCTCGTTCAGCAAGTTTATACTTGGACGCGAAGACATCTAGAGACATAATTACACGATAGTGTAGAACACTGAATAATTCATCTGCACGATGTACTATGATGGCCTTTCGATTTCAATAACGTCGACTGTTAGTACATACGACAGAGGAAACCACGGAGCTGCTGATAAATTATGAGATTAGAGATTCGCCTTCCATTATCCTTCACGATAATTGAACTTCTGTATCAAAAATATATTTTATTTCACTTTTTACTTCCGATTTTGGAATACGACTGATCCGATGCCGCTTTCAGCCACATATGATGAAGATATTCTTCTGATTGTACAATTTGTAAGCACATACACAACATCCGTTATAATCATCGTGGAGATACATACCACGTTACTATCTGCGGGAGTCTGACACGCGAGCTTAATGCGTCCTTCGGGAAAAAGGTAACCTTTTTTGAAAGTGTCACATGGGGAATGAGAGAGTCAACGGACTCGATTGGCATAGGCCGAAAGCGCGGGATGTCAGGCTAGCAGAAAGGTAATTGCAAGGCTTGATAATGAAGCTGTGAAATTTCCTTCCCTCCTTGAGACGCTCCGTCCTTTTCTTTCCCGTTTGAAGCCTACCTTTGGGCCCGGTTCTTCGTCTATTTCGTTCTCTTCTCAGCCGCTGTTTGATGTTGCATGACTTTTTATTGGCGGCCTGACATTTTCAGCAACAGAGTAGCGAGAGTTTCGCCTCTTTACTTTGTTACATGGGGTTCGCGACGCGAGCCAAGGTTTACTGGCAGGAAATCTTTCAACGTGCTACAGAGACGGCCGTAGCTCCCGGCTAATTACCCCCAGGACAACCCCGCCGAGTTCTCCGTCAGGGATGAGGGAACGAGTCTGAGAAGAAAGAAGAGTAGAGGGAGGCGAAGGGGGCGCCGGAATAGGCTCGACCCGCACCAAACCTAATGTCCCTTAAAAGTAGAATGCTTAGTACAGACCGGATGTAGCTGCCAACGCACTGCATTGAGAAAACTGCTTGAAGGCGACTCTAAATCGAAGACTAAGTTCAATTAGGCGATATCGAACTTTTAATACCATTCCGCAGTGAATTATCCCGAACGGTTCTGTTATCGCAAAAGTTTCAAGTTCTGCTTATCCTTTTTTTTTTTCGGTAAAATGTTTTTTTTTTTCCGTACCATCCACCGAAGGAATTGAATCACAATCCTTTTGTGAAGGTAGCAGACAACGTCTTATTGCATCCCAGAGAACGCGGCACTTTGATATCGAATGACCAGCGTCTTTGGCCTCACAAAGCTCAAACAGTTGGTGCAGATGAAATGTCGGTTTGTGCTGCTGCATGAACGGATACTTTTCCATTGCACTCTAATCTCCATAGTATGACGTAGACAACAGATCTGGTGTTCAACCAGCCCAGGAAGCAGATAGTGAATAGTAATTCCATCCTTAATTGGTAACACGGTTAAATGTATTTCTCAACTCCCCACTTTTCAGCGAATCATTTCCTAATAATATCGAAACACATACCCTAGCTAATGAGTAAATTATTTCACGTAGTTGGGGTAATTTAAAAAAAAATTATAAGTCAAACCAACTCCGTGACCAGTCCGGTTTATGATCTCTATATGATGGACATACCCAAGTACTTCGGTTATAGTTGTAGGTTTGCTATTAATATTAACAACGTGAGTACCTCATACGACAAGGACATCAAGGAAGCGAACATCGCAGTGCTCGTCGTAATAATATCATAATGACAAATTATGGAGATGAGTCTGAGGTTGAAGGAGCCGCTATGGTATAAGCCGACAGAGAAAATGAGAGAGAAATATGGAAAGAGAGAAAGAGAGAAGAGAGTGGTATCAAGGGGAAGCAGACTAGAACGGGGAATCCCTCCACCGACCATCGAGGTTCTCCTTCTATACTGGCACTACCTCCGCTACCACGAAGCCACCGCCACCCTCGCCCTCACCCTTACCCTTACCCTTACTCTAACCCTCGGTATTCGACGTAGCCGGGCGGATGGTACGACCTGGGGAAAATAATGCATTAGAAATTCAGATGACCAAAAGAGGAGGTCGTTCTGCGATTTATCAAATAAAAGCGGTAGTACAGTCAAATACCCGTCGACGTCGTCAGTGGAAGCGACAGTTCATTTTTAATATAAAGGGGGATGGAGGGGGGGGGGGGGGGGGGGGTTACGGCCATAGCGATAAAAAGAATACGACGATACGACGGGATACGACTAGCCGTTGCTTGACTCACAGTAAAGATTTACGAAAAGCGAGAAAAAGCTGTAGGCCACTATATATACCTCAGAGAGATTACTACTGTGGACGATTTATCAGATTGTACAACTCAGACTTGTTCAACTTGACATTGTCAAATGCCATAAGTCACTTCTAAATTTTCAATTCAGCGTACCGACTTTAAAAATAATTATCTACACTATTAACATTTTTTTTCAAGGTTTATGTGAACCAGGAGCTGAGCACAGTATCATCGGATTGGAATCCAAAAACAACCAAGAGTCAAATCCGAGTCGTTCAATGCTCACAATTAGCACATTTCGTGACTGGCCTCATCTCTGCTCACTAGTATGAAATGATATTGCAGAGTCACCAATGGTTTAGTAATCTCGAACCAGGAACGGCCTCGTCGATGTATAAACACGTTCGCATCGAGACTGCGAGAATGAGCAGCAGGGACCCTGATGGAAAACAAGGAGTTCAAACTCCCGGCTGTACATCCTCGCTTTTGTCAATTATCTCCTTTCATGTATCAAAGTGTGAACAAAACGGAATGAAATTCATTTCTACGATTGATTTCGAACGTATACTACGGGGATTTTTCGAATCGTTTGTATCAGTTTTTGGTCTCGCCGGAGGACTTTAAACGCTTCGGTAATTTAACCCACGACTAAACCCGCATGGATCAACTTTTCCCCAATGTCTGATGTATGTAAATAATATTCATAAATAATATATAATTGTAGGTCTGGTCTTTGGGGGGGTGCACAGTTCCGCGACCTGTCCGCGTTCATCTATCACTGCCCCTTCCTTCCGTCGACCCCTCTCTCTTCTCTTCTCTTCTCTTCTCTTCATTTCTCTTCGCTATACCATAACCATTGCCTTTTACCTCGAAAACTCCGAACCGCACAAGGACCACCTCGCAAATCGTATAGCTGCCAACGCTTAAACGGTTTATAAACAGTCCCAGTCCGGCAATTCATTAGCTAGGGGTAGGTGTTCGGAGTTTGTTCGAACTCCCGAAAATGAACTTCTACGGGTTAAAATCGAGTTGAATTAATATATTGCATTGTAGAGATACGAAAGTACGAAGATTTCGTTAATTTTTTATTTCATTTTTTATAAATTATCGAGTATCCTGCGGACGCAGGCTCGATAATATTTGACACAAGTTACCCAACTGATACATTACGAATGACATATTTTTTTCCCCCCGAAGTATGTTTTATCGATCGACATTCACTGTCCACTGAATTACAAATTGCTTTCGATTTTTCTGCAAGTGTCTTTTCCATTATTAAACAGGCGTATACGTGTGTCGAGGAATACCCCGGTGGCTACGAAAATGATAATCGGATAATTTCGAGGTCTGGTTAAATGTGCCTATCACGTTCTCGCATCTGGTAATTCTGATGTTTGGCGAACTGATAAAAATGAGTAGGTATACGATTATCATTGAATTATTATCTCCTCGTTACTTTCACCTTTTTTAAGTCGACGCTCAGGTACTTCAGAAGTTAATTCGATGGTAATTATTACGAGTATGATAAGTACGAGTAATAATGAATTTGACGAATCATTATGAAGCGGTGTCCTATGCCACGATTTGTAGATAAAGATTCCGACAGAAATACTGAGGTTTCAGGTGTATCTTTTGAACGCACCTATATATGTATAAACTTTTTCATTCGGAAATTGAACGCGGAGTATTTTTACCGGGCAGAATGATTAGCCCAGTGAAAAGTTTCGGGTAGGTAAATTTTTACCGAGCCCCAAGTTATGTAATTGATGGTTCTACGTGATGTTTGACGAACCCATATATTGAAAGGACAGGAACTTTATTAACTTCGAAAACAATAATTGAACGGCAGTCGGCCATTAGCTTAGCTGTCTATTCAAAAAAAGACGTAATTACAATGGCGGCTAATACGATATCCACGAATATCAAGCTAAGTGACAAAATAATATAAGGAAAAAAACATTACGAATAATTTACACTAAAATTATTCGTCATATTTTCTAAATCCCGCGTTTTCCCCCGCGTTATTCGGTTAAAAATACGAGGTGAGATATTATCTGAGAGACGTAAACGAGACGGTGAAACTCCGAGAAAGTAGAAAATCACGTTACATCCAATTAAAGTAATTGAGAGAACGTGACACTTGAGACTTTAGATAGAGGCACCTACTTCTACCACTTAAATATGGCCGATGAAAGTATCATTATCAGTTTAGAGGATAAATAAATGTGTGCACACGAAGATTTCAGTCCGTAGAATCGATTACGGGGTTTATATTCTTGTTTTTTTATTATTATTAACGAATTGGTGATTTATTTGGCGATCGGTAAGTCTGAACCCTCATAAAAGTGACTAGAATTCGAGGGATAAAAATTTATTGAGATCGGAACGTTAGTTTGACTGGCTCAGATTTTCTAGCCTCCTGACTTTCCTTCTGGTTCAGCGATTTTAGGTTCAGTTTACTCGCGTAACAAACCGTTACGATCCACCACCCCGTAGGTGTATATATATATAGCTACATCACCATACCACAGCCGCGAAATCCCCTTGCATATGCTATTACTCAGCCTCCCTGCAAATTTTTACACCTACTTCCCTTTTACGAGTGACTAAAGTAACAGATATAGGAACCCATCCAAAAACAACCCTCTTCTCGCTTACCACTACAATCTCATACACCGCGAGAAAGCGGGCAGAAACCAGAGCCGCGCGAAACGTTGAGTTGCACTCCTTCCTCCTACACGTTATGATCCTTCCGTTTGCCGCCGTCCGCAACGGCGAGAACATTTACATAAAATTATTATTAACGGGAAAAACTGTGGGAAGAGGGCTTCGCGGTATACGTATACCTATACATATACATGTTTCCTCAAATCTTTCCGTACTTTTTTTTCAACCAAACGATAATAATTTATTAACTAAAACCTGAAGATTTTGAAAAACGCTTAAAATTCGACCATAGGGACTAATTTACCCTGCGGTACTTACGATGTGGATTAAGAAAATTGATAAAAAAGAAAAATACTGCTAGAATTATTTACATCTTGCATGTATATACACTTGCAGTATACATATACAGCGAAATAATCCGTGAGAGTAAAGTATCATCTTTGTGAACCGCACCGTAGAACGTAGAAGCTTCCACTAGGTTTTCCGCAACGATTTTAAGAAGAGGGAGAAAGCGTAGAGGAAGTAAGAGAAACGGAGATAGAAGAATACTGCAGGGTGGCGAAGGGGCAGCCTACACTTTTATAGCGTCCCATTTGGCGCGACAACGAGCGAGGAAACTTCTTTTAGCATCGAGCCACAGATTTAGTTGAAAATATGCGTATGGTTATGGGGGCCCGGATTATCAATTTGTTATTCCATGTTTATTATTTTGCGGGGGAACGCCGACTCTATATACCGATATTTGCATGATACCTAAAGCTTAGGCCTTTCTGCCTGGCAAAAGAGAAAACTCGTCTATATAAGATGGAGAAAAATTATTATTGCGGTGTTAAAATTGATAAAACAAAAATGGGGTTTGATTTTTTTTTTTCTTTTTCGCTCTGACCGAAGAAGTTGAGAATATCGAGTGAGAGGGGAAAAAAAATGTCAACTGCACTTGAGAATAAAATTTCTGTTCGAACTAAATCAGCCCTTTATCACTCGCGAGGATTCAAATTTGAGAGGAGGAACTTTCGAGGTTCATCCTAGCGGGGATTTCGAGATGAGGTGATAGCGGGGTTTATGTAGGTCGACGTTAGAGAATCAAGCTATCAAGTTCCTGGTTGGTTGGGCCGAGATCCGCTACGCTGTCGCTTGGCTTGCCTAAATTATCGGACGTTTGCGGAACGGGGGAACAAGATAGTCCTCCGGTTCTCCGACCCTCCAGTCCTTCCATCCTCCGTCTCTTCTTCTGCAGTAGGAAAGTCCTATACCCGAATCGGAGAGAGAGCTAGTTGCTGTAGACGGGTAAAGGCGGACCGGATGATACCTCTTGGCGCTGACGAAGATCTCGGAAGATATTTCCTTTCCTGCAAGCTTTACCATCGCTTGTCCTCACGAACCTAGAAGAAATTCGATCTGGGGAAAGCAATCTCTAATTTGCGACGGATTTACTCGCCGATGAATCTTTAAATTAGATGCTCTCTTCTCTCTTATACCTTTCTCTCCTGCAATTTCACCACTTTTATTTTTTCCTTTTTTCTCTTTCCTCTTTTCTCTTTCTTTATCTTTAGACTTAAGACTGCCTAGCTTTTCGATCACTCTTATCAAGAGGAATCAGCGAACGAGAAAGAATATCACAGAGGTAAGAATTCTTTTCTTGACTGCGACCCGAAACTTGAACGATATTCTCGATATTTGGTGACATTCTTCACAGGAAGATCTCTGCAGACACTTATGCAGGAGAAAAAGAAAACAAAAATATAAAAAAAAAAAATGATGATTCCTGAAGATGAGGAGTTACCCACGAGAGAATTGTCCACCTATACGGCGTTGATCCCAAGGGATGCAGGGATTAATTGACACATCGGCGTCTGAGGGAGTCTAAGGCTGAGCCTGGGTCGACGCCGAAGCCTCAACCGACGCCTCTGCTGTTGCCGCGGTGACTGATGAGACGCCCGGAACAAGGCGTCGCAAAAACACCCAAGGAATCAGGTTTTTGTCACGACCGCCAAGAATTACCGTCAAGTATAGACATCAGTTGCGAGTCTCTTGGCAAATAACTCGACTAATCAGGGTTCCCCTATACCATTCTATACGTTCAAGACCCCCAAACCTCTCTGTCTTCCGGCTGTATACACCTTCCGGACAAGGACACGATGATGTAACAGATTGGAATTTGATACTACTACTAACCAGACAAGACCAAGGCCATAATTAATTAATCGAGAAGTTTTGAGTCAGTAAAACACCGTGTACCCTACTTCGAATATTAGCCAAAGCTATTGTTCCATCTATTCCTACACTTGGATTTAAGAATTTTGGCAAAAAATCGACTTCGAGGACTCGGTAAAATGTTTGACGCGTAAATCCTCCGAGAGTATTCTTAGCAGAATTATAAAAAATTGCATTCTCCGGTCTTCTTAATCTTCTATCTATCGCAAACAAGGGGATTACGATCTAACTGATTGCAGTTTGATACTCCTAACAGCAAACATACAACGTCAAGGTCTCATCTAATTAGTCGCGAGGTTCTTATAGGTGGTGAAATATATAGTTTCAAGTAAAGAACACAATGATGAATTGAATAAAAAGAAATTTGAAAAAACAAAAAAAAAAAGAGAAAAGATAAACGGCGAAGGGATTCACTTTGAAGTGAATGTTACGTGTGTGGCATGTTCAAAAAGTTAACCGGTCGAATTTTATTGAGAGTACAAATTTGGTATTCAGGAGATGTTGCGAAATGTTTGTTTGTTTTTTTTTTTCTTCCTTATTCGCGAATACTTTAATTACTGGAGAAAATTTTCGAGCTGGTTATAATTCCTACAAGCTGTTCTGTTATCTAGAGATTAAAGTTTTGACAAATGGGATAGTAGACACAAACTTTTTCAAATGCATCGTTTAATGGGGTCGGTAGACTTTCAATGGATTCTGTTAATTAAGGGTGAAATAAGGAAATTTTAATTACAGACATGCAGCTGCCGAGGAAAGATCGAGTAACTTGTTGGCCGTTCTTACATATATACTGCATTTTTCACCCTGGATTATTGACGTTGATCAGTCGTGTTCATTACGAAAGGTAGAAATCAAAGTCCGAATATTTCTCAACCATGACTAGGCAAATTAGTTTGATTTCTCAATTTCACGATTCCACCTTACAGGAGGCCAAAAAATTGCAAGTTGCTTTCACACGTGATGCAAACCGGCCTCGAGGACGTAGTATTAAAGCGTATATTAATCAATGACAAGCCGTTAATTCAATTCAATAAATTAAGAGAGTCCTGCTGAGAAACTTGAATAGTACGGCAAGCAGTTTATCAGAGCCGGTAAAACAACGTAATTGAAAAAAAAAAAGGAAAAAAATTCATTCCGCTGTATTAAATCTATGGAAATATTTTTTTTAACCATTCAGTGATCATCGCATATTTCTCCTAAATTCATCAATGCCTGCAGAATCTTCCGCGCAGAGTAAAATACAATTGCAAAAATATGTACTATGTATATGTATGTATGAGCAGCTTCAGATCTTAAATGAAAAAGTCTAATGATATCGACTATACAAATAATAGTGAATATAGTGAAATTTTTGTGATCGATAAATATTGCGCGTATAATAAACCGGCGACATTTTGGCAGACCGCAAATCACAGGGTAGCAAAGGAGTCGCGACGCCGGTGACCCTCGTGCGAGCAGAGGTCCTGGCGGTCAGTGGATGACAACGATAAGGACACCACCGGTTACTGGACGATGAACCACCTTCGTTCTCATCCTTCCGCATTTGTGCGGGGTATCCCGGGTGAGTTATGGGCGTCCCGACGCTCCCTGTACCCAGAGCACAATTTACAGATGATTCCGCGTGTTACCGCCGGCCGGCGTCTGGTTAACCTTCGTGCCAAATACTTAATCTTCCCTCCCGTCGCGGCCCGGCGTGGTTCGAGCCGCCGGAACGTATCGTCTGTCGTTAAATTGTCACCGCAACGCGAAACCGCTCGTCGTTAAACGGCGACCCTCTCCTGCCCTCATCTGTCCTCGACGGAGCCATAAAACCCCTTCCAGTACGACGACGGCGACGGCTCGCGCCCCGACGCCACGCGTATATACGCGAAACACCATCCTCTCCCTCGCCAAACCAAAGCGTGCCTAGACCGCTTCGCAGATTTATTGGTCCTCGATGGGCCAACAATAGTCAACAAGTTAGCGGAAAACGAGTCGCTGATACCCGCGTCCCTTAGGGTAGTTCTGGGATGGGAAGAACGGCTCAGCACCCTATCCGTTCGACCGTTACCTATTTTTATATACAATTTAACCAACTGCAACGGCATAAAATTTTCATACCTCCTTCGTATCTTGAAAATTTATTCGAAATACTGTTACGCCAACTGTAAAGGGAATTGAAAAAAATCATCTTCTCTACTCTTCCATTCTCTCCTCGTCACTCCTCTTAGTCAATAAAAATCCGCTACAAGTCGTGGCTCAAATAAAAAGTAGAAACAATAATGAGAATCCATGGAGTGATATATAAGATTCGTTCCAGTAAAATCGGAAAGGGTAACAACGTCACAAAGTTAAGAATTGGACTGGTCTTGATTTCGATGAGGTCATTTTTACCGATCAAATTTGAATTCGCTAAAGATTAAATGGTCTGTGTGAGATCGGACGGTTTTTTCAACTTCTAATACCCAAACGCACCATTTCACATGATTATTCTTATTCGTCTGTCAAACATTGTGTACCGACTGACTTATGGCTATTTTAGTTAAGAATAAAGAAGTGTTCATCATTTGGTAAAATTTTTCATTTGTTAACGTCAAAAGTACAAAGGTTAAAGGGTTTCGTCGTATTCTGACTGCGGTGTGGTCAGTCATGTGCCGACCATTACAGGGTAGATAATTAGGACGAAAGTGCCCGTATGTGTATGCTAAACAGGGGTAGGTATGACTTGTCCCAAGAAATGATACACAGTAATTTAGTGCCAAATGTTTGCAAATTATGGAAAACCGTGCGGTTTTCTCTAAGTTATGTTATCCAGATGTGGATTTCTGTGGTACAGTCGTACAGAAAGGAGTGTCACTCGATGTAATTAGCCGACGGTGCTTCGGCGCCCCGTAGAGCAGAACCATAGAATCTTAGGAGAGTTTTCGGCGAGTTATGTGCCTAGCGGGATACCAGTACGTACGTAGCAATCATAGAAGTCAACCCAGGGTGAAGGATCGCTCACTAATTATATCTGGTTCTAATTCACAAATTTCACTCTGCAGTAGAGTAAGTAGTACAGTACATGATTAAATTTTTCACAAATCTCTCGTCAATTTTCTATTTTTTTAAATAAATTTTTTATCCATCGCGATTCCCAGCTAGATAAATTATGAAAATATGTCTGTACCTGCGATTAGTTTTACTATTCGAAGCCGTCGAATTTGGTACCACTGCAATTTTGCAAGAAATTTTTTACGCGGATTGGGCTGTTTTTTTCCATTCTAATGATAACCACTAGAACTGCGTAGAATATCTTTGAAAAATATTAGCGGCATAGGGCATGCGGGGTAAGAAATCGGGGTATAATTTCAAAGTGGTAACGTCCTCTAGACGGTCAAACCGATTATCCGCGGATTTTTCAAGGGCATTGAATATCGAGATTTCCGTATGAGCTGATTATACGTTACTACCGAGCACTCATATCCGCAGCCGTTTATACAGAGTAATTATTATCACTTTGTAAAAGATTACAATTTTTGCCCGCAAGAGAACAAAACACTAAAAATATCTCGTGTAGGATCAGCCTCAATTGTTTCATGGCAAAAACGATTTTTATATCATTAGGATCTGCGTAATATTCGCTGGCATTGCGCTATGCCAGATCTGCATAGATCTCTAAATGTAGTTTTTTAAATCATCGTCCTTCTCGAACAGCGCATAAACTTTCCGCACCTCATGGTCCCACAGCACCGATTCTGTACCAACAATAACAGCTAGGATTCTAGCTCATGGTCAGCGGCCCTCAAGCCTATACAATAAAACAACCGGAAGTTCTCCAATGTAGCTACCACACGTACGAACTGCGTACCTATAATACCGAATGTGGGTTCTGCTGAATAATCGCGCTTCGCGTCTTACCTTGCTGATTGTTTTTCCTTGTAGTTTTTTTCTCTTTCATCCAGGGATATTCGGGAACATTTACGCCCGAGGGATCAGCGACACCGTGGGGGTCCATCATCGCGTGATACCCGGGATGATGAGCGCCAGGACTCATGGGGCCCCCGGCACCAGGCGAATGCTGCAGCGGTCCATCACCGGCTAGCTGAGGTAAGGCGGTCATGAATTCCGCCATCGATGGCTGACTGTTGATGAAGCCAGTTTCGGCGGGGCCGCAGCTCGGGTCCATTGCCGGATGAGCCCCGTGCGGAGGTAACCCGGCGCCGGCTCCGGCCCCAGCCGCAACCGACGCCAACCAAAAACCACCACCTCCACCGGTGGTGGTACCACCACAGCCGTCGTTCGCCAGGACTGGTGTTGGAGGCCTCGTCTTCACGGCGACTAAGTCCTTCTCCTCAACCGTAAGTCCCTGAAGATGGGCTTGGAGTTGAAGCCCTTCTGTTAACTGGTGAACCTCTTGATGCTGATGGTGTAAAACCTGGTGGTGTAGCTCCTGATGGTGCACCGCGGGCCCCTGCTTATCGCGCATGGGAACGCGGCTCCACCGCAAACCACACTTGCACTTTTCACTCTATATTGGCCGGTGATCCTTGCCACGCGATATCACAATCCCTCATCACAACGCTGCACCGATAGTGGTCTGCTCAGCGACTACGTTGCACATCGCATGGTCGCGCATCGCGCCGCTTTACGGTTGGTTTTCGTGTGCAAGATTGCGATTTTTTTATTTCAAGGGAATCATCAAAGGTGTATAACGACACGGGGTGGATATCACTGGGAAATAAAAATCGGACGATTTCACTGTACGGTTTCACTGGTGATTGGCGAAAAAGCTCATACCTGATCGGTGAATGATCGGTTCTTCGTATACGGAGTAATAAATATTTGATTATAAAAACGAGAAAAGACAATGATAACCGGACACTGGCACTATAGGAGGGATGATAATTGTCGGAGGGTAGTTGTTTGGTGGAATTTCTATAATATAACACCACTGCGGCACACGCCTGCCAATCCGACTGGCTCGCGATCAAGAACGCGCACGGAATGGAGGTTGCCGATGTAAACCGTGGTACGACCTTTTTCACTCCACAAATGTTGTTGGCAACGAGTCGGTGTTGTTACTGCTGTCTCTTTTCTTTGGTAACCTACGGGGCCGCTCTTCGCGTTCCGCTCTCCGCTCTCCACTCTCCGCTCATCACATCACTCTCTGGACTTTGTGCACTCGAATCGTTGAATATCACGTGAGCGACCGGGCGGACCAATGGCGGCACCGCCGTGGTACCCGGAGAGCTCAACCCTCTCTTCGTAGGCGGGCTGTGTAGAGAGAGGGCTTCGTGAAAAGCTTTCGGAGGGCCTCGGAGGACCGGCTTGAGTCTTTGGTGCGGTCGGCGGGAGTGCGAGCGAGCGACTCTGTGCGGCTGAGGTCTTCGTGCACGAGGGCGGCTGGGGCGGCAGCGACGTCGGGCGCACAGCGTGGGCGGGACGCGCGAGCGCGGCGTCGGGACGCCACGATTTTGGTGGGGGTGCTGTCACGTGTTCGACCACGCGGTCAGGTCCTACAGCTACACCTTAGCCTCGACAACAATCGTGTGGTCACCCAATTGTGGTCTTTAAAAGTGCCTCCTCGAATTCCATCATCCTCACTATTACAATTTACTGAAAATCCCAGATTTCCTCATTCAAAGTGTTGTGCGAATTGATCATTGGCGATTCTTCTCACTGCCCGATCTCTTTTCTGACCAATCCTTCAGTCAATGGTGTCAACGGGTTACACGTGAAGATGTTTGTTAATTCCCACCCATTCGTGAGTAAAAAAAAAAAAAAAAAAACATTCAAATTTCTTTAATTGCAAAGTAAGTATTCATCGAGTACTGAATTTGATATTTTTGGTTTTCAATTTCCTTTTCATGATGTTGAAGATCTTGAAGAGGTAATTGATACCTAATCGCGATGGATCGAGTGTCCGCTTATTAGGTCGTGATGAGAACTGAAAAATCCTGATAGAAACGAAGCGCGCAACTTCCTAAGCTAAACTGAGGAGATCAGCTGAGATTGCTTTACCAGCGTCCCTTCTGCCCCACCACTCCGATCTGTGTTATACCTATACTCTAGGCTCAGCGTGGTGGAAATATACGTACATATAGATACATCGTCACTGTTTATTCAAACATATACCTACAGAATATAATAAATAAGTGTAGAAAACCGATTTGTCAAAGAATTAACTAATCTGAAATAACAAATCTTATCTGGCAGTGAACGATGTGCGGTACCGACGCATTATTATGTTACTTAATCCACGGTTATACAACTATAGATTTCTCAAAATCCCGTCCAAAGTATCTAAGGTCAAATCTGCAGCTTAGCCAGTCGCAGACATTGATATCATTGAAAATACCTTAGATGAATGAATAATTGAAAGTTTCAGTCATAGCCTTCATGATTTCCCTGTGTCTATCAGGGGCAAAATCGTATTTAAAAATTGTCAACCTACCTGGGAATTTGACGTAAGGTTTATAGCAATGATTATAGACGCGGTAATACGTATCTGCACAAGGTAACCCAGGGTACCTAGTTCCAACGGTTCGACTGGTCGCCCATGCCGCGGGCGCCGGCTGGCGTCACCGAGACACGCCGGGTCAGTCTCGATGACAGATTACCCTGATCCGCTTTGTGGAGAAGCTCTCATTTAGACAGGCGGTTTGATTGAAAACTTTACCGGTGTTAAAAAAAAAAAGAAATAAGGAAAAAAAAACGTAACTATAGCCAACTACCGTTGGAGCCTGATTTTTTTTCACACATCAAAGTACGATCGGTCGATCGGCTGATCGGCTCCCTTTCACAGAGCGAAAGGGGGTAGAATTATAAGGGTGCCGAAAAATGACTCTACTCCAATCGACACAGAAATAAAAAAATTAAATTTTGGACTAGCACATTGAACTTGATCAGAGCTATCAATCAGTCCGGATGAAAAATATTCACGATGCTGCAGTGGTATGAAAGAAAACAATGTGGCTGAACGATGATACCTAATATGTTCTCCAGCGATGATGATGACAAAGCTATACCGTCCTGGGATCTGATCACACTTCTCTTTTCATTGACAAGGTCGCAAACCCCTTTCCAGATCTACTAATTGATTTCATAGTCAATTATAAACGTTTGTAATCACCATTGAAAACGTTCGTAGCAATTTATAACGACGTGTTATGAGATCCGTCAACGTTTCATGTAGGTGCTGGAAGTGCCAGAGAAGGCAGTCATCATCCTGAGCTAAGAAATCTTCATATCTGACTTGTGATGGAAACTTAATAGGGACGAAGCTATACTTGATTAGTACGGATTTTAAAGTCCCTGACGAAGTTCGAGCAGATTTCTATTTCTGATAAATGAAAAACATACTCTTGGAGTTGGCATCTTAGTATATAAAAATCAACCCCTCGAACCTCTGTGCACTTTCTTTAAAATAATACTTTGAGGCATTCTCCTATGCCGTTGCAAGGAACGGGGAAAGCGTGGGTGTCGAAGGCACAGCCAGTACCGTTGTGCGATGGAACTTTTAATAAATGGCGGAGTCGATATGAAGTATAGGACTTTGACATATCGTGTGTCTGTAATGTATAGTTAAATCTGGCGGCAGATGTGGCGGGCGCGCACCGTTCTGTGCGGGGGTGGTGCCCGGGTGGTACCAGGGTGCTGGCGCTTTACCAGTTCCAAAAGCTTCAGCTCTTTCGCAAATATCCTAGCGACCATCCGCGTAGTTCTTTCACCGATTTTTCTTCCTCGTGAGGAAAAGTAGATAAAATTTTAGAAACGACATCGTGATCGATATAAGAAGCACGAAATTAATTCATTATTCGATTTACTCAGCTTGTTCTAAAGACCGTTTAAAATGACTATCGAAAATCCAAATTTGAAATTCGTCGAAATAATCGAGGATCCCTTACGAGCCCTGATATCTTACGTCACTGGCATTTCTATCTGGCAGTCCTCTTCTACTCGCGCCTGCCACCGATTGCGAAATGAAGTTTTATATTAAGCTCGGAGTTTTCTCTCAGTCGCCTCCATCCTCCCCCAACCCCATCCACCCTCGCTACCGGCCCACAGCGGTGCCGAGCCCTCGGCTGCCATCGTTTCCCCAGGCCACCACCGTCGACCTCCCTCTTCGCCCTGCACCCTGTATATATTTTATGTGCCGATAGATCGTTATGTCGGCGTTTGCATATATATTGACATCGCCGCCTCTCTTAGAAGGATGTATAATGTATCGTCAAAACTACCCGCCTGGTATAAATAGATCACACTTCACGTCCCACTTCGATCGTTGACAAGCATAATCTTCAATTTACAGTTGAGGATTCTCAATTTTTTTTGCATACCGATTTGAAGTTTTTATCGCTACATCCCTGCACGACTAGTCTTCCGCACCCTTACTTGATAATTTTGTGACTCTATGAATTCCTTCGCAAATAGTCCGAAAACAGTTCAATGGACTCCATAAATTTCGGGTGATCCAGGATTGAAATGTTTTTCTTATTTTTTATGAGGAGCATCACTACGAGACAATTGTGACCGCGTAATATGCTCCAGATATTCTGATTGCAACTATAAGTTTCAGGATTGAAAAAATCCTCTATGCATGTATATGTTGCATATACGACCAATCCATCTTCATAAGGTCCGTGGTGCTCCGAGGATCGCTTAGTCCACAGGGAAAAATAAAACATCTCATGTCCTAGATTGCTTATGCTTGCGATTCCCGAAACAAAAAGCTCTTATTATTTTTTTTTTTGTCAACTTTGTTGCAAGTACTTGTCTGTGCGGCGTTTTTTCGACATTTTATTTGTGCTCTGTATGCAGTGAGGACTGTGATTTGCAAATATGAAATATGATGTCCGCTAAAAAGTTTTACAGAAATCACAATGCGGAACTAAATGTTGTATAGGTATAGATCGGCATAATGTGATAGCGTTCGGACAATGGGACTGACTGTCATTAACGTTATCAATATCGACAGACGAAGCTGGGACGCATTAATGGAAAAATTGTGTCGGCTGCAGGTACCGGGTAGGTATACTGGTTAGGTGTTATATTCCCGCCATTAAAATTAAACCATCTTTCGCAGCCATTTTAACCCGGCAGGCGGCGGTTGTCGAGCGGGGCTCAACTGTCAATCATCGGATCACTGAAACGAGCGACTAGTCTAGTTTCGAAGGGGGAAAGAAGTGCGCTGGAAGAGGGACGGAAAAGGGGAAGAACCAGAGACTCAGCCTACTTCTAACTCCCTGCAACTTCGAACTTTTCCTTTTTTCTTTTTCCTGTTATTCTTTTTTTTTTTTTTTTTCTACTTCTTCTTTCCAGCCGCATCTGCACCGGGGACTCCCGGGAAAAACTCATTACAAGCCACCACTGGAAATTCCGTTTCTCAACGTTCCACAATAATTTGAAATAAACTGTTCGTTGCAGTTCGGAGGATGAGGATAATGAATATATGAAAGTTGATAACATTCTCATGATTTTAGAAGATCTGTTGATGTTATACCGCAGTGTCAGTGAACAGTCAGAGTTTATAAAAAATAAATATGCCAAAAAGTGTCTGTTATAATTCTTTAGAAATTTTCTCAGCACCCAATATAATTCTGTTTGTCTATCTGCGTCACAGCGTATCGAGGTTAAAGCAAGCGGTGAATGTCTAACCGTAACTGTCATTGTCAGGTATAAAATAATTGTAGACCCTAGGGTGCAATTATTCCAAGTTAATTGGATACGCAGTGGCATGAAGAAAATATGTTTCATTGCAAAGCGAGACTTTCACCCATTACTTATAATAATAAGGAATAGATTCAAGGAAAACAAATTCAGCTACCCTGCGATGCACCCTCGCATTTGCAACCGGTTCCTTGAGAAAAATAAAAAAATAAAATAAACTCTGCGCAAACGAATGATTTTTACACCGTAATCCTCCGCTGGTCGGCATTTCCTGCTTTGTCAGCCAGCAACAATGAATGGTATTGAGGATGCTTCTTCTCCTTCTCCTTTTCCTTTTCCTGTTCCTTTCCTTTTTCCCCATACCCCATATCCTCACAGCCCCTAAGAACAGCTCAACGAAACGAATACAAGTAAAACGCGCCCGAGAGAACCGGGAGGCCGGTTCTTGCGGAGGGCCGCGCGCCGGGACTGCTGTAGTATAGAGTATAGGGGAGCTTTGAACGGCGTGGCTGCGCGGGAATAGAGGCTGAGGTTTTAATTAAGCATTCGCTGAGGATGATATCGCGGGCCTCTTTATACTTCATAGCGACCAGATGTTGCTGCTGCTACTGCTGCTGTGGCGTCTCTTGCGCCAAGAATACGTCCTTCGTGGTCCTTCGTGTACCTACTACCTACTATATCTACTCTCGTTCTTCCTTATAGGTACACAGTACAGATACAGTTTTGGTTTGGCCAAAATCCTTCCGGGTAAACTCCTAGACCAAAGACAAGAGGAAACTGCGATCTTCTGTTTAATTATGCAAGTTTAATTTGCCTGCATCTCATTGTCAGCTCACGAGACCAGTATACCTACTCTGCTCTATTCTCAAAATATATTCCCTCCTCTGTTCAAATATTGGACAATATTATTGCGCGTATTTGAGTTATGAAATTGTTCACCATAAGCAGGATATGGACGAAAGTCGTTGAAATTTATCGCTTCAAGATGAATTCGAAGAGTTTAATTAACTTATGCACGAAGAAAGGAGAGTAGATGTGAAAGCAGTCTTGTATAACCGGAGATTTCCACATATATATATATGGGTGATCGTCGAGGTCTTTTAACGTTTCGTGATTCATGGAAATCACTAGAGTTCAAAGCTCCTAGCTCATCTTCACAATGCCACGAAATAAAGCGCGTAAGCTAGAAATCTTTAAAGATTGATCCGATGCTCTGGCAGGCGGAAATTTGGATCGGAATTTAACTCATCTCGAATTCTCATATCGTTTAAATTTCGTTCAAGATGGAAAAGGAAACTATTTACTAAATCCAGCTTCGGCCTTCGTAACCCTCAGGAGCGACACTGGCCGGCCAACACTTGGCGCAAATTACCTCGGTAAGTGTAGTGCATTAATCTTTGGTTTGGTTTGCCTGGGTTGCCGCGTGTGTTGCGGCCGCGTTTCTCGTTCTTCTTGGTCCCCTTCTCCCTTCTCCGCAGTTTCCCTTACTCTCCCACACACTATACACACCGCTAGTAGATGTATAATACAAACCGTAACGCGGCTGAAGTCGAAGAGTACGGAAAGGCTGTGTTAAACTCTATGTATACGTGTGTGGGGTTGTTATAGGTATGTACTTACAGTACACACCAAATGTATATAATGTATATGCATATTCACGTATGTATAACCAACTACGAGAACACAGCTAAGGGTAGTCACCGTCGTTGGGTGATGCAAATACCATACCAAAAGCGGAATGTGAGATCCGAAGGACTTTCCCTTCTTTGTTTGATTAAATAAATTACCAGCGATCAAGTGGGCATCGTTTAATGAAAAATAACTGGATCCTGCAGCAGCTATATGTGTCGAGAAGAAGTGCTTTTTCTGTTTCGTTTTCTTTTTCTTTTTCTTTTTTTTCCGAGTTCAGGGCAAAATTTTCCGATGACATTTCCTCTGCCGAACCAAATAAGCAACGACAATTTTCATCCCGTATGCAATCTGCGTCTTAACGGTGAAAAATATTTCCCTGGATAAACGTGTTCCACGCACACGGAGCTAAATTGTTACTCAGCCGGAAAGTGCATAAACGAGCTTTCCAGTTGAATTTACAAACGCGCTCATTATCGGGTCATAAGAAACCTCACACCACATTCGCTAATTACGGGCTGTAAATTGAATGAAGAATCGGACGCAGAGACCACGTGATTGATTATGACAATGCGGATGTTGAGGCACAGGCTTGTGTCAGACAAAAATTACACTATACACACAGTGTTAAAGTGGCAAGTAAGGGCAAACGTTCGAAGCGTACCTTAAATCAGCGTGTCTCACTGCATAGTCACAAAGTGTGGTTTGAGGGAGTGACATTAGCCGAATCCATGTTTGCCCTGGTGGACAATACCAGTCGTCTAATTGCCTCATAGCTTGTCAAATAATTGCAGAGATTTCTCGAGTTATACATATTGTCTGCGGTTTTGGTATTGGCTAATCGAATTTCCCCTGGCTGGTATTTCTCTGCTGGTATGAGTTAGCAGATCTTTATTGCTCCGGTCTTACGGCGGCTTATGATAAACGCGAAGTCCGGGGGCAGCTGGAGATCTCACTGTTCTCAGAAGAACATATATTCATCGCAGAAACGACTTGAAGACAAAAATTGTGGATTTTGAATGCTGGTGAAAAAAGAGAGGAAGAAAAAAAAAATGAAGATTTGATACTTACGTAGAAACTTTTGAACGATCGTGTACATGTCTACTATTACCTGTCTTAAACCGCGCCTACCGCTTACACCCGCAGAGAAGGCAATAGATCGGCTATTGATCGAAGGAAATGCTAGTCATCCTGCGTATCACGTTTATATCAACTTATCCGCACGGGCCTGTAGTTTTCGGGGGTCTAGTCATCTCATCGGCCTCCGGGAGGCCAATGACTTGCAACGGTGACTAGCCAGTCGGCCGCCACCAACCACCGCACCATTCCGGATGGATATTCCGCATGTTCGCCAACTACCTTATAGAACATCTCATCCCCCGAGATTGTCAATCTGGTCTGCACTTCCATTTATCTGTCCCCCGAATAGGATCACCCTGACACTGCTAAATAGTTATGGGGGATGACGTAGTCCTATGGATACTAATCGCCGATATACGGGGTCGATCTGCATTTATTGCGAGCTGATCGTATAAATACACTTGTTACATCCGTGCGGGTTATTCTGTAATCAGGAACGATTATAATTGTCATTATAAAATGGATTGATGTTTTATGAATAGAGTTCGAACAGTTGGAGGTATAATTAGGCGGTCTGAAATCATCAGAAAATAAACAGCTGTAAATATATGTATGTATACCTAAATATAAAGTATATAGTATACCTATAATTTATTTTCAGTTAGAAAAATTGAGGAATAAATTAACCATCGAACCCCTAAAATTAGACTAGTTTTAAGGGATGAGTGAATGAAATATCTAGCTACCTGATCTCAAACAAAAAAGCCTAGCATATGCTCTATCTGTCCCTCGCGAGTTGTCGAACAAAGCAAGCGACGAGTGATCGGTGATCATGACGAACGAGCTTGTAAAAAATTAAACTAATAATAGAACGAGGATCGGTCGAATGGCTGCCGTTTTGAGCGATCGTGTGAGAAATGGAAACACAAAAAAAAAAATAATAATAATATAAATAAAAAAAAAATATATATATTGAACGCGATTGAGGATATTAAGGGGAAGATTCCGAGGGGTCATAGAATCGGCGGCTAAGTCAGGTAAGTTTTTTAACCGAACTTATAAGAATTTTATTAGAGATCTGTGTGAACCTGTATGCCATGTTATGTATGGCTTGAATGGTATAGTTGATAAATATAAAGATATAATTTTATGTGCCTAAAGTCTAGACGCATTGATAAATTCATAATAATTATAGTCATCATTACATAATACCATCCTTCGCAACGCGATGAGTGTGGTTTAAACGTGAGCTTTCCTTGAACGTCTTGACGATTATCGTGTGAGAAAATGTTTACAAGGGAATCTCTGCGATATGCGGAAGATATTTAAGGTCGAAGGTTACGTGATCCGACTTGGTCTCGGGCCGAGAATTGAAATTAATGATTATAGACTTTGGTCTTGATTCTTCATCAAAATCTCTAGATCATACCTCACTCCATTTCTATTCTGTTTCGTGACGGGAAAAAAATACGAAACTCTTTCTACACACTGGATGTAAAATATGGAAGGACGAAGAATACTAAGCCGATTATTTTAGGCTTGATGAAACGCAACAGCCGGGACGTTTGTCTCTGAGGAGGTATAGCTGACTGAGCCACGTCCCACCGAGTTCAATACATTATCCTAATGAATTAGAAATTGGGCGCGCGTTTAAAGTGGACCAAACTTCAATTAACTTTAAGAATCAGATGACATATTTAATTTCCTCGGGATAATGAGAGTGGATTTGGGAGGCGCGGGGAAAGATATGAGGAGTGCCGGAAGGAGATGGAGAGGGTGCAGGAGGAGTCTCAAACTTATCACGGGGAGGCCGAGGCCGCGGTCGAAGACGCGGGCGCCCTTATTCCCAAAATTAAAAACACTTATGCTAATTAGAGACCCAGCCATCACCTTCTCTACGGTCTAGTGACCGAGCTGGTTCGATCGAATTTTCACTTCTAAATTGACGAGAGCTTGCTGGCTGTAAGGAATACATTTGGAATGATAGATCATGAATTGTCTTTACTCATATGAGTGTAAATGGGTGAGGGGATGAAAAAGTGAGAAAGAAACGGATAACTTTTTAGACTAAATCCGAGATTTGCTCCGGTGGCAGTATTTTGTCGGTTAGATTTTCAGCCCGGCTTCGTCGAGAAGGGAATCCCGTGTCTATTTGTCACCGGGACGCCGCCGCTGGACGTCTTGGGGTGTAGTGGAGCTGGCCTCCACCGGCCAGTTGGATGCCCAGAAGCTCTTTCTTTGCGATCTGGTCCTCCGGGGACCACTCCATCTTTCCACCCTGGACTGGATCTCTGAGCCGGCGACTGGACCAACTAACCCCCGTTAAAGAGGTAATTTGTGTCAGAGCAATCTAGAAGGGTCCTCCAGAGTGTCACGGGGTTTTATTTTTTCTCCTACACTAGTCGACGACTGAGCAAACTCATTCTTAGAAACCAAACGCCCTGTGGCTGGGTGGAAATTGTTAATATTTCGCTTCGCGATCGAGAGACTTCGTATACCAAAAATATTACCAACAATTTTATAAGCGGGGAATTGACTGGTATTTTATTTTCCAATGTACTTATAGAGTTTTTAGGGTAAGAATTGGGCAAGAACAGAAACTGAACGCTGATTTATCGGAGGCCCCCCCCAGGAACGCCTTTAAAATAAACCCCGAAAGAACTAAATCTCTATTTTACTTAGCTAACCGAGCTGAGAAGGTGGGGAGTTGGTCGTGTACTAAATTTAAAAGTAAAACCGCCTTTGTATAGCCGAATACCAAAGCCAAAATAAGGTGCTCCTCGCTCGTCCCGTTCAACGGATTTAAACCGAGCTCTGAAACCTCGTTCAATTCGATCTGTTCAACCCCAATTGTTTAAAGGGATGTAACCTTTCCCTCTAATTAAAAGGGTTGCTTACTAAACTTGACTCGGCTACTCGTATCGACCTTTCCCTTTATTTCTCATTCGCAATTCTGTGAATAACAAGAGGAATAGCAATGCCCGATCTATTCCAAACGATTTTGAAAATACCCAATGCAGCCATTGCATTGCTCAGTCCTTTTCTGCTCGCTCGAAAGTTGGAGTGAAGCGAAACGTGAGGCTGGTTCGCGTGAAAGAAAGAAGAGATTCCCATTGTCCGACGCCTAATAGTCGGTTAATTCCCACACAATGTGCCGTATTTAGAGGCGCACGTTTGCTACCAGCTACCGGTCTGCGGGGATCGGCTAAATCAATTCATAAAAGAATCATAATTAACTGCTCTTTTGTGCGCGACGAGCAGCCAGCGAACCGTTTCATCCGCGTTCATCCCAGTCAAGTCAAGGTAGTATAAGGGGAAAGATGATCGTGCCACCTATAACCCAACACTGAGGTAGGTAGAGCGAAAGGGGCGAGAGGGAGACTTCCGCCTTTCTATGCTCTAATTTTGAATAATATTTTGATGAAATTCTGTACCGAGATTATCAGTCGCTGCGAGTATAATAAAATCCTTATAGAATATTTTATTACGAGAAGATAATTTCATACGATTAGATGAATTCTCTTTAAACATGAATCGAACTCTGGATTCTACAAGGACCAAAAACTAAGCACGTGAGTGGACGCTGACCCTGTACCACCTGCCGTCGTCATAAAGGACAATGATATTTTTATAATTGAAATTAATTACGGGTCGACCGCAGTGCACATATGCTTGCACACACCGCTATAAAAATGGTCGCAGACGGTCCTGGCATATAAGTGGCCTACAATATGCCAAAGCGTTCTAACATGCACTTTACACTCCGTATATAGTTTACTTTATATCATCATTCCGTGAATAATTACATGCGTCAGATCTGGCAGATGAAGAAATGACTAGATACACCTGTTTTGCGGAATTGCTTTGATCGTTAGAGCTCAGATTATGAGAATAATAAGAACGGCACGAAATGTCATGTGTGTAATAAAAATGCAGATGGTAAGCCCCTGAATTTAGTTTAGAATCTCATTAAATTCGTACCTGAGTACGTACCTATAGACGTTAAAAAAAATATTGACGTTGAAACATGAAAACATCTGAAAGTAAGTAAGAGACGATGCCAGAGGGGCTGTGTAACACGTGACGATTCCCACACCGCTACGTCCTGCGGGGGATAAGTATTGGGTACGTATATAGGGCTCACTCATCAGCATCCTTTCTCCCTCTTGGGGTCCTCAGTCACCCCATCAAGATGCCGACGGAGGCGTATTGATGAGCCTCGATGGCTGACGGACAGATAGACGGACAGATCCCTACACGAACCCTCCTGTGTCAACGCGTATTCTTGCCATTCTCTCTATTCTTTTGGGAGGTTTTACGTGTAAATAGTATCTCGACGTGGTCCAGCCTAAACTAAACTGTTCAAAGTTTTGAATGTCTTTTTTCTTTTCTTTTTTTCTAAGGAAACGTGAATCCTTCTATGAATAGGCTGTGTGCGCACTTTATATGTATAGATCCTTGATTACCCATTAAATACTCTCACCTTGATCCTTTCCGAAGTTTTGCACGTGTTGCGAAAAAGAAGAGAGAGTGAGAGCGAAAAAATGTGAAAAAAAAAAGAAAAAAAGAAAAAACAGTTCTCTTCGCTTATGGCGAAGCATTCGCATAATTATTATGATTCGTTGTGGTTGCAGCTGGTTTCAGTGGTCACGTTTAACCAGTACAATGATGTCGAGGAACCTGCTTCGAGAGATAATCGTAAGGAGATGAGAGTAACGCTGCAGCGGATCCCCTCCCACGGATACAGAGACCGAGGGGCCCAAGGCCCAGGAACCCCATCGGTCCAATGGGCCCCATGGCCGCCTCGACGTGCACCCAATCATCAAAGTCGCATTTCCAGCGTAATTGGTGCGTTCAGGGTTGGACGCGAGAACCTTCTTCCTTCGTAGTATAAGGCAAAAGGAGGGAATGGGTAAGCAACTATCGGCGGGCCTCCGGGTCGAGGAGAGACTCCTCGATCGTGATCGGCCATCCACCGCCAATAACCATCACTCAGACGCAATTATGAACCCGTAAGCCCGAGGGCGGCCAATCCCAGAGCCAGCTTCTTCACGCACTATTATTAGCCAGTATTATCGTAATCGGGGCCCGCAAAAGTTACCCGGTAATAAGGACGCCCGATCCCACAGGTGTAGACCGTAGAGGGATCACCGGCTATACTCACTAGGAGTAAAACGTAACATATAACAGAAACTGTGCCGAAAGAAATTTCATTATAAACGATACATACACGCGTACATACCTAAACCACAGTAGATTCATTTCCGGGAATTTTTATCGAGGAGAAAGAAGGTACAGGAATTTCTGAACATATTATGATGTCGGAGTTCTGCGATGTGTAGTGGCTAGGATTATCAGGGAAGATAGATTTTTTTTCAAACACGATTATGTTTCGTGATTACGAAGTCGTGCTTCTGTAGGTGAGCCATGGCTGTTCCGTTTTCTAAAGCGTAGGAAAAATAGTCTCGTTTATTTTAGATGTGTATATAGTATATGTATCATTTGAAACGATCGTAGGTAGAGTCAGAGATTTATTTCTGATGCCTCGACGCAGAGTAACATTCTGGAAAACGCGTAATCTCAACTTTACCGGACAACAATAGAATTTTTTGGAACCCTCGTTCATCCATTCATCGTGAAGAACTTATCATACGCGTTTGTTGGAAAGAAGTTGTGGAAGCGGATGACACGGTAAGCTAAAGGAATGTCGGACACAAGGGATGGCTGATTCAACCTCGCGATGTTTGTCACGAGGATAGCGTCGCGGTGGCGAAAGGCATCGAGGCAGACGACGGCGCGAAGCTCGGCGAAGGTTGAAGGAGGGTAAAGAAGAAGGAGTCGGAGCAAGAGAGAGACGAGAGTGAGGGTGAGGGCGAGGGGGTATCGAGGGCGCTAATGTTCCCCGGGCAGGAAACGCCATCTCCCTCGCGCACCCCCTATCTCTTCGTCCGCTCGCCTATTTTTATTCGTCTTTATCTGAGACTTGAGTCGGTTCCTCTCCATTTCCTCCCGAGGAGTTCCCCTCCTCTAACCACCTCACTCCCAAGCCCCCAAACCCCCAAACTCCAACCCCCAACCCCCAACCCCAGACCCAACCTCACCTCTGCCTCGCTACCGCCGGGCACCGATGCGGTGACAACAACATGCAAACATTCTGGTATTTGCAATTCGAATGCCGCCACGGGAACTGGGGACTTGGATGAGAGTGTGGTCGTCCCATCCACGTTTACTTCTATTCCCTCGTTCTTACCAGTCTCCAAACCTTTTAGAAACCCGAAAAACTATAACCGCAAGGAAGAAGATGCAGAAAATTTGAAGAGTGTAGGGTGATGTAAGTGTCGAAATTTTGTTCCTCATTTGCTGAACAATTTTCCAGAATTTACTGAACGTCGCGACGTCGATTGACGTGGGTCACGACGAGGTGTTGAATAGCCAGTGAATAGCCAGCGACACGTGAACGGCCGAAAGTATAAGGTATACATCGGTGATCTGTATAGGTAACATTCCGTATCTCGCGCGATCTATCAAAAACGTTGCTGTATATAGTTGGGTATATAATGACGGATATCATTACAGTATTCGAAGGGAGACCCGCGCGGAGCAGACCTACCTGTATATCTACGGGACATCGCTGCCTACGGAAATAATTCTGGCATATTATTTGAGTAATTTAGCTCCGAGAGAAGGCTGGAGATTTTTACCAGATAGCGGTTTGGTAGCTTAGAGATGCGAGACCTGATAGCCCTACTCTTGCCTTTATACCAGCTCGTATTGGTCCGTGTACAAAACGAGCTACAGACTTTTCCAAAAATCACATCAGTCTATATTGGAATTTTATAAAGGGCCAAAGTTCTCACCGTTTTTGACACAGCAAGAAAAAAAATCGAGATTCCATTTACTCGATGCCTTTCAGCGATCGCGAAAACCCTTTGTCCGATCTCGTTCGTTTTTTTTTCTGAATAAAGAAAACTTTGAAACCAGGTATAACAAATCATTCCAACCTCGAAGATGCCTCGCGTGACTCGTAGGCGTGCCTCGTGACACAGTCTGCCGATCGTAGTAGCAAGTGGCAACCAACCGGCATTCGGAAGGCCCGCCCTGGTATCGTGCATAGGGCCTTTGATGTTCTTGGTAGTCACGTGATCCTCGGCCTTATATCAATTCGTGATGCTAAATACGTCCTCGCGTGTAGGTACTGGGCGCCATGATAGCTGGCTGCCTGTTGTCACGATTACTTTTTACAGGACCAAAAATTTCAACACCCCGTACCATATGCACACCAGGGTGGTCTTCGATTTCATCATTTTTAAATTTCAGTACTCCGACGGGCCAGGACGCCGCGAAATATATACAAAAAAAAAAAATGTTACCAAGACCCCGGGTTCCTATCTCAGTTCTAAGAACCTCCCCAAAGGCTTCGAAGTTTTCCATTTGAATAAAACGCGATTTCTGAAATCGTTCGCGGTTAATTTTTTTTCTTGCTATTGCAGTATAGCTTTGGAAGATCTCAAACCTTGTTCACTCCTCCCCTGTAGTGGTAGGTATTTCACGAAAATTCGAAACATTTTCAACGATATAATTTTCGAGGCTACAGCAACCCAAAAAAAAAAAAAAAAAAAATGTCTCATCTCCAGATTGTGACGAATAAAATTTTGTCGTTAAAATTCCGTAAATTTTCCACGAATACCTATTACTATAGGTAAGAAGTCTGCGGAGTTTCAGATTATTCAAAGCGATAATGCGATGGGGGGTAAAAAATAACCCCGAAGTACTAAAAATCGTGTGATATTTAAATGGGAAAGTTCGAAGGCTTTGAGGCAGTACTTAGAATTGAGATAGGAACCTGGGATTTCGACCACATTTTTTTTCATGTATTTGGAGACATGGGCCCATGGGAAAATTGAAATTCGAATATTACCGAATGAAAGACCACCGTAATGCACACGTATAATACGTGTCTCCAATCCTATTCGTACATCGTATGATGGTAATCCGTATACAGTTGTAGTGAGGCATTGACAGAAGAGAAGATCAGCTGTCAAACAGCTTTTATACTTTTTTTGGGGATTTGAGTTGTAAATTTTTTATCATTTTTCGTAGATATTCCATAAGTCAAATGGTTTTGTGACACCGTACGTTCGCAGTGATATAGCAATATCATGGAAAGTCAGAGGGTGTATGGATGTAAATATCGGCGAGAAAAGGTATGAGAAAATAAGACATGATCCTGTGCAGGTCGAGGAGAGATTTGCGATGGAATAGAAAAGCTGGCAATGATTGTTCACGTGCAACAACATCAGTTATGGTGCCTTTCGCTCTGTGGATAGAAGTGATTAATCTTTCGTGCTGCACTCTGACATTAACGAGTTTAAATATCAAAAGTTCAAGACGTGAAAACACTAGTTGAGATGCTAGGTTACACAAGATTCGTGTGATAACCGCGTTGGGGAAATTCTCATTGGGAACTCCTGTGGCCTACAATGCCAAATAATAATTTGACATGTAAACCGAGAAAACGTAGTATGGGTAGTAAATCCATCGAGTAAGAATAGGCTCAGAATTTTGAACGTCTTTGATGGATGAACATACCGAAATACTGAAAAATGGTGATGGATTGAACACGGAATCGTTGAATATACAGATGTGTAATCTGTCAGATAAATTGTATCGAGTTGTCACAAAAAACCGTTGATAAAACGGAGGAACGTGCAGCAGTTCTTCAGATTTTTCTATCCCCGTGTAAAAAGAACTTGGATGAGTTCACCTGATGCCGATTTCTTTGATCGACTGCACTTGCCGGTCTCTGATTAAAAATCAGATTTAATGTAGTTATCAAACTTTGGAGATAATCACGTTTCCAATTTCCAGCTACTGTTGTAATTAAGCAGATTTTCCTACGAGATAGAAAGCCGATATCGAATTGTCGGATGGAAACATGGGATCCACATCTGTCTGGCTTCGGAAGTTGTCGTGTATCGACACGGTGGATGTAGAATACGTCGGAGTATATAAATGGCCGCATTTCAATTGAATTGCAAATTTTATTCTTTAAAACCGTCGCTATCCGTTTTCATAAGGTCTACCATTCCGCCTGTCCGTCCAGCACAAGTACGGAAAGTGGAATCGTAGAAATGTTGAGGCAAAAGGCGAACGGATAAACGGCGGAAGTTGCCTTATGCTGATATTGACCGAGCGGAATGAGAAAATGATTTTCGCGATCCTGGCCGTCCGCCTGCACCGTGTCAGTGAAAACAAAGGCTGAGCCGTCGATATATAAAGTATATAACGGGGTTCAACCGACGGCACCGATCCACCGTTCTGCAGAGGAGTTAGAGGGGATGAAAAAGGGGGATAAAAGGGGGCCGAGTGTGGAGGATGGGGGAGGAACGAGTCGCTTAGGGATCCGACCGAGATTCAAGCGGCTCCTGGAACGTCTCCTGTCTTCGAAGAATCGATATGAGCGACAGACTGTGACAGAAATAGAAAGATGAAGCCCAGGGGACTCAGATTGTCAGTTTGCATCCCAACTAGTCCCGTACGAATCCATTTTATACCACCGTACCGCACCTGCTGCTGCTCCAACTCTTATTTCTTACCCCAGTATAATTAATACGATTTCTTAGAACGATTTACGCGGAAAATCTCCCATTCATTGCTCAAGGTATGATAGGAGAAGTAGAATTTGGAGAGGATCGAAGTAACCCGCGCATATGATAAGCTGGTGTTATCCGATCTTCAGGATAGAGCATGGCGCACCACGCACACCTGCGAGTGATAAGTAGAAAAAAAAAAAAAATAGACAAAAAATGGAAGAAAAAAAATGTGCGATCAAAAGCGAGAAGCCATTTGGGGCCCTGTGACGTATTAAATATGTGGTAGCAGCACGGTGTCAGGGGATTGCCTTAATCAGTAGATTAATTCGTCATGGCCTCACCGTGTTTCTCGTCCTTTGTCGGGCCAGTCGTAATATACGAGCAACGTACATAATCAACTATTTGTGGTAATGAATATTATGCGGCAGACGCGTCTCATTAATAACGCCAGAGCACGCCGAGTAACGCGTGTGAGAAACCCCATATTATTACACGTCCACGCACCTTATAAAATCTGCGAGGGTTGCGGCTGTCTCGCTATGTTTTTTAAATTAATTTCCTTCACCTCCGTGCGACACGAGACTATTTAAAAAAGCCACGATACAGAGTCTCGTGTCGTTGACACGTCGGGGAACTCAACTGCAGAATCACATACGAGCGTAATAATCTCCGAAATTGAATAAGGACAATGATAAAAGAATGTGAAAAAAGATTCAATTCTCAAACTCGAAGACTTTATCTTATTTCTCCGTTCTTCCAACCCCCGCCTATTAAAATTAACGAAATTAACGCGGTAAGTGGACAGGGTCCGGTACCAAGAAAGGGGTTTACTATAGTCTCGCGGGTAAATGAGGCTCATGCGTCAGCCGGTTGTCCAGCCGAAGGACCAGGGAGGTTGGAAGGGTGCGAGGTCCAGAGGGCAGGGGTCCAAAAGGGCGAGAGGGCAAGAGGGCGAAAGGGCGATAGGTCTACCCGCAGAATTTCTTGCGTCGCGCTCTCCGCTCCCTGGTCAAACACTGTGTCGCCTTTGGTATTTATCGGGCAAGTTCTCACCTCTAGCTCATTTGTCTTCCACCACGGAGTTTGGTGCGGGTGAAGGCGAAGAAGGCGGGAAACAAGGAACGAGTAGTTGGGGGGAAAAGCCTGCCGCGAGTTACCGAAAACCATCGTAGCTAAGCCCGGTAGCTACCGGCCTGTCCACTGTCTTCGAGGTGGTACGTACATCTTCGTGAGATATTTCTGATGTATGATAAACAACTAAATTGTTTTTTCCTTACTTTTTTTTTTTTTTTTGTAAATAACGTAAATATATGCTGTTTTGTGGAATCTGTGAACAGGGCTAGGAAACAGTTCTGAATTCTTTGAAGACAATCAATTATTCAATCGGATCTGTATTTGATGGAATATCCGGTAGATATATAGCGAGCGTAAAATACTAGAGAAACCGTCCGGCTCCAGAGCGGTCCCGAACTTTTTTTTCCCCCGGAAGGCGTGTTTTCCAATGTTAAAAAAAGTACTCGTGCTTTTAGCCGAGCCAGTGACAGGAGATCATTTTTCAACCCGTTTCGAAGACACGGGGTTGAACCTAGCGCCGTCTAGGATTCGATGCCGTCGGCTACGTCGTGTAGAGCGTATCTTTTGCGAAATCGTCCAAATATAGGTACATGCATCTCTCTATATGCAGTATGCACCCACGTATATTACCCTTTATCGAGAGTATTCTTTATGGAGGTAGACGTCTCGGTATACTCGCCAATAGAAACGCGATGAATAAAGTATACAGCTGCATAGGAGTACTGCAGGATAAAGTAATTTCGCAACGTCAAAGCGATGGAATTTTATATTGTGTTAAAAATCCCGTAGATATTGATTACATCGATTCGCCATAACGGGGTGAAAAATTTCGAAGAAATTTACCCTCACCCGTCTCATTGAACCGAAAAAAAAAAGGATTCCGGAACAGCAACGCACGAAAAGGTAATAAAAATGGGGAAAAAGTCAAATGCCTAGTTTCACAATACCGTAAGAATAACGCTCATGTATTTATACCTACCCCTACGTGTCGCTATGAAATTGTAATAATAACAAACGCCGTACGTACGTCCTGGTCCTGCAGGATCATTTCGCCGTTTCATTGTTACGATACGAACCACCGTTGTCCGTCTGCCGTCACGTCTGCCCGTCCATCGCCTGAAATCGCGCGACGCCGGAATTTTATGTAAAATTCGATGCGCCTGTTAGTTTATGCGGGCGGCATACATTGCCGTCGTCGGTCCCACGGACGTGCGTCACCTACCAAGGCTCACCCTTCGCTTCTTCCCGCTGCCCACTTCGAATTTTCCAATTTCTCTTCGGCCCGATGTGAGTATAAAAAAAAAAAGAAAACAAAACTGGGTATACATGATATCGATCGATTTCAGAATGAGCGTTCATTTTTCACTATTTCATTAAAAGTCTTGTCTCTTCTTCTACGGAATCGGTTTCTTTAACCTCATCCTTCAGATGAATGAACGTGAATGCAATTGTTTAATTGGGGAAGCGGAATGAGGCACGTTACCATGCCGCGGAGCCCATCCATCACCTACAGCTCAGACCAGGAACGAAGTGGTCTCGGGCCAACGGGCTCGACAGCCCGACAGCCCAACGAACTGACACGCGTTGATTGCCTCTTATTGGATAGTTAACATCCGTGGTGACACGTCGCCTCGCCAAACAACCTCAGGCATGGTTCACACGTGGATTTGTCTCGGTTGCCATAAACTGCACACTTCTTCGTTAGTTTTTAATTTTTGGTGAAAAAAAAAGCCATGGTGTACATGCGATCCTGAATGAAAGGATGTACTACCAACACATATGCTTACGGGTTCGGGAAAGGCACTTGACAAAAACAATCAGCTCTCCCCCCAGTTCCCCCGTTAGATATTATTTTCATTTTTGAAACCTGCCCGCGGCTGTAACCGTTCGTAGAGGTTGGCATAATAGGCCAGCCTAAGGCCAGGCCGAGGAGCAGAGGAGCTCCGAGACTTGACTAATGAGGCGGCGCGTCTTCGTCCTGATTAGGTCGCCGAAGGAGTTTTCGAGGATCTCGAGTCGGAGCGGCCTGCTGGCTGGCTAGCTAGTCCACCGCGAAGGATAAGGATAGGCCTTTCTGTAATGATACGCCTGAATCCTGTTTCTTATTTGTCAAACGTCAAGCACAAAGCCAAAACCAGTCGTTCCGATCTTTCTCACCAATAAGGAGGAAGTGTACCTCTCGAATTATTATCCGTTTGTGCAAATGCACCAGCAGCAGGTCCCGAGAAAATCATCTGCAATTCCCTCCCTCTCCCCTTCTCCCATTACGTAATTATCAATAATCATGCCAATGGCTCGAAAGATGACAGAGACCGCAAGAAAAACGAGTGAATCTTGCCGCCCAGATACGTTAACCGTTCAAAAAACTACACTTGATAGTTTGGAATAAAAAACAGCCATCAGCTGTCCGCATTCGGCGTGGATTCAAAGATAGGAATGGTTCAGAATTTAATTTACCTGCTGGTAGCTGGTAACTATCTGTATATTACTCAATCGATCGCAAGGACATAAAAGATAGGCATGCATGTCCGCTGCGGCCATATTTGATTACAGTTAGCTTGTTTGGTGTAGCTATTAAGTCTACTGGTTTTACTCAGGATGTCGTGCAGCCCACGTTGTAGAATCCATCCTCGTGAAGGTATAACGCATAAGTTTAATTTATCGCGTGACCATGGGCGCGTGGTTATAGCTGAAAATATACTTGGTGTATATCTCACCTGATGAAACTCTGCCGATTTTTTATGAAAAAGTATATCGCTGACAGTATAACGTCGCTCGGTGGTTCTGGCTTAGGTGGGATTTCCATTAGCGGCGAATGCCAAATGGGGACCCTCATTCTCAAGGTAGGGTAGAAGTAGCGGTATAGTATCCCGGGCCGAAAATGAATGGAAAGTTAAATCTAAGTCAGAGCGTGACTATCCTCCGAGTTATTGCACCGGACCGGACTATTCTGTAGAAGGAAATTGGTCCGCAGATCGGAGCAGTGGTTGCTTATTAGCGTTTGACGTTCGATTAGTCAAGTGCGCGAGCGGCTCTGCCGCTCACGATCGGCGCTCCTCCCATATTCCTCTTCCCGATCCATGGTATCCAGGGTGTCCAGGGCATCAGCTCTTTCTTAGGTAAGAAACGACGCGAGGGCTAAACCACCAAGAGCAATAGCAACGGCAACAGCAACAGCAACAGCAACAGCAACAGGCGGTCAGGCGGCTATGGAATCATCAGTCTTCTTAGAACCGAGAGATAGGTATGCCGGAGGTAATTACACTAACAAGTAACAAGTATCAATTCATTACATCCTTGCACTTTAGATTATGCTTGATACCATTTATTTGTTAACCGAGTTCACCTGGTAAGACTGAACTCTCTTGAAGATTAAAAATAACTCTTTATAACACGGAATGGAATCTTTTCAACCGGTATTAAATTAATATCGTCAGATTTATCTCACGGTGAGACTACAGCGGCTGAATTGAACTCGAAGTAAAAGATCGCCGGACGACAGATAGTGATTGCTCATAAATGTGCAAAGGCAATTAAGCGGTGATATTATTTTTGGTAGGTCATGGTTTGACCTTTAATTTGCATTTTTTTTCCCCTGGGAGTCTGATTGGTCTTGAATCGTCTGCGTCGAGTAAGAGTCGAGTGAATTAATAACCGCGGAAGAGTTTCCGAATCACCCGTTGCGTATCAATCCCTTATTTTCGTTATAAAATTTTATGACAGGCTATTTGGTTAGCAAAAAAAAAGAAAAAAAGTTATTAATACGTTTTAAAGAAATGTGTAAGATTAATTTGCAAAGCGAGTCGCTCTATTGAAGTTCTTGTCTCCCATAGTCATTAATCTTATCCAAGGAGGAAAAAAAATTATTTTGTAGAATGTTGGACGCGTAATATCAGGGAATCCTGTCGCCGACATGCCTAGGAGGGAGGGCCAATGTGCTATTAATTCATGTCTCAAGTTTTTAAATAAAAGAGAGAAACGTCAAACCCGTCTAATATCTACAGTTCAATAACGTCCTGACATTGATCCCTCATCCTTGCTGACTTTCGTCAATTAAACAATTACTATCCTCTCGTATACTACGAATATAGAAAAATGTGATCACTTGCTTACAAATGAAATATTTATATTCGTTCAAAGCTGACAATTATTGTCACTATATGGTCCAGACATGAACCTCTTCGATGAAAAATTTCCGTCGAGTTCTCGCAAAGTATGTAAGAAACGGTCAGCACCCGTTAATAATTTCAAAGCCTTAGGCATCTCGTTCCACCAAGTTTGACGTCCAAACATGACGACCTCCAGGATAGCTGCAGGACCGCCAGGATTGCTTTGCTTGAGACCTAAGCTGAGTGAGAAGAGAACGATAACCGAGTGGTATGAGCAAGAGTCTGAAAGCGACACGGAAGAAGAGGTGTACACGTAAGTTATATCGTTTCATTTTTTCCAAATCTGAAACACTCTTCCAGTCAGTTGCGCGGTCGCAGACGTGAGGCAAAACGGCAGCAGCGCACATCCCCGGTATCATTTATCATATTTTGTTGTCTTTTTAAAGACGCGTTCCCTTTGTCACCCAGCGTCTTTATTCCACGGTTTATCTCGGCGGTAGGTAGACCGAGTTGAGAAGAGCTGTAGCACCCGGGCAAAGAGAAAATGAGAAAGAGAATAAGAATAAGGTGAGAGACGAACGCGAACGAGTATACGCGGATAGAAGAACAGGGAGAATAAAAATAATGGCGAGCTAAGAGACGGAGAAACTCAAGTTTTGATCTCGCCTACGTATGCCGCAAACAAACTCTGGCCCTCTGAATTCAAATCGTGTCTTTGGCTGTCCAACACTCAGGCATTCGTATACATCTCAAAATAAAATAAAAATAAATAAAAAAAAAACCAAAACGATATAATAGGAGATGATGTGCTGCGATCAACCGCTGTCTTACCAGGTGTGCAACTCTGCGTCAGAGGAGTTCTGAACAGCGATTTATACGTTGTTTAAAACGCAGTTTATATTGTGCGATTATTAATGAGCGTCGAGGCAGTCATTGATGACGGATATTTAAAGATATGGGATCTTTGAGAAGTTGAATAGGTATTATGCGGTGTTTTGGATGGCTACTTACGTAGGAGACACACATATGTATGATTGGCCGTGTAGCTATATTGCAAAGTATATGTATAGGTATATCGTAGAATAATAATTTTAATGAAATTGTAGTAACGGTGAAAATAATGGTCAGCGTTTCCTTTTCATATTATTTTTCGCGGTGAGGCGTAGAATTTACGAGAAGCGAATGGAAGCAGAAAATTAACGATTCCACGGGGAAGTTTTTCTTAGTATTTTAATATAAATGCGGCCGCCGGGCGACTTGGGCGCGGCCCGACGGTGCGCGGTTGTTTGCGGCAGTTTGTGCCAAGCTAAATGAAGAATGAAGCTGAAATTATTTGGTGGAAAACAGTGAAACAGGATGTGGAAACGACACCGCTTAGATTTACCGACACGCCCCCTACAAAACGGCGTGGTATAGGTATGAGACGCGGTGCATTTATAAACGCAACGCAACTGCAACTGATATCGCGCTATCTTATGACAGAATTTTTATAGATTCATAAAAGTTTCGGACTTTTTTTCTCTAGGGCAAAAAAAAAAAAAAAAGAAGAAAAAAAATTGATCAAATAATTAGGAATCGATTTTTAAGTTGAATATATATAAAAAAAAAGAAAAAAAAAAAAAAAAAATCTGTCGACTGAGGCGGGAAAATTTTTCCGCGAGGGCGAGTCATCGCGCTCGAGCGAACATCAGAAATGAAGTTGGTCGATTCGGCTCTTAAAATCACACGTTTTATTCCCTTTGGTGCGGAGTCGTGTTATCGAAGGTAATGACAAAAATTGACGAAAGTGCTTAAAATGTTCTCTCTCCCTGCCCGCTTCGGCCGGTGGGTGCTCCCCAAGCTACCCCTTGCATAAGCGGGGGTGCCGCGAACCCCCGCGTATACTTCTTTCAACGGTGGAAATCTTCCCGTTGCTTTTTATGGGGAACCAATAATGAACTTTTTTTGATATAAAAGTTGATTTGTAGCCCCGTCTCTCTCACGCTACCGAGAAATACTCGTTTCTTCTCACTCGCGATATCACTCGTGGCATTGCTCATTACTCACTGCGCCTTATCGTCCTTACCAAACCCTCCTTCTCGCCGTACCTTCTCCACCCTCCAACACTTCATTGCGTTTCGGTCGAGACTCAACTATTTTCCTTAAAGAATCGCAGATGCCTTATACAGCACCGACTCGAACTTTTATCTCGTTGTATAGATCGGTGTGTGTTCTTCTTTCCTCTGCAGATAAAATTTCGAAATAATTAGATTCAAAAATGAAACTTTAAGATATGCATATGTCTCCGATTCGTCTTAACATTGCATAAAATGTCTCTCTACACTTTTCATCACCCGAGTGATATAAGAAAGACTTGTGCTAATCTCAACGAATCTCTACGTCTCGGAGCCTTCAGTATCCGGAGCACAGGTTTTTATACAGATTCCCGTACGTCCGATAAACTCGCGCAATCATCTCGGACACGGCTCGATGAAAAGGTATGAAATTTGAATGAAAAATGGAACAAATCTTCAGTTAAACTCACATGGGTTTGTAGGACTATGAAGAGTACCGTGAAAAACTTAATTTCATCCCTAATCTTCAGCTTTCTCATATAGTTTTAGTTCGAGCGAGCTTTTCCCTTCCTCTCTCTCTCTCTCTCTCTCTCTCTCTCTCTCTCTCGGTGAATCTCTGCAGCAGCTATCGTGAACCTAGCTACTCATTCACCTGCTATCTCTCCCATTACCAGATTTCGTTAAGGCTTTTCTCGAATCCTTCCCCACCTTTAGAATCCTTGTTCGGCATTCACCGATAGATCAATTGACAGCGTTAGTCGCACATTACCTACGCCCTACCTCAGAGCCACCGCATCTATAGCTACCACCCTCGGGTAACCGACTATCGTAGAATCTCGCATTAAATTTACTGCCGCGTTGATAGTAGAGTGGATCGCGCTACGGGATTATCAGTAGCTCTTAGCAGGTACCTACGACAAATTCTATACCCACTCGTAGTGGGGGCGTTGTGAAATTTCTACCACTAAAATTAAATCCAGTAAATTCGTTTTAACGGTCAGTCGAATATTGCCGGTAAACGTTTGGGGTTGGTTTTTCGTGGATCATTGAGTTATGGATTATTCCCGACTAAAATTGGGGGTGAATATAGTCGAATAGGAGTAGAATTTCGCGAAAGATTCAATACTCATTTAGATCGGGTTGGCTACAACGATACCTCGGTAATTTCATTTCTTTCCGACTCTGTGGCTTCCGAGATACCGCAACCCAATAAGTATCGAGGGGATGTCTTCGGCCTCTTCGAGAGGTCCTTGCTGTTTCTTATCAGTGAATTAGCGACGCTACCAAGGTATGATGATGTCGTGGCTCTGGCCGACATGGTCGCTCAGTGATGATGATGAGGCGAGGCCCAGGAAGTGGCAGGTATCAATCACTACCCATCTACCAGGGTTTCTGTGCTGTGATATTCTGATAGAAAACTTTTCCTCCTACTCTTCGCACTCTTTCTGCTTTTACTTCCCTCATTTTCCTTCTTCATTGAACCCTTGATAACAAGGATACTCGATATTTAGTATTCGCATAACCAAGCGTGCCTGCGTTCCTTTTCATGTTACAATCTTTCAGATATCAGCAACAAAAAAAAAAAAAAAATGAAATAAAAAATGAAAAAAAATTGGGATATCGTTTGAAATACAAAAATACATATGAACATATAATATGCCGGGTAAAATCCGTCACGGTTTTTTAACATCAATTTTTAACTTCCGCTATGCGGCTTTTACCTCCTTTGAAAATTGTTAACGTTAAAGAACTCGATGGTTTGCTGCAGAGAAATGTGGGTGGATGATGGAGGGAGTAGAGTGACGTACACCCCCGTGAACACTTCATTTATTATGCGGTTAGTTATCGCGTCTTTTCGTCTGATTTCCCTGGCAACAATGCCGTCCCAGCTATACGCAGTAGGTATAGGCGGTTCGTGGACGCCTTCCTCGACGCTTTCCTGTGCCTCGGGACCAGGGTGTCGCTGAGTTCCGTGACGCTACGCCATACGTCACGCCATGCCACACCGGCACAGGCATCACCACCCTTTAAATCCCCCCCATAACCACCCCTTTTTTGGCCACCCCTGTTCTATTCTACATACTCATGTATACGCGTATGTGTGCCGGTGTGTGTGTGTAGCACAGAACGAGCTATACCACCCCATCTTTCATCTCGACTACGAGAACTCCCTCACGAAGCAACTCGGTCCTAAAACTTGCGTCGTTCACTGCCGTCGACGTGATATTTACGAGCGAATTGGTATACTACGGTATCAAAGCACGAATGCGCTGAGAAAAAATTTCAGCTAATACACTTCGGTGGTGCGAAATAAGAAATTTGAAAATGCGTTGAAAGAAGAAACAAAAAATGAAAAAAAAAAAATGGTATTGAAATAATTATCGCGGAATTTTTTCCAGTTCTTTTCTCTTTTTGTTGGCTCGCACTTGTTCCACGAACTGGAAGACCAGGGAGGTAGCAAAAGGACACAAAATCGAGGTCCATAGAAGCTCGTGCTGCTCAGACGCCGAGTGATGGATGAACGCTCGACTGGCAGGCAGACAGACTGACATGTTTATACGCTGCGGCCTATGTACAGACAGTAAGGGCCCCCGCGTAGGTACGTTACAGGGTCTGGGAGGGGGATACCCCGTGTGCCTACGATTTACACCGTGAATACCCTAGAATTCTATGGGCCGGTACAACCCTCCTTGCCCCGGTAAAGTTTCGAGGAAGTTGAGAGGGAACTTAAATAGAAAATAATACAGTTATATATATATATATATATATATATATATATATATAGATATATATGATTAATTAACGGTGGTAAGTATTCTAGCGGCCACCTACGAAGTAAATACCAAAAGCTGTCCATCCTGTAAGGAGCGAGTGAAGTAGGATCTAGGACTACGTGCGTGGTTGATATAATATCCACTAAGAATGCGAACAATTCCTGGCGTTTGATCGTTGTTTGATTATTAGAAAGAATGAGTTTTGCCCATAAAGGATTAGCAGGATAAAATTTAAGATGTAATTCTTGCGACTTAAAGGACAGTGATTAATACATCGTGTCCATCTTAACGCCTGTATGCGTAACCATAAGATCTTAACTGTGGAAGGATCAAGAATATGTATGTGTATATCTGTATATATATGTATGCCTGGAAGACTCGAAATGAAATATCGCCTACGTTGACACGCACGTTCGATCGTTGTGTAATGTAAATCTGAATAATTTATCGCGAGGAATAGTGCCTTGCCCTTTGACATACACGTAGATGCTACAAAAGGTGGCATGGGGTGAAGGAGAGAAACGAAATAAAGAAAAAAAAAATCATAAAACGTTGGGTGATGAATTTGTCAGATTTGACCCACTGACCGTTTAGTTAAAAATGTTTAACTTGTAAAATAACACCACCATCACGAGTGTCACGACCCAGATCCACTCGAAATTATATATATATACATATTATATACCTATATGTATTTCTTCGTTTTGTTTTAAACAAACATTTTTAACATACACATTAGCTATTATTTACGCTAATCGCCTCGGGCCTAGAGTTATCGCTATTTGATTTCGGTGCGCAGGATCACAGGCGCCTAAGGTTAATGATTTTAATATCGACATCCGCAATGCTCGCGCAGCCAATAATTGCGTCACTAATTGATTCTGTGTTGCTAAATGCAATGATAGAAAATCCGGAATGATTTTTCAAACTTTTTTCTTTTCTTTTTTTATCAAATTTTTATGCAAGTTAGATAAACGCAATTTTATTTCTGTACTCACGGAAGGTGGCTTGTTTTAATCTAGCGATGTGATAATTTATACTTAAAGTTATTTTAGTCTCCCACAGTATAAAGGCAGCTTAGAGTTTGAGTTTAGATCACGTCGCACTTGTTGACTACACGTCGAGGCAGCTATCAAGTTTCGGAACGGGGTTAGAGAGGCTCTCTCTTCTCTCTTGAAGCCGCAAACGGCGGGGCTCTCGATTCGATTCGAGCTAATGACAGGAGGCAGCAATATGTCGCTCGCCGAGCCCCTGTCCTCCAGTCCTCCCTCGTCCTCCCTCGTTCACCCTCGTAATTAAAATCCATTACTGATTGAGCCAGCCAGCCTTCCTGCCACTACGTCCTCTCTTTGCCACGAATTCTCGATTGTCGCAGTACCTGCGGTCTCTATATTATTGCTTTTCATATGTAGTGATAGCTGTTGTGGCAGTTATCCGCGTATGTCATAATTTACATCTCATGATTATTTGTACAATTATTTGAAGAAATCCTGATTTTTTTTTTTTTGTTTTTTAATTTTCATGAAATTGCTCATGAAATAAACGAAAGAGTTTTGTGGTAAGAGAATATATCTGTTCAGTGAATTGAGTGTACGGCGCGAGCGGATGCATTAAAGCATAGAGAAACGTGAAGATATAAACAACGCGTATATATAAAGCTCTTTTAATTAAAAAGGATAAGTTAGGCATAAAGAAGGCAGTCCGGAACAGAAACAGTGGTTAGATATACCTAGTAGTCGGTTGCCCTCCTGGATCCTTGTACAAGGGGGAAGATCAGCCCCTTACCAAACCGCAAAGAACCAACACGTCACGCTCTGTTTTTATCGCTTTGAATATTTATACGGACAATTAAAATTATAATTACTAACCATTTACTGCGACCATAGAATTAGCAAGTTCAATGAACCTGGTAGAATTAGCACAATGCAAGACTATTCATCGCGGATACAATCTCTGCAATGCTACCCCGCTGCACCAGAGGCTATATACACCTACATAGCGAACGAGCCACTTAACGAAAGGAACATTTTCTCTGGGGTGAATTCAGACCCTGTTTTAAGTTTATTTGGTTTTTTTTACGTATTTTTAATTTCACCGGGAGTAGGTATGATTGTTTGATAATCAAAGTTACTGACGCGATGCACTGTTGGGTATATGGCGGAGTATCGGGGCAGATGATTTTATAGGGATATGATAATGAAAAATGGTTGTTTTTAAGAAAAGTGGCAAATTTCAGTTCGATTATGAATAAATTTTTGTTAGTTGTGGTATCCTAGGCACTCGAACGAGAGCCAAAAAGAGTTTGAAACTGCTGGAGCACCCCTATATTATAAATATCAGCCGTGAAAGATGGCGTAGACAGCAGCAGGGAGGCAATGGGGCTGGGGACGCCTGGGTAAAGGAGTGGAACAGAACCGGAATTAGCATAATCAGAATAATTTCCACCAGCTGACAGCGCCCTCATTCTTTTTCCTGCAACGATTCTTTTTCTGCTTTATTTTTCGTTGTTTTCATCGCCATCGCGTCTTGACTTTTCTCGCTTCTTCGTACTTCTGCGACTCTATACGTGTGTGTGTAGGTATATCCCTGAAACAAGATGGATGGGAAGAAACAAAAGTCCAAAAATTTCAGTTCACGTTTTTGGGTTCTCATTCTATTTTGTAAAATAGATATATACCCACGTAGATAAGCGAGGTAACCGACTGAAATATTGGTTAAACGTAATTCGTATATCGCCAGAAGGATGTCGGCCGAAAGTTGCAGGTCACGTATAGCTCGGATACTTGCCGCAGTCTGGTGCCTCTTGCGGCCCCCCCGTCGAATATATCAAAGTTCATGCGTTTCTACCTAATATCACTCGCGTGCACCACCCCGCCAAGCACCTCACGTGGCGTTTTCGTACCGCGGAGGATAGAGGTCGGAGTTTTGGCGCAGGAGCGACCCTTAGACCTCCAGTCCCCTCGGCTGATCTTTATTCATTCTTCGCCTTTCCCATTTCAATTTTTCTACATTTTAACTGGGAGAACTCTCCCCAGTGGCAAATATGGGTATAGCTACGTGAGTTTCACGAACCTTTGGAGAACGCGCTTTAAAAATTAATATTTCCAGTGCATCGGGAAAGAAAAATAGACGTACGCGATATTTGGAAGAATTGAGATGAACACCCGGACCCCACCTCCTCCGCTATAGAAATTAAAAAAGTTTTTATTTTATTCCACTATATGAGAATTGTGCAAAGTATCTGGATTTTGGAGGTGATAGTCAATTCTTTTTTGACGTTATTCATCCATTATTCATCCAGGATAAAAGTCAAATCCCCCGAAGCGTATTCGCGGTAAATCCAGACGGTGAAAATATCTGATTCAAATTCAAATACTTATATAGATCCGCGCCGTACGACTTCGCGCGAGGCATTGTATTTATTGATAGGCTAGGCTAAGAGCTATGTATACATACATACATACATACATACATACATATACATGTATACACCGCATGATATACGTAGAAGTGATAAAATCATTCAAAGCATATCATTCATCAACGAAAAATCCCGACCGTTATTAAAAGAGTCACTTTTTTTTCTGTACAGTATTAAGACCGCGTTGCGTTTATTTTTCGAAACCGATCAGATTATAACCGAGTTTTGAAATCAGTAAACTCGTTTAACTTTTCCTCGGAATATAAAATCCTTTTTCACCGCATGAAAGCCTTAACGGCTCCGTAACCCATTAAATATTTCACGGTTTTAACGGTTCACTTTTGTCACGTCTCTATCGTTGGATCTGAAAATCCGAAACACGACTTATATGCTTATTCTTAGTTCTTGAAGATAACGAGTCTTGACTTAGCGTAAATACGGTCTCACTCCAGTTTTGATCTAGATTAAAAACGAATTTGTTGCATTTTAGAAATATCACGAATAACGGGGACTTCAATTGTTTTACGATAAAATAAAGGAGAAACGAATTTTCGTGGTAGTCCCTAGGTGGAAAATATCAACGAAAATCGACGCACGATGAGCGAGGAGAAAAAAAAAGAATGCAAAAAAGTCTGAAACGGAAAAAAAAAGCTGCAGAAAAAACAAGGATCCCAAAAAATGGTAACATGCCACGGTAGTCCTTTTACCCGGAAATACAGAGAGGAGAGTAAAGGAGAGAAGAGAGAAAGCTCGCGCGCAAACAGGCGAGCGGCAGCCCTTCTCAACCCACTCGTAGGATAGCGGTGAGGTTTACACACACTCGAGCTTTCGCACATACACGTCCATACTGAGCCACACACGCACACGCGTTCGCACGCAAGACTTGCCACGTCACCGGCACTCGGATCCGCGTCTATCTGTCAGTTTCCAGTCTCAAACAAGATGGATGGCTGGCGAATGGAAATCATGGTGGAAACCTACCCCCCACTTCGTACCAAAACCTACCCTTCCAAACCCTCGCGCTATTCTAAACCACGCTTTCACTCGCGATACCCTGGTTACCCCGGTAAGCCCTTATACTGTACGTATACCTGCCTCGGAACTGCACTCGCGCACAAATGTGAAAAAATATCACAAAATGAATTTGGTATATCCGCAAGACCTTCGAAAAAATTATGCTTTATTTTAGTACGGAACAAATTATTGTTTATCCAATTTTTTATTTTTATTTTTTATTTTTTTTGTGAATAAATGAGCCATCGGAGTACAGTTTTGGATTTTTTTTTTTTTTTTTTTTTTCAATACGCAGTTATTACTCTAGCGACATTCTCCAAGGGTTGTCGTAAAGAGGAATGAGAGGGGCAATTAGCCACGTCGTTAACATTACGATTTCGAGGAAGGTGAAGAGGTCGATTATATTGTAGATATTGATGTTTGGCTTCAATTGTATTGTTAATAATTTTATTTACACAATTCATATCATGAGGATATAATTTTATAGATAATGTTTTTTTTTTTTTCTTTTTTTTTTTCATAAATAGGATGTTCGATGATTCGTTGACTAAATGTTTCATATAATCAACTACTAGTCAATTTTATGACCGATTGGTTACGCTGTACATTTTTTCGTCTACTGAAAACACAACTTATTTCTTAAAACTTTATATACCCTGTTGGTGTATATATATACTATAGCATATTTCTAAATATATTTATATGTATGTATATTCCAAAAATTAGGTAATTGGTTTTAAGCTAATTATCTTTAAAGCCTAAAATTTCCACATGACAATCAAGCTCAATTTATATACATATGCGATTGATTGTCAATTTTCATCGAAATATTTGATATTTCATTGCTCAAAGTACCCTGTGTATCTCTCTATATTGCTTACTCACATTAAACTCTCACTTTTTATCTCAATAATAACCTAAAGAAATAATTAACGACGTCGAACTCGAAGATCAGATTTTAGTAGTCTAGGTGATATGAACGTACGAGATAATTCATATACTAACTAAGTACATACATCGAGCTACTTAATTTCTTTCAATTCATTTCATGATTCGAATAAGTTTTAAAAAATTGTTACAAATTAAAATGGTATAAAACTACGTAATGTAGATATACGACGATAGACTAGTTCCGGTCGTAATTTAAACATTTTATTATTAAAAGGGGGAAACGCTGCTTAGCAGTGACATGGAATATGAAAGAATTCAATCAAACTTGAAACTACTCCAAAATTACAAATGAGTGAGACTCATTTGAGTATCGTGATATTCTGGAGGCTGGATGATCTGTGTATCGTCAAAATTGGCTCCGTGATCTTCGATCTGCTGTTGCTGGCGTGAATTTTGCTGCTGATACTGGCTCAGCTCTGGTAAATCCGGGATCGGATATGTCTCTGGGTATCCACTTCCGGTAGTGTTTAGATAAGACTGTGAGTAAGCGCTCGTGTATGAATAATTATTCCAAATCGGAGCATAGGTATTCGGAATGTCAGTAAAATGTACGTTCGGAGTATAATCTGGTACCGACGCAGCATGCCTATCGTTGGACTGATTAAACGGCATGTCTCTATCGACGTATCTTGACTGTTGGCTCTGGTGTTCCTGGATTTGAATCGGGCTAACAGATGAAGGATTTTGGTAGCTGGTGTAACCCTGACCCTCTTCCCCGTAGAATTTGAATTCTGGAACGGTAGGCGAGGCCCTGTTCTGCTGGGGCAGGACACTGGGGTAGTTAAAGCTCGCCGAAGGACTGACCGAATCCTGCTGTTGTTTCGTCGAGGGTCCCTCCTGGATTCCCCAAGGCATAGATGGCGAGTGGACCGCCGGGGTTTGTCCTGACTCTCGATTGCCAAGTGGTGAACCGTGGTCGCTGTCCTGAGCCTTCTCCGAAGGACCAACGGTCTTTTTCGCTCGTTGTTCCTTCTTGAATTTCATACGACGATTTTGGAACCAAATTTTAATCTGCCTTTCCGTCAGCGATAACAGAGCTGCCATTTCAATACGACGTGGTCTGCACAGGTAACGGTTATAGTGAAACTCTTTTTCGAGCTCCACCAGCTGGGCGCTTGTGTAAGCGGTCCTTGCACGTTTGCTAGGGGTTGCCTCTTGGCGACGAGGTCGGACCTGGTTTGTCTCTGAAAAATAAAATGAAATGAAAAATTAATTTCAGGATAACTTCACGGCAATGAATAAGTGCTGTTGTTATTTTAACTGCAGAATCACACGCAAACCGAGTGGTAAAAAGGATCAGAGACATTTGGAACGGTGCTTCATAGATACAGGGGCCGAGAAAATAATAGAGTGTTAGATTGGCGGCTCTTCTGACACTCAACAATGAACACTGTTTCTGTTTAGGTAATAGTTCTCGGTATAAACACGCTGAGCCGAGCTGTGTAAATGTGATTTCGTGGGTACAAAGGGTTCGGTGATGGATCGCGGCGGGAGTGTATGGAACTAAATAATTAGCACTGCCTCTGGGGGATTCCGCCGCGTTTTCGCCTGCCAAGGGATCTTATTTACACTACTGCAACAGTCACGCATCCCCTGCAATATTCATTCGTACAGTTAATAGATTATCATTCAACCCTATGCCCGCAGTGGGTGACAATGTTTCGGAAATTGGCCAAATTTCAAAACTCCTGAACCCGTATCCGATGAATAATGAATAATGAATAATGAATAATGAATAATGAATAATTAAAAGTGCATCCATCTATTTCTCTTCACCTCATAATATACGATGATGAAATCATTCAATCAGTGAGCGGTAGGTATTAAGAAGGAACGAACAATCACTATACATGGTGGCTCTGGACTTGAAATTTGTTGAGATGCTCTCAGTGGGCGTCATGTCGGGCCGTGTCAAGCCGTGAGGAAGGCTTCCCACCCGCTGTGATACTCAAAGGCCACGTACCGCAACCATACCATATCGGATTAAACGGTTCTTCGTCAATTTACGAGCCAAATTGTTGGTTAAACGGTAACAACAATGCCGTTTCAGCCCCACGCAGAAGTAATGTGCGAACAGATTTCACGTTTGATCATTATACAGAAATTTATCGGGTGTCAGTAAGTATTACAGAGCCTTTTCTCTCAATCGTATATAGTCATATGGTATATGGCTGAAAGTTGCTGTAAAAAATTATCATTTTTTATAAATTTTTATTTGGATTGACGTCTTCTTAGAAACTAGCTTCTTCTGATATCAAAAATTGGTTTTCTCTGTACTTGCGGCAAGTTCGTGCATAGAAATAATCTTTCATATTTTTTGGAAGATAGGCTACCGGAATATTGTGACATGGCTGCTTCTTCGGCTATCTATACCGATTGTTCAGGAATGTAGAGTGCGTCGCATGTTGTGCGTCTCGTTCTTATACCTCGAACCGAATATCGGTGGGAGTTCGGCTGCGAGTTACCCGCAGTCTTGTGTTATCGGTGTGTTCTGGTTCTCTTTAGGTATTTATTTATTTTCTTTTTTCTAGACCAGCCGCATATTTGCGTCGGGTCGATGGCCTGTCGTTAAAAATGAATAGAAAATAAGAGCCGAAAAATAGAAAATTATAGACTCCTAATCATCTGTATCGCGTGTTTGACGCGTGCGAATAGTTTCAAATTTCTATATATATTAAGAACTTCAAGACATTCACAAAAAACTAACTTTGGCCTGAAATTTAGCCTTGGGCTTTTTTAATAACTATACCGCATATTAATTAGAGAAGTATTTTTCCTATCGCGTTATAACTACGCATTATAGAATCGAGGTTAAAAGAAAAAATCTACACGGCACACCGCAGCTGGAAAATGTAACTCATACAAGAATCAAAATTTAGATCTCCGCATGGACTGATGACGATAATCATTAGGAACGTGATTAGCCTTCTCTGATTAGGGAAACGATTGCTTCAAATGTAGATCACAATTTAGTATATCTGTCTCTATGCTGTATAATATATATACTACAATACAATTTCCATTTTTCGCTATGTAACGACGTTAAATAATTTATTTCACCCCTCCGTTTGAGGAGCTGGAATCGGAATCAATGAAAGCAAAAGCCTCAAACGAGAACGAAATCGGCTCTCACCCGTTGGGAATGGAGATTGAATAATTTATTCGGGGCAGACGATGGTGGCCCAATGTCTTATCGTGGTCTATGAATTATATACGGAAGGTTTGTGACATTAGTTAATAAAAGTGGTAAAAAAATCGAAACGATTTTAAGAAGACTGACTGAGGTAACCGAGGTTTGAAGTATGATTTTACTTGTTGCTTTCTTAGGTTCAGTTAAAATATACATCAGATAAGATTGCGATTCAAATATGGCCGCGAAAGTGCTCAAAGTTTCTCGGTGCTTAGAGGCTGTTGCAACTGCACTTGACCTCGCCGAAGGGGACCGATTCTCGTATTTGAACACAGTGTGAGAAATATATCGTTACGAAGAACCGTTAACTCGAAGGAAAACAAAGCCTGATTAGAAACGAAAGTTTAATATAAAAACAGTGATGAAATTTGTGGATTATTATATTCGTGAAAATGCATTATTCCCTCACGGTAGGCGGTCTTTTGAAAAATCTAAAAAATCTATCATAGACCCGAAGATCCTTGGAGTAGAGATTGAAAGCGAATATATAGCGGAAGTACGTTATAATGTACGTATGTATAGGTGTATATATAGTTATATGTATATAATAAACGTTGAATGGATCTCGTCTTGAGGCACGATGCTCAATGGGCTATTAGGATATCCTGCGGGAACTTGAAGGAGTTGGCGCGGCACTCCATGTTTTGTTATCAATAAATATGTCACCACTGGACCGCGATAGTCCATCATCTCTTGCCGCGTATAGGGGACCCCCTGCGACGGGGTAAGCGTGCCGGTCCTCGTTTTATGATCCCTTGAGTCTAAAGTCGGCTAAATGGCCCGCTCGTTAATCAAACTGAATTCAGTTATACCTATGCCACAACTATACGTGCCTGAACCCAATATGTGTATACCGTCGTCATCATACATCTGTGTATTATCTGTATGAGTAAGTCTATGTATATTGGAAGGGAGTTTCACCTCTTTCTTACCTATGTTCTCATCAAAGGAACCCACTAAGGATTGGAAGGCATTCACGGCACGACACATTGCTACCAACGTGTTGAGGGGGTTTCTTATAAGCCAGACTTTTCGTGAAAGGTAAACGGTTTATGAAAAGATGAAAATTAGTCCCAGTGATGAACGAGAGAGAAAAGGCAAACAGAGAACTTCTACGACGAGCCAACCATATTAACGATCTCTATCAACCGATCGATTCGGCAACCCCTTCCATCTTGACCCAGCTCTTCATATTTTTATTTCCTTGTCGCATTCTAGTATATTTGCTAAGGGGTAGTTTCATTATCTGACTATCGTCATGACTCGCGACATTGTGGCAACCCGTTTGAGGCGTCCCGTTAACTTTGAACCTTTATCGCACAACGATCATTACCCACAACGTGGCTCACGAGACGGTCGACTTAACTTCACGCCATTCGAGTTAAGAGTCAAATATATCTTCCGTAAGCATTGAATTTTGCTAATAATAAAACCACAATAATTCACGGTCGTTAAATAAACTTTTAAGTAAAATATAACTGAACAACACCCGATTCATACCATTCCCTGTGATCTACCTGTTATCAAATTTGCTGATGGTGACACACTCGCAGCATGGTGCTGTTGCTGCGGCTGCGGTTGTTGTTGGTGATGTTGTTGCTGTTGTTGTTGCGATTGTTGTTGTTGTTGCAAAATATCCGCAGTCTGCCAATTGTAAGGTCTTGGCGGTAGAGAATATTCCAAATGCTGTGAGAGGCAGTTTTGGCCATGGTAAAACGGCTGGATCACGTGCTGCTGCATATCTAATGGTCTCATGTTGATATTAGGATGTTCTTTCAAGCTGCACCTCGACGTATTAGATCCAAGACTCGAAGGCGATAGCGGGAACATAGCATCCTCCAAAGAATCGTGAACGCTGCACTCTGAGTTGGCCAATTGTCCAAAATCCTTCAAAGTCATAGCCACTGCTTTACTACTTGCTGGTAAATTGTATCCAAACTCTTGCTGGACCATCGTCTTTATAGTAGTCGTAGAATCGTTGTTAGTTGTCGAAAGGTTCAGGGTTGATGTTGTTCCGCAATGATGTTCACCGTTTGAGGTTTGCACTTCAACTGACATAGCTGGGGACGTATCCTCGCCAATTTGTTCAACTTCGGTAACCGAAACGGTTGTCATTTCAGCCAATCACTCGTCAATAACTTACGGACACAATAACCCTTCCTCCCACTTTTCCTACCGATTTTACTACCGACCTACCTGAACCTTGGACGACGCCTACGCCCACCGTTCTTAGCTGATGCCTGTCAAACGATAGCTAGACTACTGCTGTCTGACGACACAATGGTTTTCCCGACTGTCTAAGCCTCGGGCAAAACCGAATCTTACCGGAGGGCTATATCCGCTGAAGATTACGCAATACCTTTGACGTAAAAATGTGAATTCCTCAGCTTAGTTTTGTCACGTATACCCATATTGATTGGAAATTATTTTCACCATTTCATTTCTGGCCTAAGTTCACGGTCAGTGATATATATATATTTTTTTACGATTTATAATGTAGTTTGATTAAGGGTTGATTATGAAAAAATTCAACTGCCCAGTTTCTCGGTTTAAATTTTGACTTCTGGGTCTTTTTTTTTTTTAGGGGTGGCGCGTGGGTGCAGTAAAACGAGTTTACGGCGCCCTGGGATTTACGAGCCGCTAAGCTTCCGATACAAGGCGACAACGGGTCACGAGGGGCTTGACTGCCGGCTCGTATACCTCTGAACGGAATGGCACAACGCGCTAATTTGTCTGCTCTGTATTCATTAGCAATCTTTGGCCTTTAGTATTAATTTCAAAAATATACTACACAAAATCACTCGATTCACACGTCGTTTGAAAAGCGGAAAATACGAAACGAAAAAAAAGAAAAGAAGGTATGAATAAATAAATAAACAACGACAAAGGAAGTTTTATACATCAGAACACGCTGTCCACTGATTTCTTCCATTGAATAATTCGATCATCGATCGTCCATTAGTTTATATAGGTATAGAATAGGGTTAGGCTATAGTTAATTGGTTCACTTATTTTATTTTATTTTTTTTATATTTTTTCAAACCGCGATGACTTTGAGGATGTTGATATTAGTCACGATCAATTGACGTATGAGAGTGATTATAATATCGACAGTCGATTATAAACCGAACGCAATATCAAAGTTAAAATTTTTTTTTTTCTTTTTTCTACGTTTCTTTTTTTTTTTCTCGTATATTATTATAACATCGCGTATAATTATAACTCTCTATTGAAAATAAACGACGAGACCTATAGCTCGGGCCTATGGGAAAATTACCACAAAGTCAGGCGCGTCGAGACTGGTTCCAAAAACTTCTAGACTCCCATACGCGAGCACATTTCACCCCACCTATGCACCATCAAAAATATACTGTGGCAGTGGACGTATGTCTGTGTTCAAACTGCACTATCGGAACCGTGACAGCTCCGACTAGTTGAAAAGTTCTTGATGACTAAGGTGAACGCATCGAAGCCCCAGGCGATGACCTTCCAGGTTGTCCACCCCGGTGCGGGCGATCCGGCATACACCAATATTCAAACACCGTATCGTTTCTATATTTTTCCACTTATTTATTTTACGCCTAGTACGTCAATCAATGTTAGCAAAATTTATATCACAACGATTCTTCATTGTAAATAATAAACGAAAGAGAAGAAAAAAAAAAAAAGAAAAAATCATTATACCTTACCCTGCTTTCGAGAATGTAATACACGCTGATCCTTCTTTACCGACAAAGATTACCTCATTTTCATTTTTATTTTTATTGATGAAACAATGAGAGAAATTGATGAGAATTTTCCGGAAATATCTAGAGTATTGTAGAATGCCAATAGCGCTTTGCTTTCCGAATATTACAGATTTTTATTTTCCATTTTTATGAGGTCAGTGACACATGGTTCTATCTCCACGTGTCACGCATTTTGATGCAATAATTTGGGTCACATTTTTCACCATTTTAAGTGCACGAGGGTTTAAAGTTATGAAATATTCAGGATGAAAGAAGTAAATCACGATTTCATATCGTCTTTTGTAATCAGGTGCTGTGGAACTACCTATTCTTAATTCCTGTAGTCATTTTTGCTAAATTTTCCTCAAATAACGGATTTTCCACCGTTCTTTGATGCGCATCGCCGTAAAACGGAACGAAGTACCCCGAGGCCCTTCAGAAAACGAATTTTTTTTTCAACGTGATATATTCGTACACAGATCTTTACAGTCGGAAGTGTATCATACAATTTCTAGAGACCCTCGATTTTGTCGTTTGACTTACTGATAATTTACACTCGAGAGCATAGTTGTTGGTATGGAACGTGTTGTACAGTTTGTCTACTCGGCTTTGGTTCCTCGTAACCGTTAGAGTAGTGACGTAATTTCTACGAATTCCTAATTTGTATTGTAGGTGAATCAGGGTTGTGAAAACTCTATTTCTGCCTATTGAAAGGTCGCCATTCTGCATAGAATGAAATAATTTTATAAATCGCGTTGTTGCAATCCTCTCGTGACTTTTATTCATGGAAAAATGAAAATATTCGCGCATAAAAGACTAGCTATCGAATCGTAAAGTCGAACCACCCTTACGCGTTGGTAAAGTAACTCCGGGATCGGCTAATCCCGTGAATCGCAAAGGAACTGAGAGGCGGAATACGGGAGTGAGAAAGAGAGAAGCGTTTGGTATCTGAGAACGGTAGATTGATCAACGTCGTTCGCTCGCGCTCTCTCTTCCGTTCGCCTAGTTCCGCGTTTTCTTCCTTTTTATTCTCGAGCTATTCCCATGTTCTCGGCCTTCCGGTATACATACATAGGTATATACACGGCTAAGGAATCCTCCATTCTACGTCCGCGCGAGTTCAGAACGCTAGAGTTCTCCTGGCATGTCTCGGACCCTCGCCTCACCTCGCCTCGCCACTTTTTCTGCATTAGTGTTCCGTAGACAAAGATCAACGAAAAAATTTCGCAAAAAATACGCCGTTGTTTCTTCCGCTAATTCTTTTCTTGCAATCAACTTTTTGCCAACAGTCTCCGCCTACGTTTCCGCGCTGGGATCCGACCCCAACCCCTCCACCCAGTCTAGCAGCCCTCGACTATACCGTTACTCCGCAAACTGCAACCTTTACGTCTTATTTCCTAAACCAGATTCATCCGATTCCCTTTGCTATTTCAGATCCCGTCGTTAATCGATGACAATCAGATATTGCGAATTTCACGCATGATTCTTTATTCGTGGAAACAATTTCATTTAGAATCATGATAATTGTTTAAACAAATGGAGCAGTTTATAGACGTTTTATTATTCCAAAACGTGGTTTGGATCATAGGAGCTCACGAGAACGTTAAGGATCAGCAGTTTAGTTTGGTAAATGATAGATGCGTTCTATGAAACGGTCTTAAAACGTTTCGAGTAGATAATCTGAGTCTGAGAAAAGTCTACTTCTTACGACTCGTTCGGTAACATTTGAAAATCCGAAATCCTTTGAAGCTACTTTCGTTAAGCGTGACTTGAAATGCTTATGCCAAATGGCGCAGTCGTTTCGTATGCGAATAGTACTGGGTACATACCATTACTACCTACTACTACTACCACCATTACTACTAGCCATATTATCTCCAAAAGTTGAATGAACACGGCCGTATTGACTTAGCGTAAGGTGCCGAATTTTGTTTTGATCCCTAGCCAAAGGGTAAGCGTCGCAGTACGCCCACATTTTAATACATCAATATCGCAAGATCTCTCTGCGGATAAGCCGTTCCTGTAATTAGAAGTTCGCGAGAACCGGGGCTTTCTGCTTCCATTTCGATCGGTCGGGCACAGTTGCCATCCTCTCATAGGATGGAAATGGAGAACTGTATCTCGGCTTTTGTATTATATAATCTAGAAGTTTGACGGGACTGACGGGGGGAAAGTGGCGGATGGAGAATCGGGGGATGGGCGATGGGGGATGGGGATGAGAGAAAAGGGAGAGTAAGAGTGAGAGCGAGAGGCCAGACGACAGCTACGGTATAAGGGGGTTGAAGGGACCGGTAGAATATAGGGAGATAGGATAGGATGGGATGGGATAGGATAGGACGATGTATATAGTATATGGTCGATGTACTATAGGCATAGGTAGCTCGGTGGCTGAAAGGAAGGGCACAGCTTCCCTTGGCGGTAAGAGAGACGCCCGCTTTAACCGCGGATAACATCAGCGGCTTCAAGCCAGGAAATGAAAATCGGGCGAGCACTGTTTAATTTAGATAAAAGCATATGTTACACGGTACCAACACCCGAAAATTTTACCTCGCTTACAGCCTTATGGAACTCATGTATTTATGTTCATGTGTTTAATATGTTCACTTAAGTAACGTGTGGGGAAGACTTTCTCGGAAATTTTATTCGTATAGAGATTTTATCGATGGGCTTTGAAAGAGATTGTACATTTTTTTTTTCTACCCGTAGTTTCATCGGGGATGTCCTCCGCCGAAGTGTTGGAACCTTAAATCGCGTTTAACACCCACTTTGTGATATATTTTAATGCGTCTTGCGCCTCGACTCTAAACTCTAAGTCTTATCCGAGGTATACGTCTCTCGGTTTTTCCTGCGATTCGGATTATCCAGACTGATTTTCACGTACAAGAAACACCCCCTCAAGATCCATACCTACTTATCTGAGGTAAACCGCTTTGTGAACTCGGAGTTGCTGATACGAACTAACAAAGGATACGTAAGACGAGTGAAGTGGAGTTGAGGAATCTCCACTCTAGTATAGAATACTTGTGTATATATATATGTATACTATGTGTACATCTATATGGTGGATGTTCGTTTAGGCGGACGATAGAGATACGAAAGGCTGACATGAGTGTAGCGGGAATCTTGAAGAAGACGGTTTTGCATCCGGTGAATTCTTGCCTCGTTGAGTTAGTTTCTTCGTTCAGAAAACGGTGGATCCATCTCCCTGGTTCGGGTGGTTCTGTAGGTCCTAGAAATCGGTTTGGTTCAAACTAAGACCCTGCAGCGTCGCGGATATGACGTGTTTTTATCGTTGGACCTCCGTCGAGTTTGCACGGGATAGCAAGATTCTTGAAGCCAGATAGAAAGAGGCATCCACTTTTATACTCTGGAGGTTAAAGTTTAGGAAGTTATTTTGGCTTTCAGGGTTGAATGCCGCTCGCTGCCTTCCCTTACTTTCCTCCTCGCTCGACGAGCCAAGTCGACGTCAGTATAAGGTTGACGTTTCACGTCACAGTCCCTCCTCCCCGCTTCGCCACCCCTTGGCTCACCCCTGTATCTCCGTCTTTGCCGTCCCGCGATCAGCGAGCTTCAACGCTGGCAAAAAGTTAGCAATCTTATAATAGAACTTTGCTGAATACAAAATCAGTGGGCTGTCGCGAACCTGGCAACTTGTATCGCATAATGCCGCCAACTTGTCTGCCCGCTTCTAAGATACATTTTACTCCGATGGCATACAGCGAATACCGATACGTTCCGAATTGCGAACATACCCCGCGAAGCCAAAAAAGAAAAATGGAAAATGAGTGATAGACGAATTGAGAACATCAAACTAAAGGGAAATTTTAAGGGTAGCATTGTGTATTATTCGGGGCTGACTATGGACGGGGGATGGTGGAACTTGTCTTGCAGATCTTGTCGTCGTTCGAGGCGCGATTCAAAGAGTAATAAGGTTCGCCTTGCCGAGGACCGGAGTTGTGCTATACCCGACGTCATATTGGCCAGACGTCTTATGTTTATTGAGAAAACCGTCGACGGAGGGTATTGTTAAAATTCTAGCGCCGTACCCCGCATTGTGGAACTGTTATCGCGTGTAAAATATCTGAGGTATAAATGTATACGAGTTCTAACTTCTTCCCAGGATTGTAAAGCTTAGTGTTATAGGTGTACACGGTCAGTTATGCCATTCGATTAGGCCGGAAAAAGGAAAAAAATAATCATTTCTAGGCGCCCGTAAGGCGGAAAGGGGTTTGAGCTGGAAAGTCTGGAAAAGGATAATTGTAATCCGGCAAGGAAAGACAGTACGACAAAAGGCACGACGCCTCACGCCCCTAATTGTCGGGTTTGAAGTCAGGTCATTCAATTTTACAATCTACGTTTAGTCTATACCTATACCTGAACGCGCGTCTTAGGGGTAGTAAATTAGTTGCTCACTACAGCATAAAAATGCCGAGTACTAATTACAAATACGGATTATTGGAACTCGTTCTCAGTTAGAGCTAAGCATGCTTTAACATTGTTTGAAAAAAAAAAAAATGACTCCGTTCCGCTCATTTCCTCGTACTTACACACTTCATTGTCCCTACCGATTCCATATTCGCCAGGTTTTGTTCAACGGTCTGCGACCAACCCTCGCATACGCGTAATACCGACGCCTTGAATCATCGATGCACCTTGACGTTCGCGCTTCTATAGCCATAACTGTGTACCCCATAGCGTCGATAGCCACGACGGACTCTTGGAAAAAATAAGTAAACTTAATAACCATAACGCCTCGTTTGACAGCCAAAAACGATGCCTAAAGGAAATTGAACACATACTGGCTCACCGAGTTCTGTCACCCCTCGTTCCACCGCTGTTAAGTCACATTTCGGGAAAACTGCGTACATTTAAAATTTTGTGTTTTTCCATTCTTGAGGAAATATGACGGAGGTGAAAAATTCTTCGGGATTGTTAAATGAGCGAAGAATAAGAATAAGATATACCATCGGTGGTAGTCTGGGCGTGGCAGAATGGCGTTGGATGCACCCTTGGACCCCCTGTGGTAGTTTCCATTCACGTTTACCGTCTTCCCTAATCCGATGTATTAACAATATATTGAATGAACAGTTATTGGCATTGAATTAAAGAATTACCACCAGCTCGGAATGGGATGCTTGACGAGAAATATGAAATATCGAAGAATCGGGGTGTAGTCAATTCTACAAGTGATTTATAATAGGGAGGTTCACCGCCTCGCGGTATACGGAAGTAGAGAAAAACATATCTGCTCTTTAACCTTGTATCGTAGGGAAGTAACAAGCAGCTAACTAATTTCATGGTATTCTCGGAACCCGTATATCGACGAAGGAAAGATTCAATTAAAGTACCTTGTCGTGTACTTGTCACTATCTCTGAGGCAGATTAACTGAGAGACAAAATTTTTTTGTCGTTTCTATTAATACCTCCATATGTAGATTAGATAATAATAGGTAAATGTGTATTAATGACGTTACTGATAAAAGTGCAGCAAGTCTACAACCATACGCACAAGCATAGCCACTTTTTGTAACTCGGAAAGCAAAAAGCGATTTTGTACATTTTTTTTCTGCCACATCCCAGCGAAATTCGAAAGACATAGGTCGTAGGTAATGGTGTAGGTGTTTAAAGGGAACGTTGTCGGATGAAGATTTCTGGTGGTAGATATTATCGCTTGTACCGCGAGATGTTTTATTATTATATCTGCGTCATGTAAACGCGGTGCTCTCCTAGGGTCGCGGCACGCGGGTAGATCCTGGGTCTCTACGGGTCCCGGGTCGGCCAGGGGGCGCCGGGGATGATATATCATCGGGCGCTGTTTGCACTTTGACAACATCGCGGGCATAAAAACGCTGACTCATTTAAAGCGGCCCCCGGGATTGCGGCGCGGTGCGGAGCGAAGCGGCGTGCGGCGATGGCTGGGCTCTCTTTTCTTCCGCACCAGAGAAACCCTGGTCCTCCACCTCCACCTCCACCTCCGCCGTCTTCTCTTAGGCAGTCTTCGCTCCTCCCTGCCCTAGCGTCGGGGTAACGGTCGTTTGTAATTGCGATTCCTCGTATAATTTTTATTAAGACTAATTAATTGCAATGGTCCGTATAATTTAGTTTACTAACTGTTTAGCCCCCAGAGAAGAAATAAATTATAAACGATGTCTCGACGCTATGCCACAGATATTTACCTTTAAATAAAAACCATAATAATCAGACAGAAAAACATCCCTCTGCATATAGGCGTATACAGTCATCGAAATTTTCCTATAATTTTCACCTATCATCCCTTATCCAATTTTTCATTTCTTCTCACGAATCTCGTTCTTTCCAAGCTGGAATCGATAAATCGAATGGATTTTTTTCACTACGATAAATCTAGCCCAGGTAATAATACGCACCCAAATTTACCGGCATAAGATTACGTAAGTATCGAAACTGAGTGTAGCGGAATGTGGGTCGTCGTCGAGTGGATTTACTGGGGTATTCAATAGGGTAAATGGAGTATTGCATATTAAATATAATGGTTTAGGGTTTGCCTCCCAGGTTCTGTGGCAAGAGGGGGGTTTCGCAAGGGAACGATACGTACGGATGCGTGCAGAGTAATGCGTAACGTGGTTATTGATTGCAAGTCTGTCATTGACGCTCAGTAATATTAAAGTACGGGATGCCGATTATTTGTTTCTTCAAATATAACATTATACGCAAAAAAAAAAAAAAAAAAAAATTCCTTCAATTTTTTAACAGAAATAATCAACCCTTTCCCCGTATATTAGTGTACATTAATTGAACCGTTCGAATACAAGGTAAATTTCGTCGTTTATATTGTCTAGTTATTAACTCATCCGCAGCAGCTTCATAAATTCGATAAATAAATTCTAAATTTTAAAAAAGACTTCAGCGATTTCATATTTGATGCATCAACTATACATGATTGTTTGACCGAGCGTGCAGCATGTTGGCATCCGCATCCCCTCTTGATTAACATTATCACATCCTCGTTAACAGTATACGTAATCAGTTGGTAAGTATAATACAACCCGAAAGTGTCGTAGTTTTTTGAATAAAAGTGCTTTTATATAATATTTGGCAGCTTTTTTAAGGGGGTGTATTTTCGTTTTTTATTTTTTTCAATGTCTATATACTTCTACAGAAACTATTTACACCGCGAATATTAAAATTTTATTAGGTTTTCAGCGGATCGATTTGACTAATTGCAAAATTTTTAGACGCGACTCATTTGTGCATCTCGCGACAAAACCGCGCGTGGTCCACGGCGAAGACAAGAGAGGATTATTCCCAGCGTGCGGCTGTGTAACGGCGGTGTTGAGCGTTGAGTGATGGCTGCGCAGTCGACCTCCTAACCGACGCCATACATCATTCAAGATGGCTGGCTTCTCACGCCGCTTGGGGAGAGACAGGGGTGACAAACCCCCGTCCTTGGTTGCTACTTTTGACTAGTCGCGTCTACGCCTTCATTGATAATCGTATTACCAACGTATCAATCACAGAGTAACTATACTATGCCTTGCCTACGTATAGGTAATCGTACATATAGTATATGCCGACATAAATTTTTATTTTTTTTTTTTCGTTTGGTTAATTTTTTTTTGATAGAGGAAAATTAGTAAAAAATTAATCACTCATTACGTAAAGTTCACATTCGGTTACGGCGCAGATACAAAAAATTATAGGCTTAATTGGTTTTTTAAATTTAATTTTTTACTGCGTATATAGATATAGTACATATATCTATAAATTGTACGTCCACGGCATATGGGTATACATGTATATATGCATGCATACGTTCGTAGGAGGTATTAAAATGCCATTAGTTAGCGAACGTTAACTATAATCCAGGCATTGCATTTAGTCGAATAATTTACAGATTTGAAAATTGTAATTGGAAAGTATGATTGGATTGACAGGTGTTGGGGAAAAGTAAAAAATTAAAAGGAAAACGGGGAGACTCGAAGATTGGAAATGTTGGAGAATGTAAAAAATTAAGATTCCTACGAATTTCGGAATCGTATGTAGTTTTATTTGAAAAATTGCGGTGATATTATATCTTGGAGATTTGAATTCCGAATTGAAATAGTCGGATAATATATTAATTCATCTGAATCGTATACCTTATACCTACTGCGAAATTCGTTGGGCAGTGATTGCAAAATAAGCTGCAGAGTTGTCGAGCTGAAAATTTTGTTCTTTTTGCTTGGCAAAAGTAAAGGACTAAATGAAATTCGGGCCCGTATCTTCTCTGAAATATATTTTTTGCACGTCACTCACTCGCGGCAGCACGTGGCGCACGGGGATCGATCGAAATATGGCGGTGGTTGGTTTTCCACCCTCGAAACCCCTGCACGAGGCCCCGTCCTCCGCGCGAAATGCATAAATAAGTGGCCCCCTGTGTCCCTTTAATCCAGGCCAACTTATGTTTTAATAGGATCGGTTTTACGCGGCCTAAAATTCAGAAAGTGATACAAATCCCGCGGATCAACAGAATTACACAGAAACAACGCGATACGATTTGGAATACGAAACACTCATGTTACTCGTGGCTTTTTTTTTTTTTTTTATTATTATTTTTTTCAATTTTTTTTCGATTCGACACAATTTTTGAAAAATTGAACACCTGTAAAACGAACTACAGGCGGAACAAATCTAATCTAGATTATCGATGATCTGGCAAACTACGCTCCTTCAGCGATTCTGCAATAATTCAGCACCACAATATACTGTATGCATCCCAGTAATCCAACTAATTGTAAAACGAATTGATCGATTAATTCTTCGAAGCCTTCGTACTCAAATAAACTGAATAAAATCGAGGAGGATTGATTGAGAGATGAATTGAAGTGTTTACAATTTGTTTCGATTCAAAAACCCTGCAAGAATTGAAGTTTCAGTTTGTTTGGATATTTACGGGATTTATTTCACTTCGAAAATGATATACGAAAAAAAATTATTCTGTGAATTAGATCGCTAGATCGAAATGTATATAAAATATAGATAAATCGTATATTCAATCCGATTTTATACCGCGAAAAAAAAAATGAAATTTAAGCTTAATCAAGCCACTTTGTGTTTCAAATGTTAACACATAACAATACGCGGTAACGTGTGCGAAGCGAATACTTACCTTCCTATCGTTCATTGAGGGAACCATTTCGGCGGTTGGTAACCATACCCATGGTTTGAGTTACCGACTTCATTTTCCTAAACTTATCGACTCTTGGTTGTACCAAGTTCTGATCGGGATTGGCCAGGCATTTTTATTAGAAGGATTAATTTTAGATGCAAATTTGAGAAAACTTTCGTGCAGTTTTCAAATTTTTATTTATTATAACATAAGGTTCAAATGACGATAACAAAGCGGGTGTATGTATATCGTTTATTCAACTAGAAACTGGGTCGTTTTATTTAACGACAAATATTTCGTATAAAGGCAATAGCCAACCGCAAGACCGTCACAGGTGTAATATAAAATTCTGAGAAATTTAATTAAATAACGGTACGAAGCGCGTAGTTCCGCCGAAGAAAGGAAGATAACAGCGTACGGGATTATTAATATAATTCTGGGTCACGCAGATATATTTTCATTTCTCTCTCTCTTTTCCTTCTCTCTTCGTCTTTCTCTTTTTGCAATGTACAAGTTTCTGCGAAGCTTAAACGCTCGGGCTGTTACATACCTAGTACCTATCCAAACGGATCTTGAATCTTTTTATTATTAGAGATAGAATTATATTTGTTTAAAAACTGAGGAGAAGAAAAAAATGGAGGATATCTTCCCTGAACGATGTATCTAGATCCATATAATATGTATAAAATATGAATATCTGAAACAAATGGTTATGTTTTTATAAAGACAATAACGCACGTCTATCTATCACACGTCTATGTAATATTGGCATGCCCATCGGATGTAATATTGAAATTGTATTTTTTCGTAATATGAAAGTTATTTATGAAACGTAGCGGGCAATATAGGGACCCCCGTGTGTTGGCGCTACTATGGGATATGATACGATGTGATGTGACGCGATGCGAAGGATATAGTATTATACCTATATACATTCATATAGTATAACGGTAAAATACCTTCTGTCAAATCTGTGTTTCCTATCGCGACTCCTACAACGCATAGAATGCATTGCTTCCGAAACCACAAGTTAATCAAAAAATTATATAGAGTTCATCAAATGCAGCGTTTTCAGTATTCCATCTGCGGCTGACCACGAACCACTCATACTACTGTCAGTTTCTTACGCCGCTTCTCAACCCTAACTAGATCCGGATTATTATTTTACGAATTTTTTTTTTAAGAACAACTTTGACCACTTTACCGAGAATTTTTGGTCCACCTATGATGTCATGGTTGCGTGAATGTAGGCGTAGACCTGGATATGTGGACGTAGACGTAAATCGGTCGGTGCTAGCGAGGCGACAGCTGTTCGCCGGTCGGGCGCGCACATCGATTGTCTCGGATTGTCTCGGTCCTGGTGATTGATGATCCTTGCAGGGGCGCTACTGCTGTCCTGTCCTTCCCTCTTTCATTTTCTTTTTTCTGTTTTTTTTTTTTAATTTTTTTTTTTCACTTCATCCATTCTATCTTTCTTCCTTCCGTCCTTCCTTCTTTCCTCTGCTTCGTAGCCCCCTTTCTCTTTCCCTCTCTCTCTCTCCCTCTCTTTATCCCATTTTTGTCATATCGTGGAATTGTTTGCCTCCACGGATATATATACGAGTGACGATATCTTTAACCGCGATCGGATAGGGAAATGCACGTGTATGTGCATTGTGCATACATGAATACATTATACAGAAGAAATTGTATGAGAAAATGAGAACCCGTTGAAAAAGAAGAGGAAAAAGAGAAAAAAAAAAACACCTTGTATCTTGTAAATTTATTCAACAATTTGGATAATACGACAATTCTAAAAGCAGCACTGCACTAGCACAAGTATAGACGCCCGTCGTACCCCCGTCGGTTCTCTTCTCGGAATGTTTTCTGTAGCACAGCAGCCTCCCTTACCTACGAAGGAGAACCGCCTTCATATCCGGACGCGATATCTTAGCGTTCGCGTTTACGTCATGCAGTAAAATTCCCCTTACCAACCCGAGCCGAAAATTTTACTATTGGATTTAAGTTAATTCGAACATTTTTCAACCCAACAATTTCTAATTCTGAATTATAATTTTTAAGGAAACTCCCGCATGGCCGAATATCGATTCTAACATCTGTATAAGAACGGCACATCACCCTCTAGCAAGAAAATTTGACACGCATCTGTATGTGCAGAATTACTCAAACCGAAGCGTGTGAAACCGTGTCGGAAGCAATACTGTGCATCGCACATGGCACAATTATGAGTTAAACTATATAAATTTGAATAAAAAGTATTTTTTTCCAAATACCATATGTGTTCGAGTTGCTTATCACCCTTTGAGATGATACCTGCGGGTTAACTATTTTCCTCAAAACTTTGAGCACTTTCGCGGTTTTAGAAATATTTTCAAGTAATTTCAAACGCTTGGGATCAGATCGTCTGCTGCGAGAGGAGCATATGCGCCAACTGGTGAACGCGAGAAGTTGCACTGTGGGATCGAGGCATCGAAAATAGCCAGTCCCATGTGAATGAGAGCCTACCTGCAGGCATCCCTTAAGTCATAAATCACTTTCCCCTGGTGCTACCCCTCGGCGTGGACCAGCAGCAGAATTCGCTCGAACACCGGACTGCCAGCATCACCTGGAGGTTGGAGCTACCCCATCGTTCTAAGAGAAGTTATACAGGATCCAGCATCAACTATAAGGAAGTTAAATCCAGGTACTATTTTGGTCAATATTTGTTTCCCTAAGACGTAAATCGTAGTGAAGAAGTCTGTGAGATATTCAAATGCTCATTTCAACCGTTAGGAATGTCTCCCGCGTTTTCTCCGACAAAATATCCTCGTTTTTGATATCATACTTCCATGGTATTGGAATCACCTTTAAAATAGTGAATCGCAGCGTTTTTCACCGAATGCTGATTTAACGTCCGTCCTTTGCATCACCCCGTCCAAATTTAGCAGAGGGGTGCTGGAGAGGGTGGAAAGGAGGGTCCACCGGAGAAGTAGGAATAGGAGGGGCGATGGGGGGAAGCTATAAATTTCGTACACTTGACACGGATTCAAAATGATCCCCTTTATTGCAGGATTCCCGCGTTAGTTGTGCTGTGGCCTGCTAGCTGGGCAGTCGTCGCGCCTTCTGTGAATCTATTCTGCTCTAAATATCAAGATCTACAAAAGAAAAATAAATAATTAATAACTCACCAATTTTCTTTTTCGTTTTCGATTTCTCTCTTTCTCTCTCTCTCTCTCTCAAAAAAAGACATTTCCTTCCGTCGATACGCGAGTGCTAGTGACAAAATGGCCAAGACAACTAATTCCTGATTGTAAAAAAAATCCGCAAGGTAATTGGAGCAGCGAGACATGATGCAAGGAAAAATGATGCATAATTTAATCGGTGTTGAAATTAACTAAATTCATTCTTATACCTCAGAGTGAGAATGGTTCTTGAAGTTGAAGTTAAAGGTATTGGTGAAACTCTGCGGAACGTCGTAAGTCTGCATTCTTGGAAGGCAAAACTTTCTTTGGCAGCTCCTTGCGGATTCGGGGAGGTCGCGCATGGTGAGAGCTCGGTGGTGAGCAAAGAGTGACAGCCCGATGGGAAATCGTTACCAGTATGATGACGTCACGACCCGCGGGAGTGGAAAGCTACGGTTACTAAATCGGAGAGAAAAATAAATTTCATAAAATTTAATACATACTTCAGTTCTGTGTTAAATCAACTAAAACACGATTGAGACATTATATGATCGAGGTGGTCCCTCGCCATATTTCTCATACAATAACCAGCCGCTATTTCATCCCCAATAAGTTCTCTCAAAAGGAAGCTACGTTACCGATAGATCGTGACAGACGGGGGTTGCGTGAGACGTTCATTGCCTTTTTTTTCTATTTCTTCAAATATCCCTCAAGCGGAGCGAGCCTTTTGCGTGTGGCTTGTAAAGAAATTTGTTACAACGATCAGTTGTCAGGATCAAAGCGATAATAATTCTTGCTATGTCGTCGCTAACACTTATCGCTTATTATACATATACGTGTGGGTAGGTAGTACGAAGGAGGGTTGAGAAATGTCGAAAATTTGCAATGCGTATCATGTTTTTATCTGATCTTGCACGATTCCCGTGACACACGCGTATTCTCGCATGCAGCTACACATCAAGATACCGATATAGAAGAAAAAAAAAACAAAAAAAAAAAACTACACGTTTTTCGCGTTCGCCTATTTTCTGCGGGAAAATAATTATATAGCAACAAAAATGACAAAAATGAAAATAAAAATGATTCCGGTCTTTGAATTCGCTTCAAATTTCCCAATAATCGAATCAATTCTATTTTCCTTTTTGTTTTTCTTTTTTTCCAATAATTTTGTTACACAGGTTATTTCCACAAAAGCGCCCAAGATTTTGAGTATGCTGTATGTGGCGCCACACATCGACTATTTCTCGAAGGGTGAAAAACTTGGTAAGGGTGGAGGATGGCGCTGCTTGCTATCGGGATAGCGAATAGCAAGTTGGTCCTGTTTTTCCTCCCTGTCTGCTTCGAGCTATGCAGCAGTTCACCAACCAATCTAAAATCCCGTTCCATTTCGTTCCCCTCTTTCGAACCCCTCGGTCTTTTACCCCAGCGGCCATTTTTATGATAATCAGTAATTATCGGGGGAGCATCTTTCATGGTTATTATACGTCTACCGGAGTTCAACCATCCCTGCTATCGATATAAACGAAAACTCAATTCCAAAGATATTCCCAGCTTTTTGAAAATGAATCAACAATCTAATTATGCACGCGGAAAAAGAGGTACTGAATCAATTAAACCGCCAAAAAATGACGTGATATATCCTTCCGGTACACCGAATTTACTACCGATTCTCCCCGCAGCAATATCGACGTTTATTTATACAGAAATTTTCAATTTTTCTTCCTATTCATTTAAATTTTTTTTTATCTTCGTACAGATCCGTGAAAGAAATATGTGATCAGTTTTTGTTCCGAACGGGTCGAAGTTGGGTTTATTAAAAACTCATAACAATTCTTAAAATGAAATTAATTCTTCCTTGCAATAGTGGTCTTGTTGAATTCATTGAACCCTGAAAACAGCCATTTTGTATAGATTGTAACGTATTGATCGACACTACTACACCCGAAAATTCACGGTAGATCTGTAGATGTAGAATATATACACTATATATTATACGTTGAATCTGAATGACAAGCTGGCAGATGGAATCGGTCCCCCTTCTGCCAGCCCCCTTTTGGCGCTTTACGCCGTCTACCAGCCCCCATCCCTGGCTATACCCATCGATGTACACTTGTATTATGGTACGAGGGCAGTCGTGCAGCATGGGTACGTCTACATATACATATATACGGTTACACGGATATATTTTCCGGTAGTTGCGAGCACCGCCCATTTATGCATCGTTGAAATGTACTTTTTAATTAAAAACGGTGAACATGCGAGATCCGCGCTATGGTACTGGCGTAATTCCCGCGTTTATTAAATTAGCACACAACGGCGATGAAACGAGAGTAAATTTCAACCGTCAGAATGTCAAGAATTGACCGTTATTACGGCGAAAACAATTTCAATAAATAAAGTGAAACCGCAAGAATGGACCGTAATCCGTGAAACTATGAAGTTTTTCCACTTGGTTTCTCGTCTTGATATACCGGGTTATCGTCGACAAAAAAAAACTTCGTTTCAACCCCTAATAAGAATCGATACTTGGTAGTTATTTATTGAAGCATAAAATAGCGGGGATACGGTCGAAAATAGGATAGGCAAAATAAAAATAAAAAAAAATCAATGAATGTGTGTTAAAAGTAAATTCGCTAGCCAACGATGTCGTATAACGTGTATTTGATATGAGTTCATGGTTTGGTTATAGGCCTTTCAGTCGTTGACCATTTCCACTCTGAGTTTTAACGAGTAAACGGAAGTCAGTAATGGGTATAGATTGGCTTTTCATCGTCAAAGGCCAGCGTCACTTTCTGCTGTATTAGATAATCGGAAATAAGTATATAAATATGTATATATCAGATTATGAAATTTGGAGAAGAAAATCATTATATACTCGCACGTTTATGTATTCATATACCCAGTAGGTATAACTTGTTAAATATTCGACGCCCTAAGTATACACGTATGCAAACATAGCCATACACCACCCATACACCTATATAGGTGTAACAAAAGTTATTCACGTCGATAAAAATGTTCTGAATTTTGCTGAGAAATCTGGGAGCCAAGTTTGCCTCTCAGAATCTTCGCTGACGTGATAAAAAAAAAAAAAAATAATAAAAAAGAGCCAGAAAAAAAAAAAAAAAACGTTAAAAGCTCTCGGCGAATGGTAATTTTTCTTTAGAAAGCAAAATATTCACCGCTTTTTATCCGACAAGTGTTCAGACAAAGTGTAAGTAACGTCTTCTGGATTCTGAATAAAATGCATTTCGAATTATTTAAAGAAGCTTATAATTCCCACGTGTCACTGAAACCTTGGTGAAGAAATTCCGGTAATCAAGTTAAAAATTTGTGAGAAAATTAAGTTGAAATATATATGTGTGTCGAAACGGTGGCCAGTGATGCTCAAATTGTCCGACAAGAGCCAATATGTATAGATTTTGTTTCGTAGATAAAGACGGCGGAGAATTGTGAGTAGTGAGCACCCATTCCCAGAAAGAGTCCTGTGGGAGCTGCGTCGCAAGTCGCCTTTCACTGGTCTTCACAAACTGCGTGTAGATTGTCGAGTGTGCGAATTCGATTCCGAGAGTTTTCTGTGCAAGGTTTCAAAGACACTATGTGGGAGGCTGGGACAATTTAGTACGTACGAAGTAAAAATCAAAAAATTCGAAAAATGGTTGGGTTAGCTGTTTTTTGGAATTCCGAGGCGAAATGAGTCGCGTTGCTTTAAGTTTCCGAGAGTTGCGGCACAGCTGGAGATTTTTCGAAAACGGTATAAATATATGAGTAGATGAAGCAGTTCGATTCCAAAAAAGATTCTTGAATTTCAAAAAATAGCGGGGCTTACACCATCGGTTTCATCGCCTTGGTTCGGTAAAAAAAATATTGGTTCAGAGTTATTCCTGGGCATTTACTTGGCAGCGATGACCAACTCATGTGGCCGCTATACGGCAGCGAGCTAGTGAAACTCCATGGTTTCTTCACCGTTTTGACATTGGAGGCACCTAGCTACGAGGTCGAAACCATAAATAAATCATGTTGTTCATCCAGCTAGCTGCCACCAAGGGGTGACATGGTTTGGATGCCGTTGCCAGGTAAAAGCCAAGATAGAACCAACTCCGGCCGACATGTGTCGGCCACATTGGTCATGTAGGTTGGTCATACAGTGACCGTATAGGTGGAACTTGTTGGTCAGCCCCATCGACAAAGATCTCTGTGCCAATTATGTTGACATGGTGATTTTGAACGGAATTGCAAAACTTTACGATAAAAAAGGTCGTACCGATTAAAAGCTCGTCAGTTAATTTCGATCAAGATCTTATTCTGATTCTGTCTGTTTTTTGAAAAGTTTTAGATATTATTAGAGAAGCATGGCGTGCCGTTTACCGTGTGGAAATGGTTTTGGTACAGCAGTGAATTTGACGGATGATGAATGAATGGATCAGCTGATTGACCGAGGCAAGGGAGAAGATAAAGCGATTTTATTTTATGGTAGGAATTTCGCTTTTTGAATTAAACGATCTTGTCAGTGTAATTCTTCGTCATCTTTTGAGCGGGTAAACGCGTGTTTGGTTGCGGCATAAATTCATGATAATATTTGTTGAAGCTCGAGGTATATTGTCAGATTATTTTCACCGGAGAATCTAAGCTTTTGTGAATCTCTAAAGCTTGCGGAATAATTAAATAATGAACAATATGAGTTTGTGCACCGGGGCGGTTTTCGAACGTTGAGAATCGGCTTCGTCTAAAAAATCATACACTTACGCTATTTGACATCGGGAAATAAAAAATAATCAACGAAACTGTGAGAGTCGACGAAATCTCTTATTGAAAAATGGACGAGGCTCGGACTAGGGTATCAAAAATTCTGGACATTAATTGTTTAAGTTTTAAGATATGCTTTACGATGAGATGAATAATTTAGATCGCAACTTGCTCACGTGAATAAAGCATAACACAAGAGGTGTAGCTGTAGCTGTAGCCCCTCTACATTTAACGCAAGGTAGGTAGATATACTGTGAACTATAAGCGTACCAGCGTAGACGGCAGGGTTTTAAATAAATTATGATTAACACGCGAGCACGGATAGCGGCGGTGGTTCCTCCGCGAAATAATATGAAGGCAAAATTCGCGTGCGCTAGTCTCGGCACTCCTCGACCCTTCGCAGGATCAATGCTGCCTCTTGCGCGTTCCTCTGCCAGTTTCATTTCTCCGTCTCGGATCAAACAAGAGAATTGTTAAAGAGCTAGACTACAGAAAAATAAAAAAATATTCTATCTCTTATTTTGCTACACTGAATTTCAATCATTTCTATTGTTTACTTTGAAACTTAACTCTGCAACCGGGAGCCCATTTATTTGATGTCAGATGGATGTCGAGATCGTTGGGAGCCTCGTACAATTTCGTATCAAAAAATCAAATGGGTATTCGTTGGCCATAAAATGATCTCCGTTGGTTTAACTTTTATTGCACAAACTTTCAGCCATTTGAACCTTTGCTTCCTACGTATCGTCTTACGGGCATCCGTTCGTATATGTTGTAACAATTTCATGAATTCAGCTCATATGTACATACGTCTGTCTAAATCTGTTTCCAGGAATGTCATTCGATGGATTTCTTTCACCTACAACTGGGAGAAGCGCAGTTTTTTATGCAATAGAAACGTATAAACTGGCAGCAATTATTCGGACGAATTTTCCCGGTCTCGTCTCTTATCTCTTCCGAGCTATAAGTGAAAAGCATATAATAGAATATGACACTCGTAGAAAGTGTGCGTTTAATGTATCAATAAAAAAATGTTATACCTACGTCATAACGGAATTAGAAATGTCAGAAGAACAATTTGACAAAGTGGCACCGAGCCCAGTAATAAAAGCAAAATTATTTTCGAGACAGCAACAGAAACACATAGCAATAATTATTTTAGGCTCGATTTTTATATCGGCTCACCGTAACTGGCTTGTTTCAGACATACGTGTACGTGCCTAAAGAACGACTGGATTAATGTCACCAGCCAATACAGTAAAGAAACCAGAAAGGAAATCGGTTGGCAAGGAATTATCATTCAAGTCACGATCGCCGGACGTAGGTGCCTACCTTCCTCCGAAAGCATTCCTCAACACAATAGAAACGGTCAGTTGAACGTGGTGTTTCTTAGCGCGAGCAATCATCCCGGACCCGGAGACGATGCCCTGCAAGTATACTAAAGTAAAACCATATATCATCGCCGAAAGATCTGACCAGATTTTCGCGATCATTTCATCGTAGTAAGAGGTACGAAATGGTAATCTTTGAACATGTCATAAGTGGTTTTGAGAGAGAAAAGAAAGAACGAAAGGAAGAAAAAATAAAACATATTTCAGGGTTTCGCGTGAGGGAAAATACGGTCATCGACCCAGGAGGCGAAGAGGTGAAGAATCAAGGAGCAAGCGGTTGAATAAGGTGAGTGATTGTGAAGCTCGACAGTGACATCTGGATGATGGTAGCAAATACGGTACGGGAGGTAGCGATTTATTGAGTTAAGTTGTTCGAGGGTTGAAGGTTGGAGGTTCAACACTCCCAGGTACTGTCAGGCAGTCATTCGGCCTGCACCATCTTTGTGAAAGATTCCCGTCATCTGGTCGTCTCTCTCGCGTTAGCCACCGAGGCTGTCAGCCAGTTCTGGAGCCCGTGGACCGGCGCCGATCAATACATCGTCGTCCGCGAGACTACGCGTCGTTGGTGACGGTGGGGAGTAGCTCGAAATTCAACGACGACCCGGAATCCGTGGGACCCCTCTGAAAGAGGAAGATATCTGAGTCTCGTATGGTGTGGAAGAGAAGGAGGGAAATATCCTCGGGGCTATATCTCAGGGGAGGGTTTTCGGCTGGCTGGTTAAAAGCAAAGGCGAGATATGCTGGTTCTGCGCGGGCGAAGAGATGACGAGATGAAAGTAGGGGCATGGGGAAGTGACCGGGTGGGTTGGATTGCGTCGAGGGGTTGACAAGGGATTTCCTATACCCGAACAGAGCCCGAGGTTTTACCCGAGCAGGGTCGAATTTTACCGATGGTAACCGAAACCCCGCGAAAGCATCCCCTTCCTCGAGTAAAGGGCTGCCAACGGTCCAATCATCGCAGCATCCGGGAACCCCTGCGACACCCGCGTACTACACCGAGTAGAGAACGGCCCGAGAGACGCTGCACCCGCCCTGACGTAGCGTGACGACGACTTCTTCGCGAAATCGGAAGACCCAGGACGCCGTGGTTAGAGGGGCGTTGGCCTACGTACTCGCGGACCTTAGACTCTTTACGAAAATTAACAAGTAATCTCATTCTAATTCATACCAGTATTACCATTTTACAACTGGAGTTTACCGGACTTTCACCTATCACCGATAGACGAACTTCTCACTTAAGTGTCACCATCATTGTATACATACGCTTGAATCTATGTGTATACATGTGTATCTCTTCATACACCTATACCTCTGTTGTCTCGCTTGTTGCATGCCGATTTCATGGCTTTATACCATTATTATAACCCACGCATTAACACTTATTGCTTGAACGTTGTATCTAACAGTGCTTATTCGTTCTTCTGATTGTTGTTGTTATTCTTATTGTTACTTTCATTATTTTTTTTTGTATAAATAAACACCATGTCCATTATGTGTCAGTGTCTTCAGGATCTCACTAAGTATCTCTCATTGTCAAATTTTTGGCTCTTCTCTACATCTCTCTTTTTTTATGTCTATTACCCCGTTTTACTTGCATTGCGTTTTTTGTACTCTTATCTTCAATTATTCTTACGCCCATTATTCATCGTGCTATTAATCTAATTCTACAATTTTGGTGGTCAAGCAAAGCAACCGGACTTCCTTAACAGTTCCATAACGATACACATATTTGTTTCCAAGCAGGTCTCCGCACTTCACACAATACCAATATATTCGGATATCGGTATATCGATTATCTTACTTCATCTATTCCTTTGACACGAGTAAATACAAAATTTTGCATCCTAAATTTATCCCTTCGTTTCACGATTATTCATACATTTATATTCACAGTAGAAAGTCTAATCGACCAAAATGCATGTTGATCAATGTTACTAAGAAATTTGAAAACGGCGTAAAATTGTCAAAAATCTATCAATTTTGTATATTTTTTTTTTTACAATTTTTTTAACAATCCCCCGAACGTATTAGATGCTATATAAGAACTCGAAATTTTGTGTGTTGAAATAAAAGTTTCTATATTTTTTAGTAAAATTTGACGAAGAATCCGGCGTTGAAACGTACCTATAGAATCTTGTCGCGTTTTCATGTTGATAAATAAATTGCTTATTTAATTTTAAAACGAGTCAAAGCGTAGTCGGGTCAGGTACATATAAGAGAACCGACAGACGTGACTTCCGTTAACCATATTACGCACGCGTACATACCAGTACGTTTCCTCTTTTGGTGAACATTAACACCTCCGCGTCTCTTAATGTGAGTCTGCGTAAACGGCACGCGTATAGGGTAAGCGCGTACGACCACCAAAGAGGCAAAAGCTTTCCATAAGTAGGTAGACAGGCCTCTAATCCAACTTCCGTGTCACTTGTCAGGATTCTATTGAACTCGTAACTCATTCAGCTATTCATACTACGTTCTTTTCAACGACTCGGCTATTTCGGCTATACGTTTTCGTATTATGCCAACAAATGATGAAAAAAAAAAAAAAAATTTCTAGTTTCACGAGAATTCACAAACATCATATTTTACAAGTCAAACTGCAGCGTATCTCCCAATCATGCAGACCCTGATCACCAATTTTTTTTATTAGCATTCGATCACGTTAGATTTTATCATCACCAAAAAATCGGACAGCATTTCATCAACCTCTGTTATACGCGTATGCAGTATCAGAATTCAATGTCATACCTGTTGAACGTCGATGAAATGTAAAGAAAAACGGTTGACAAACACCCCCAGGCTAAACTCTGACATTCAAACAGCGTAATACTTCGTCTGCGGATCACGTCTCAGAATATCGGTTCATTATGACCAATAATAGGGTCTATTACAATGAAATTGACCGCAGTAGGTATGTCGAAAACGAATTTGGTAATGATAAAGAATCGACAGCTAATAGTCGATGAAAGCTGATAGGCAATCGCGACGCGATCCCATTAATCAATTGGCGATGACGTTTAGTAGGAAAAATAAAGTAGATGAATAATTGCGAACAGTTCAGGCGACGTCTTCTTACTTTTTGATTGTACTTAGGTGTGAAGAAAATTGTGTGTATCTTCTGGTTTAGAAATGTTATATCATGTTTCAGATACTTGCATTCATCGTTAAAGACATCTGACCGAAAACGAAATGGATATTAGGGGTGTTGCATAAGATAGGCACATTCGTGATCTACCCTGTAGATCCGGGCTTTTGTAGAATTGTAGATATCAGAAGCTCGTCTCTACAGGTATCTTACGGATGACATGCCACGCGACTAATGATTGCAAGAAACGTGACAACTCACCACATATCTACGTCTGATGGAAGAGTTCGTCTCCCAGCTGCTTTGGATTTTACGCACACAGAGCTACGAATTAACACATTTAAATACAATAATTTTATCCGTTTTATCTTAGAAAATTGATTTGTGATAATTATTTTAAGATATAGGGTATTTTTTATTCAAACATTTTTAGGTAGACAAATTTTGTTGTACTTGTTCTAATAAAGTCAACGTTTCTTCGATTTTATGCTGCAAATAATTAAGTATATAGGTATATGTATGAAAAAATGTATAAAAAAAAAAGATTCGATTCAGTTAGATACATAATACTGTAGACATAGAAATAAAATATTGAACTTTAATATTCTCTCACCCCGTCGTCATTCCCATACTCCATATTTATTCTAGCCAGATTCAACGTGTTATAGATATAAATTCAAACGGATATTCTGGTAGGTAAGTACATCATTTTTATACCCGACCAACTATCACCTATATATAATAATTCCTCCGTTCAAGATTCAGGATTTATTATTTTATTAACGATAAGATGTATTTTTCGAAGGGACACTGGCTCTGTTTCAATATCTCGCGTATAGCAGAAATGATATATCATATTTATAAATTAAGAATTTGCGTTTCAGAACTTATCAATTTCATTTATCTCACTTTTGCCGTGCCAATTCCTAGCATCATATAATGCATGAGACAGTGCAGTACCGAATTACTTTATTAACACGTTTTGATTTCTGAATAAAATCTTGAGAGACCTTTCGCCATTCGTTCAATCCGATATCGAAATTTTTCGATTATTATTACGGGCTCATCCGAGATTTTCCTTACTTTGAATATGGTCTTGCAAGATTAGATCATCGCCTGCATCTCGCTCATTGTTAGTTTAGTTTTAAGGATATTAAATACTAAACTGCAGTTATCGAGCAATGAGTGCAGTTTAATTTTTTCATTTACTTCATTTGCCCCGTTGATTCGCAAAAAAAAAAAAAAATCTCCTCAAGTATATACATATGCTAATTCGCGATAAAACGCACAAACTTACGACCGTACTTTGCAGCGTCCATATTTAATATCAAACTTGTATAAAAAAGTAAAAAAGTATTTAATAACATACACCGCATGTATCAACTGCGCGGTCGACGCGATGTCTTTCGCTGAAATAAGATGGCATTTTTTTTCTCCTTTACGTCTTGATTAATCGCTCCTTTAGTCCTGCACTCTGTATGTCATATTATTATGTAAACTAGGGATTCTTGGTGAATATGTGCGAAGTAAGGGATCGAAGAACACAAGATACTCCGGACGCTTCGATTTCGATTTTTATTATCTTGATATCATATCCATATCATTATTTATGCATTTTACTTCGTGTTTGCATTGATTTCGTCGATTTCGTCCTTCTATTCAGTTTTATTTCACGCGAGAGGTTTCCCTCTACAGAAATGAGCCCAACTTAAGGTACCCTGGTTGTAACCAAAGTCGATAAGGCAGAGAACCTCGATCCTATGTAAGTAACACTTTCCGTTAGCAAGAAAACTTCTTTACTAACGTATAATTATTTATCAACAACGATTTTTTTATTAAAAATTTTTTTTTTTATTCTTTCAAACTTTATTCAGATAATGATGTAATAACTACAACAATTACAATGACGATAACGATAATGATGTTTTAATGCACAAACGTCGTTTTTGTTCACATATCTCGATTTACGAACGCCTGCTGTCATGCAGACTACGAGAAAAGACTCGTCACAGCACATTGCGGCTGCTATATGGATTTGTGAATTTCATAGAACTCATACTCTGCACGACTGTGAGAAAAATAAAAAAATCTAAACTACGTGAAAATGATCAGAATTAATTTCTAAGCGAATAGTCATTATGAGTAAAAGGATAAAACGAGATTGAAAAGGTGTTTTACTAGTCAATCAGAAATTCAAAGAAGATAAGATTCCTAGTTGTAGGTACTCATACGAGCGAAGCTATCAAAGTATAACTTAGTACTTTAGATATAAAGTAAAGATGAAGTCATTGACAGACAGAAATAAATAGAATATAAAAAAATTACTTATAATAAATAATTAATGAGGTTATTCCAACGGATTCAGATTTTGTAAACTTGCCCCCGTACGACCTCTTACACTACTCACCCATTCTACCTTCGGCGTATAAGAACGCTTATAAACTCCCTACAATAAGCATTATCGAAGGTATTTCTGAAGGCGGAACCCGCTCATGGATAATCGTACTTTCGTATAGGAGGAGAAAATATGACAAAGATATAGAAGAACGGTGTGTGATGGTGTGATAGCGACGAGGTGCCCTGGGCAACGTGATATTATATTATTGATCGCGGCCGCGCGCTGTCCCCGTCAGCTGTCGCGGTCTCCTACGTTATCCTGTGCTCTCCTGGTTCTCCTTGTTTTAATAAACTTATTGTCAACCTTTTTCTTACTTCAAAAATACCGAAAATTTTCACCTGTTCCCAATTTATCAACCGATTGAAAAAAAAGTTTGCAACATTTTTCACAATTTTATAATTTATAAAATGCTTTTCACAAACCTTATTGTCGTGTCCATATATAGTAGATATAGTTTACCCTGTGAAAGATGCTGCTTGTAACTCAAACAATAAACATGTCAATAGTTTTTGCAATTTTTTACAATACTTGGGAATCCGTAATGAATTATTCAAATTTATTGAGAATGCACTGCTGCAGCTATAGAAAATCAGACTACATGCTCTGTGAGCGATGAGTCAGTAAAGGAAGAGAGAGAGAGAGCAGCTATAGAAAAAATTGTCACTGGAGTTCCTCGATCCCGATAGATTATTTCGAAGGCGAGCTATCTTGGGAAGGTACCTACTCAAAGAAGTCCTCGAGACCTCTTGAAAGCTCATCCTGTATTATCTTCTACGTGAGAATCTGTAATGAATTCTGAAAGTTTGTTGAGAATGCACTGGTGCAGTTGTAGAAAATTTTTTTAGTGAAATTACTCGATTCCAATAGATTATTTTAAGCGCGAGCTATCTTGGGAAAGTACCTACTCAAAGGAGTCCTCGAGACCTCTCCAAAGCTCATCCTGTATTATCTTCCGGTGGTCCGGTGGATCCCGTGGGTAATATCCTGCTATCCTGAAACTCGGGAACTCAAGTAAGGAAGAGAAGGGCCAAGAGGTCCTGGCCCTGGTCCTAGTCCTTGCTCTGATGCTCCTCAGCCTGGCTCAGCGCCTTACCGTGTCACTAATACCGCCAGGATTAATGTTATATGCCAGAGCTCACTCCCACTATTAATTTCATCGTGAGAACAATATCTTACGTGCCGTGCTTATATACGAGTAATATACTTAGCTAGTCAGGGTTAGCCTGACACTACATCCTTCGATTTACACCGATCCTCGGTGATATCTATCAGCCATAACCGTAGAGTTTGAAGAAGTTCGATTTTTTTTTATTCATTTTCTTCGCCGCTACTTCACGAAGGCTTCAATGACTGGAAATTTCTGACAAATAGTGTCTTGTGTAACCGATGTAAACCGTGTGTGTCGGTGCTTTAGATCTATGATATAAAATGATGACGCGATCGTTTGTCTAATCGTATAAGAAAAATTATTGCGCAATTGACAGACCGGGATTATGATGGTTTTAATTTAAATCTTTTGATCAATGTATCGATCAAATGAACCTCCGGGCTAGACAGTTATGAATTTGATCGAATATCGAGTCTCTAAATCAGGGAAAAAAGCGTGAAATTTTATGGTCGACATCGGATATCATCTCGCTATACCAGTGTTTTGGATTTGTGAAACTCTATGAACTGCCATAACAGAGCAACGTTTTTGTCTTTTCAAAGTAAAATTTATCCCTAGTATAACAAAGTGAAGATTATCACGGAACTGATAAAAATCCTCTTGCATTTGAACCGGCGCGTTTGACTGACGATCGTTCAGACTTCAGACCCGCGCTGCAGGAGCCTGGAACACGCTATTCGCGGACGTGGAATGGAGTGATATTTATCTCAAAGTAATTAGAAGCTGGTTCAAATCACGCACAGTTCCTTTTCTTAGCGGTCTGGTAACTCCCCGCTATTTCCCGCTGCAGAGTTCGAGCCGCATAACATTCGCAGTTATAATTATTTATCTACCTCCCATCATTTATATTAACTTCTATCACTAGGATAAAACTACATGTACGATTCGTCCGCGTATATCCATCCCGGGGTCCCCGCCATCAGTTACAAATCGTGGGGCGTCTGCAGAATGAGCATAAATAAATTTAGATTATTATTACTCAATTTTGAAAGGACGATTTGCAGCGCGAGGTAGTACCTATTCCTACAGCGTTTCGAGTTACAGCGACTTTATTTTTAGTTTTATTATTTAGTTTTAAATATAGGATTGATTAAATTTTTTTTTAATTCCACTGTCTACGGAGGCACGACTCAGCGGGGAAGTTTCATCTCGGATATATCATGATCTCTGGAAATGTAGTATATCCCATGCCGGCTATACTATTGATGGATGAATGAATCCTCGGAGTGACTTCTGGTATACGTCGATGACTACAAGCTTCAACGACTATTAAACGAGCTCTGCTACACGTAGTATGAAACAGACACAACCTGAAGAACTTCAGAAAGAATAAGAGCCTGCATTCGATGTGAAGCGTATGGAGAAGGGGAGGGAAGTTACTGGCACGCAAAACTTTAGCTTCTATCGTGATTTCGGCGTGACAAACGCTGAGGTTATTATACTTAATGAAATAAATTCGACCCGCTGATTAGAACGAAGATTCGAAGTTCAAGCTCCTCAAAACGAATGACCCAGTTACCTCGACTCCCTGCCTGCCTGAGGCTAATTTAAACGGTATGCAAATACACCCCTCCAATGAAGTATTTATGGTTGTATTTAGAAGGTTCAGGTAAAGGGTTAAACGCGGTACAAAGCCCCGACCATTTTCTGTTTTCATGTGGTCTGTACGGTAGAAGGAGTAAGATAAAGGGTTGTAAAACTGTCCACCGTGCAGATGCGAACTTCTCTTGTTCCTTGTACAATTTATCAAATTTCAAAACGTCTTATACATCAAAACTGCAGAGAGTATGTTAGCCACAAACTGAGGGCAGTTCGGTGTATACAAATCCTTACGAACTCTAGCCAAGAAGAATCTAGCGAAGAAGAGCCAAAATATCTGAAAAATTAGCCAATTGGGGTGCAATTTTTGTTCGTAAAATCAAAGGACATATCAGTACCCGGCTCCTTCTTCGAGGACACGCCGGAATCCAATAACGGAAGCCAGTGTATGAGCTGGTATACATATAGATCGTTCTTGCCGAAACAGGACCACGACGATAATGGTAATCAGCTTGTCTACTGTCGCCGGGGCGGTCGGCTCCTCCGACTCCTCCGACCACCACCGGCGTATACCATCGTACCAGACTTCGTTCTGCAACGGGGGCATCCTTTCCCCTGGTTCTCTCCCCTCGACCCCTCCCGCCTCCAGGTTCCCCTTTCCTTTCCCCATTTCTACCACCCTTGGCCCCGCGTCCCGACGCGGCATACACCCTTAGTAAGGTACCCCTGGCGGCGCGGTGCTACCCGCGACGTGGAGGTGATTAATGATCGCGGGTAGACCGGCGTATAGTATACCAAGCGAGCGACCGACTGACGTGTACTTCTGTCCTTTTCTCTTTGCTTCGTTTTCCGCTTTATGCTTGCTCCTCTTTCTTCCTCTTTCTCTTTGCCTATTTCTACTAGGTGTACTATACGATGCCCCGATCCTCGGCTGGCTCTAGCTGTCATGGAAAGAGGCTCTCTCTCCTACTGCTGCACCCCGCTGCAACTAGCACCGCAACTTGCGAAGAGCTTTCTTCAGCCACGGTCCCTATTGTGATGTGGAAGCTGCAGATTATTAGAGCCTATTTCTACCGAACAACCAACCGGTTCCCAGTTGTGCTCTCTCTTCTCTTCAGAATTGTTCACTATTGCTTTTGACTCTATGGAATTTTCATGCTGCAGTATATAGGTATATATGGCTTTGCCAATGAATGCGATACAATCTATCGCATCTCTTTCTTAACTCATAGTGAGAAAAACTGAAAAGGAAAAGGGTGGACGGCATGAATTTCTTACACAATGTCTCAGAAAGTGATTGTTAAATATTACGCTGCGAAATTATAATGATTGTTCATTATCGTTCAGATTTAGTTACTAGAAACTAGAGAATTGCATTTCAATCCTATGATATTTACAGTTTTGTATTTATTCACAAGATTGAATCACGCTGGAGTACATGAAATATTTCTACGTAGTGATTGAAGACCTTCGGAGATCCAAGTAGAAAAAGGTTCAGCCAGGAACAGAATAAGATGAAGACTCTATTTCCGCGTGACAAATGAAATGATTCTGCAACAGTTGGGAAAACATTGAATTAGGCCATCAAACGGTCAAGACCATTCACCGTGAAGATGACCTGCTACAAGAATGAAAGATTACTTCTTCAGCGATTGGATAATCGGGCAGCGAGCAAATCCATGTAGGTTGGTATAGCATTTTTGCTCATATGTACGTATGTGCGTGTATTCCTATCCATATGTGCCCAGGTATTGGATGGTTAGGTATACCTATCTACTCAGTAGAAGGTTTTGTGGGCGAATCCACCCTACGCAAGCACGTGACACGTCACTCCCCGCGGAAATCAACGCCGATGTTGCGCCGCGATCCGTTCGCTGAAATTTCCGGTGTATTGTGTGACGGGAGCGCCGCGATGGGGTGCAAAGGGGCGCAAAGGGGCTCGAAGGGTGTCGGCAACGAGAGTGAGGTTGATAGGATTCGGGGGTGGTGAGGACGCCCGACGTCCCTGGCGACGCCAAGACGCTGACAGCTCCAGTCTCGCCCATCCCCACGTATATCTTCTTGCATGGTCGGATTAAAAGCCTTGCTCTCCGGAAGCTTCCTATTTTTCCATTTCTATAGAGAAAACTGTTTTTACATCATTCACGCTCATTTCGCTGGATTCAACGCGAGATTTTCACCCCCAAAATTTTCTCATTATTCATTATGTACGATTATCTCTATTTTTATAACCAGAAGTATAATCGTCGTTAGCTATTTTCGTCCGAAACTGGACCCAGACCTCATTTTCCATTTAATTCAATCCGCGACTTGTTTCACACAGAAGTAATTGGAGGGGTTGAAAAAATTTCTCAGTATATTGCATGATTGGTCTTAAAACTAGATAGCTTTTTCGACGTATGCACATCGTTATGGCGTCTCGACGTCATATAAGTCTCGTTGAGCCATAAACGGTAAATCCGGGTCTGTTTTCTTATCCCTGGAACACCTCTGAACTTCCCCCCGGTAAACTCTCCCTCCACCTCTGCACAGACTCCAATTTCCAGCCCTCCACGACTTGTCTCCAGGTTAGTTACACTTCCACTAATGGTCGTTTTATGCAGAGCGCGCGTCGACTTAGTTAAGGCAGCTGAGTGATGGCGATTTGATTTCGCGTCGGACCTTGAATAAACGTCGAGATGCCTGCGGCCCAGAATCTCTATGCGATTACCTGACCCTGTATGCAGAACAAATACGAGTTCATGCGGATGTACTGAAATGAAAAGAACAAAACGAAAATCAAATAGATATTTATCAGCGTTTCAATCCAAGCGCGTAAAATATACAAAGATATACAAGCTTGATGAATAATTATTCAAATTAATTGAAACCCGGAAATATTAGTAGACCCTGTTTCTGCCAGAGCCATCGTATTTCTTTCACACGTCGTAACTCTGCAAATTTAGTGATTCGTATAACTTTGGCAGGGTAATGATACAAGTAACTACAGGGTTTCACGTCGCAGGTAAAATCGCAAATCACAAGCAAACAGAAAAAAATGAGACAGTATTTGAAGACTAGATATCGTTGATGCGAGATCTATTAAGCCACCGTTTACCTTGACACCGACGTGTGAATAGATTCATTAAACCTATAATTTCACCTGTATGCCCACAGCAGGAGAAGATTTCCTTGAACCAAATCATTGAGGATGCGAAGTGCACCTGGAGGAATGATTCATACTCATATAGAAGAGAAACGAGAAACGAAAAGTTGCTAAAAATCTGTAAGCTACTCTTTTTATTTTAGGTATATCGGTGGTTACTCGTTTGAGACATGCACGAGCCTTATCGCATCCGTTAGTCCATAGGTCCGTCCTTTCGTCCCTCGTTCTTCAGCCCTTGAGGCGATATTAGCGTGGTCGACGACGTCGGCAGCGGCTGGTTGCTTGCTTTCATTCGAAGGGGATGAAATACTTGGTGATATTAAACATGAATAATGTAACGACCTGGCTGTGAGCGAGCAAGGGATAACTCCGTCGGAACGATAAGGCTTTCGGCGTACAACCCCTCCCTTGAATTCTATACGCAATGGCCGGCCTCGGCGACAGGCATACCTACTTGAATTTGGTCTTTATATTTTTTTCGGAGCTCGTAGTAGAGATGTCCGAAAAATATCATTCAGATATGAAACATATCAGCTATGGTTGAGTTATGTAAACCAATAGTCGTAAGTAAAGCTTTGGTTTTTTAGTATGGCTCTCCCGACATGTTCAATTCGATAAATACGAACCTATAGACGTGATACTTAAACGTCGCACCGGGGGCTAGTAAACGTCTGATGTCAATAAATTTAGAAATTGAACAGCGCGACTGAAATGAATTTATCGTATAAAGTCAAACACGAAGAACGGAAATATATTTTTTCTGATTCTTGGCTCCTGCGACTCCATTTTGTGGTCCCTGAAGGCACGGCTTTCACTTCTAGTCATAAGCCTGCGGTGGTCTACCGTCCAGAGTCACCCAGTGTACATTTGCTGACAGGACCTTCATTTGCTTGAAACATTTGCTTATTGATTTCAGAAATGTCGTAGAGGATAAAATAGGCATGACTTTTTGACATTTATATGAAAAGACATCGAGGAATCATCTCGTACTTAGTTCAAGCCCTCTTCAATTCAGGTCTAAACCATGTCAATGGAACTAGAAGTGATCAGGAATGTATTCTGCACATGATTGAATGACATTGTTTTTTTCTCCTTTTACTTCTGCAAAGAGAACGGTAGATCATATGGTAACGAGTATACTAATCTACGCGTAGCCGTAGAACTTTAAACAAGGGTGAAAATTATTGGTCCGATGCATTTCAATAGTGCGTATTTAACCGTGAAGCATAAATTCCACGAGAATTAGTGTGGCATAGAAAAGAGCGAAACGTGTTATATAGAAGGAGAGAAAATCAGTGCAGAGTGACTTGCCGTTTTGTAAACGCTGCAGAGTGACTAAGTGTGAATTCAATTAAGGGCTCGCTTTAAACATCTATCAAGCCTTGTTTAAGGCTCGTTCATTATTTGGATAACAAGATGAAAAATGTTAATTTAATGTAGATAGGTATACACGACTCGGCGGTTCAACTCTATAACAAACTATTTCACGGATTAACGGCCAGGATTACGTTACACCTACCTAAATTATTAATTAAAAAAACCTATCATCCGATCATCTTTCCTCGCAACATCATCTTGGAAAAAAAGTAGAAAACCAATTACATTCTGCTCATCAATAATTAAATAAACAAAATTCACACCCTAACGCTTTGTTGAAAATCCGAATTTCAGGTCAGGCTCGAATTTACCTTATTTACAATTTTAAAATAACGTAAAAACGGTATACCCTCTTCGCTGCAGTCTCTCCATGTTCTATCTGGTGGGTGGGCAGCCATGTGAGTTCAGAAGTGGCTGCTGGGCATTGGAGTCGCTGCAGCCTACCGAAGTACCGACGGTCGGGCCCTGCCTCTCTCGGGTGTCGAAAGACCCTTCCCTTCGCTGTCCTTCCCACCATATCCGTTCCCTTCTCTCCTCTTCCCTGTAGCTTAATTTTTTCTCTCTCTCTCTCTTGCTCTTCGTCTGCCCTAGCTCCGTGGCCCTTCAGTCCTTCGGCTCTTCAGCTCTTCGGCTATTTGGTCCTTCGTTCGTTGTACCCCAAAACATGATGGTGTGGGATATTGGTATGGCGTGAAGGAATGGTTCGGGGCGGTTCCTCGCTGTCCTTGTTGTTCTTAATTGTATAGACGGGCCACGGTCCTCTCACTACCACCCTGGACGACCCTAACCCATCAAATCCCACCGCGACCCGAGAGAGATATTACGAATATGGAATAATCTGTGATCGACCGAAAACTAGGTGGCAACTGAAAATTATTTCATCTCATAGTCAGTCGGAAGTAATAAATGCCCCAACATTTGTTAAATTATATAATTATTATACCTCTTCTCGTGAATTTGTTAGGATTGTATATCGTTCATCTCTGTTCTCAACCGAATGCTCGTGGGAATTACTATCGTTGATAGCCGAGGGGCTCAGTGGTCAGTGTGGACTTGAGCCCTTCCCGTCAGCGAATTCAGACCGGTCAGTCGGAGGCTTATAGGATTCATTACACAAAAGGGTGATAATGCTCGATTCAGGACACAGTACCAGGTGGTTAAAACTGAAAAGGGTCCGGGGGCAGTGAAACGTTATCACGTCTAAATAGAGGAGCGAAAATCGAATGTCTCAAATTTCCAGCAGACTTTGACGACACTTTTAATTCTGATTTCGCGGCAACTCGAACCTCGTGCACTTTATATCGCATATGTCTATTAATGGTCCGAGTCGGTTAGGGCTGGTGTGTTCGATGTCTCGGTGGCCGAGGTCTCATTGCTATTCCGTGAGGGGCCCACGACGCGAAGCCCGCAGCGGGGATCCACTAAATTGAAAACAAGATCCATCACGTTTTCTGTGAGACCAAAAAGAATTTTAATGAATTATAAGGAGCTGAGATTGGCAGGCAATCGGGCTAGAATTAAGGCCGCGGCCGTTGATCGGGTAGGGTTTTCTTGCGTGGTCCAAGACGCGCTGTATAACGTTAACGCGAAGGAAGCGGAGCCGACGTTGAGGAGGTCGACGAGGAGAGTCAGGGCGAGTAAGGAGAGTGGTGGTAGATGGGGGGGTTTCCGAAACAGCTCGCTGGTATCTCGGCTGATCCGATCAAGATTAATGAACGCTAGCGTGGCTTGCGAGCCAAACCTTCTCAGTCCTCTCTACACCACCGCGAGCCGTTCGTTCGGTTCGTTCCTTATTTCGTTCGACTTCGTTTGCCCGCTTGTACGAAAGGAACATACTATAATACTGTATGGTTAATGTAATATGAAGAGGAAGAGGTGGTTACAACCTAACCGCACCGCAACCGCAACCGAGAACGAAGATGCGCGGGCTCGAGGCAAGCACGCGTTACTCTCTAAAGAGAAAAAGATAATTCAGGGGTCCAAGAAGAAACGGTAACCGTTAACACACCCGAGAGATAAAAATACACAGCCTCATATTCTTACTGCAGTTCACCATGCAGCTCGGTTATACTTTTTAATGAATCTTGCAGACACGCCGGCCCGCCCACGGCACCACTGCAGCCTAGCCTCCGTACGTGTAACTCAACTCGACCAACGGCTACTGTGCGGTTTGAGTCCAAACCCAGCTGCTCCAAGGATAAGAATGAATGTAGTAAATTCTAGATAAATATTTAGGATTTTTTAGTCGATCCCAAAAATTGACGTTGTTTCAATTAATTGTATGATACGAGGTTCCAAATCCATTTTGAATCCCTTTTTATGGAAGGTGAAGTGTATTGTCGACCGGTACGTAGTTCGGAGTTAGTCGCTGTTTTTCTAACCCGGTCAATGCTGACAAGTTGACAAAATATAATTACTCAACCTAAAGTTGGAACCGACACTCGTCAGTATTTCCGTTAACTACAACGAAGCTTCAGACAAAAACTATGTCTCGAGCTCAGGAGTGATAGAAACAGAAGCGCCTAATTGACCGTAGTTTTTTTTAATTAAAACAGTCTACAGTGAATCCTATATATTTTTAGTCAGAAAGAAAAACCTTGAAGGATAAACAGAATGAGTTCTAGCATAAAAATAAGGCAATAGTCAATGAACCGTAATGTTTTATTCGAAATTCGTATCCATGTACCGATTTCTATAGCGAGTAAGAGCGCTGGGATCGATACCTACACTCGTGTTAAAATCAGATTTGAGAATCCCCTCTGATGAGGTTATCAGCGAGTCAAGTTATCTCTAGTTCAGAGAAGTATGTGAGGTGCCGACTTGTCTTTGGGGGATGTCAGACGAGTGTCGAGATATAGGTAGGTTGGATCGTGGTTGTCGAGTATAACGGGTTCGAACGTTGCAGGGTAAAGGGGCATAGTGTGGGGCTCGGGGAGACGAGGTGGGCGCTTTGTAATTACAGGGTCTGATAAATGGAGCCGTGAGTCGTTAATCCCCTCCAATTACATCTAATGGGATTGTTCACACCAGATCTGTCTTGCATTATTTTCAGAATCGCAGATTTTAATTTATTAACAGCTCAATTATACGCGGAAATAATTTTGTCGAGGCGTTTATATATATTTTTTTTTTGTCTTCAAGATAAAATCAGGAAAAGGAAGAAAATATACTCGCGTAAATTCAATCGCATCATCTGTCTGGAATGGACCAAGAATTTAAAGTTCATTATACTATCTTAATACGATAAATGTTAAATTTACTTCAGGTGTATATTTTTCGTCGTATTATTCATATCATATAAAATTAATTATCAATAAATGAATAAACGCACAAGTGGCTTATCAAGTACCGCAAGGTTCTTTGGAGTTTTGAAACATCGACGAAATTACTCTTGGCACGCGATCTTATACCTACACTACCCATACCCTATACCTAGCTACGTTTGACCAAAAATAAAGTTAAGGGACCGGAAAGGAACCTATTAATTTTAAACGACTTGAGGAAAATATTCGGGTGTGTTTTGAACACCTCGTTGTTCATAGTATATATATATACATATATATACTACATGCTGAAGATTATAATCAAGCATCGTCGCCCAGGCACGTTACCTAACCGCCGAGACCAATTATTAATATAACTATTATTATTATAAGGATCATCATTATTCCCACCAGTTTTCTCCCATACAAAGTTCAGACTTAACGAATCAACGAATAAACTATACTAACCGAAAAGCACACTTCCTGTCAAACCAAAACGATACAGAATTTTCGAAATAACGTATCGGACATAATATTAAGAGAAGAGAATTTTATTCTCTCGATCAAAAACCGTGTATAAATTTTATCTGAAATGTTTCTACCCACATTTTGGGATCGTACAATATATCTTACGACGTAGCTTTACACTGTCTACATCAATTTATTAGAACTAGATTATACAGGGCGGAATTTAAACTCGTTACCTCGAGTAGTTGACACGACGATTTTATCGATAAAGTGCTGAGTGTGTGGTCAGCAAAGATGGAAGCGCCATGATTCACAGATCCTTATACACCCTCAGACTCCTGGACAGTCGTGCTGCGACTTCGACCACCCATCCGGGAGTTGGCGTAGCCCGGTATGTAGATCGAGTGATTATAGAACGGATATTATGAATGATATGACCAGCACCATGGCACGAAATCTAGCTAACTGAACGGCGGGCACACTGCAACGCGAGATGATTGCCCTGGATCGTTTATATTTTCAACCTTCTTTTATTTGCTGGCAATAAACGCCTAGTGGTTACTTCCTGTTCGTAACCTGACAGGACGAGTGTTACACGCAAATCACTTCCATTAGTCTATTTTTTTTATTAAACAGATTTTAATAGAGGCAAAAGTAATTTTGGTACCGCAGCTGGACGTACTAAAAAATTTATTATTTTAGTCTCAAAGCTTTTGGTAAAAATTTGAAAAGGCTGCATATTTATAGGACGAGTTCTGTAGAACTTTTTTTTTTTTTCTACTTATCGTGGTCAATGGTCCGTGGAAGATACTAGGGCACGTTTGCTATCTCAATGGCTAATTCTATACCTAATGGAGCAGCTCTGGTTTCTTGCAATTAACGGCCCTCGTAGACTTCCTTCCTTCCGGTTTGCCGAGAAGCCGACGTCATTCAACGACTTGCCCTTCTCCGCACTGCCCTACGATGGTACAAGAGACTTACTCACGACCCTCATCTTCAGAACTAAATGCTCTATCACATCGGCTTAATTAAACACATATAAACTCGTGATGCTGGAGTCTGACGTCGGCTTGAAGAGGAAATTGCAGCCGTTTCTTACGACTCCGAAGTCTCACATTTTGAATATAATGTCAGGCTTTGGATTGTGGCGCTCATTTCAGCAGACATTCGTATGTCAACATTCATATGATCGCAGTGATATTGTCTAAAATTTTTTCGACTGAAATTTCACTCTTTTGATCCAGACTGAAGAAGATTGAGAAATTTAGGAGGAAAATTAAGCAACATCAAGCCTGAAGGGTACATTTCACAGGTTTTCAGTAACAGCTATAAACAGAGTTGGTTTTTGTTGAATTTCAATCACATTCATGGCTGTTGTTAGAATCGTCCCTCCAGCCGGTAATAAACGTATATATACGTGTTCCTATAGGACAAATTGATTGGTATAAAATAAATTACTATACGCGTAGAAAGTGATTGAAAAAAAAAATAATGAAATAAACCTGATCAGTATGCAAATTTACTGTTTCGTAAAGAGAGAGAGAAAAAAAAAGTATCTATGAACTGTACTCGTATCGACGTTTATTGTTGGCACGACTCAGCGGCCATTGGCTCGCGATGTACATTGAGCCGTTAACAGAACCTAACGAGATAATGACAGCTTCGAAGAATGAAATAATTGGTTCCGTTAAAGCGGAGGGCAACTTTTGACCTATACGATGTACAGACGAGCAGCTCGCGTGTGAAGTTTCACGATCCATTTTACTCTGTTTTATTAATTTTTATAATTTTTTTTGTTCATGCTCTATACAGAAAATCGAGAAATCAGTTTGTTCTAATGACTGACGCAAACTACCCCTCACGCGCGACTCCAGAGCTTTAAATTGACCGAGTCTTGAGATGGTTGTATCGCGTTTAGTATTCTTGGCGAGTATCACGTCTGGTATGGACATGCTGAATCTCTGACTTACTTAGAAAGCTCCTGTACCCATATCATTCCTTTTTATTTTCAGTCTGGATACTGTGCCCAGTCCGTATGGGCGGAGGCTAAGGTAGCCCGACAATTCCCATTCGCCTTTTGGGAGCCACCCTCTTCCGAGGCAACAATCCTCCGCAACGAGTTCCTCGCTTCGTCGAAACGACTAACACATTTCGCTCCCACGCATATCGGCGCACGCACCAACCTGCACACACGTTACAAAGATATACCGACGCGCAAGCGCTTTTGTAAGAACCGACTACCAGCTTTTCAAAATCCATGTATGGGCATGGGCATACGATGTGCATATACGTATCCACGAACATATACGTGTAAGGAGCTGAGTATACCTACGGATGCATATCACATTGACTGACATGTTATACGTACATCAGAATTGGTAACGTCGACGGTATACGTGAAACGGGGAAACGGCGGAACCATGAAGTGACTCCCACGCCGGCTTTGTTACCTTTGTAAGTTCTGCGCGCCCGCGTTCTGATGCGATCATGGCTGCCCCCGCCTTGCGATATATTTTAAATAGAAATAAATGAATCTTTTCTCAAAGTTACGGCGATGTGAGATGCCCATATGCGTTGGGTTGAGGTGGTGCATGTACACCTTCGAAATAATTATTTTTACAAATAACTATTGACTCAGTTCTTTTATACATCATACAGGTCGCATCGTTGATAAAAATCTGATTGTAATTTGGACATTTTGCGTTTGAAAATTCTTGAATTTAAGTTATCTTTTTAAATAAATGTCGACGAAAAGAACGTGCAGCAATGATGGAAGCTAGTGTTCATACTTATATATCCGAAATTAATGTGAATGCAGAATATTTATTCCAAGTTTCTAAAAGATGCAATCAACGATGGGACCTGTATGCTGCGAAAACCGCTTTTTCATCACTGGATGAAATCTACGTAAGACGAATTCCAAATATTCTCCAATATTTGTAAATTATAGGTAAAAATACTAGTGATCTGCTGTAAAAAGACTGAGTCGATAAAATATTCCAATAGAGTATACTGGTGATTTGAAAAAAATTATTTTGATAAACATAAATTGTATGATTCACTTTTGAATGATCTTAGTTCTTATTCCTGCTACAGGGTTCAGAGAAATATGAATCGGAAGGAGTTATACGCATACGTATGAGTGATGTAATAAACACACGATATTATTGTAAATTACGAAACATTTATTTATTCATTTATTTACTTACGTTTCATTGGCTCTATAATCAATATAAACACGAGCATTGTCATGTGTCAAGTGTACGGAACCTGATTCTGTTAAAAGTACGATAATTCAGTTCAGTGTGCATTCAGGAGATCAACCAGAGTCGCGTACGGGCTGGGCTGACCTCAACGCGCTTTTACTACTGTCAATTGGTTTCTTTACTTCCCAGGCTTGACTCAATTTGATTTTACGCGTGTAGGTATTTCGGCACGTCAATTTCATAGCAACGTGTTTAAAACTGAATGAAAATCACGTATTTTGGTCATTAAATAAAGTATTCATATTTGCATTGGCATTTGAATTCAACCGCTGCAGTCGTCGATGAGTAAATTGCGAGAGCTGCAGCGATCTCTTAATTATATGAGATTTTTCCGTGTATATTTTCTCATCGATTATGGATTTTATTTCCTGAATCTGTACTCCGAATTATGGAAACTAGTAACAGAAACATTTCGTACAAAACTTAGGGATATACAAGCTATATATACATAGATAAGACGTTATAATATTATTATACCTAATATACGGCGTGCCTCGATCGTTCTTCAGAATTCATAAACTTTTCCTTATCCAACTTATAGTTAGTTAAACTAATTATCTTAATTACTATTTTTTATCAATTATATTTCATATGTATAATATATATTTATCTATGTATATAGTATTATGTCCACTTACACGCTACTTTGTATAATTATTAATATTGTTTTGGTATATCGTCACAGCGACTCTGTGCATGATTCATTTGATTTCTACTCGCTTAGTATAATATATCGTTATACATATTATTCATGTATTCATTCATTTATTTATTTATTTAATCATTAATTAATATTTTTTTCTTATTATTTTCTATTCTTATTGGTCATTCCTTACGTTCATTCGATAAAAATATATTTTCGGTTAATATTTACAAGCTGCCCACGGAAATCCTGATTTTTCTTTTCTCAATAATTACCTGGCAGAGGTAGGTACCTGTATACGGATATCCAAACGTATATCGTTCAAACCTCTTATATTTTATTTACTTTCTATAGTCTTAAATAAAATTAAGTTAGTTTGATTATACCTATACAGCTTACTTTAGTCGAATCCTTTTTTTTTTCGTATAATTAACAAGAATCACGATGAAATTTATTTACAGTTAAAAACATGGATAATATTCGTTCCTGTTTAAACGGACCAAAAAATTATTCTGATCAAAGTCATCCCATGCATTCATCTCTATAGTAGATAAAAGTATGCCAAAATCTTTCGATGTAGCAGGTGAGAAGATAATGCGGATTAATTAGAATTTTTATTCGCCTCTGGCATATATATACGAGTATATTAATGTTGAACCGATCGCATGTATAAGCTCTGATATCAGTGACTCAAGACAGAATGGTTTTTTGGCCTGGAATCGTATGACTTTCTTGAAAATCTCCGGCAAACTCATTCAAAGACTCTTCGATACAAAAATAAAATATGCTGCCGATACGATAAAGAAAAAAAAAACTCGCATTTGGAGGCAACGCAGACTTGGGAGAATCGATACTGTCCAATATTTTTATCTTTAATTTTCTTCTTTTTTTGAATTTACATCATACGCAACTGATCCGGTTCACTTGAACTTGACATACAAACGTTTTGTAATTGAAAGCATGACGATCCGTATAGTAACTAATGAACTTCAGAATGACAGTGTAATTTTTAGTGAGTGACCGTGTGTGGGTACATATATATGCCGTAGTATAAATAGCTCAATTTTATTAACGGTATCTATAAATAGCACACCTTCATTCAAAACAAATCTCAATTTTATAGTGCAATGTCCGGCAAATTATTCATATTCTCTTGCAAATCATTCCTCATTGTTACCATTCGAACCCACCGAATGTAAACGGTCTGGATCAATTGTACAGCTAAAATTTGACGCTCGAGGACTCGGATTTTTTTTCCTATAGATTCGATTAGACGCAAAGGGGTCAGATTCCATAGAAATTCAAAGGTTTTCAACCAGCTTACAATATCGCGCTCCTTCGAAAGCCATTAAACATATATAGATATTGCGTATAAAATCAACCATTCGCGGATAAATCATGAAAAAATCCAGAAAAGAAACTCGACGTTTTTTATTAGCTGTTAGAAATAACGATGAGACAAGAAAAAATTTATTTTTTCACCCGATTTCCCCGTGAGTTTGACCATCTATAATCGGTGGTAATTTATTTAAACTGAGAGCGGATCTCATGGAATTAAAACTTTGCTAAAATATTTAGGACTTCATCGTGTATTTTGAACAGCAGTTTTCCGTCGTATGATGTATTGGTCAATCGTCTGAGACAGGTGATCGTTAAAAATAATTTACACAGGACGAGGTTCAGATATCTGATAGACGAAATTACTGCGAGGCGATATTGTAGTCGTCTGGATAAACGATACGTTAGAAATCACTCGATTGAAGAATGTTTTCACAATTACTGTAAGAAAAAGTAATATGGCAATCGTTCGCAGCGCTTAGATTAAGAATAAGAAAAAAATCAGAGGACTGTGAGAGTATTTATAGTTATTGTGCGATGACAGCATCTGCAACTTGTTGTTTTTGATCGTACCACTACATCCGGCAACTTATTAATATTTATATTCAAATAAATGATAACAAAATATTGTAATTTTACTAACGAGTATCAATTGTTAAATAATAATCGAAACGTAATAACGGGAGAAGTAAATAGATTTTTAATCACACACATAGTACTTGATTAAACGCAAACACTGGTATTTATCCACTTTGTGACATAATGCCAATCATCTACGACTATTAATTATATATATACATACACATAATTGCGGTATTTACATAATTGGGTAAATTACACACCTTGAATCTCCACTGTAATTATCAAACACTTGTCATTGTCTCATTGGTGTTGAATTTTTTATTATTCTTATTTCTTTCTCTCTTAAAATAAAGGGAGGAAAAAGTTTACTCAAAGAGAAAAATTACGCGTAAGTAAATTTTTCACCGAAGTTTCATCGGTTCGTAAAGTAAATGTTCTTATACGTCCGACAGGACGTGCAGCGATAAAGAAACGTATACTTATCACCTATATATACGCAATGGCACGGGAAACAATTAAGAATCGTACAAACGAAAAAATTAATCGATGATGAGTAAAAAAACAACCAAAGTAAAAAAAAAAAATGATAACGAACAGAGAGACGTAATTATTTAAACAAACAGACTTACGACTCGAGGCTTTGATTATAATGCAACAAATATGGCGACCCACCTCGCATTGACAGGACATTCGTGAGGTCGCTGAGTTGTGGATAGGTGTTGGGCTTAATCGGGTGTTACAGGGCCGTGAGATCGTAGTCAGACTTGACGGGCAGAGGCTGACTAGGGGTTGTGAGACACGGTGGGCTTGTTGCAGGAGCTAAAGGACTGATATTGCCGGATCCCATGTGTCCGATAGGGGCACCCGTTGCATCAAGCATTCCGCCGACTTGTAGGTGACTCAGCTGTGCCTGAAGATGAGCCAGCGAGTGTGGATGGCCTTGAAAGCTTGGATGAGCTGTGTGAGGATGTGGAAGGCCAGAGTTCACCCCGTGAACGTCGTTCATGTCTAATCCAACGCTACCGTCAAGACTTCCGCCTTCCATTGCACCCGACGGTGAATTATTGTTGTTCTTTCGTTGATTGCTGTTGTTGTTCCCTGAACCACCCTTCGACCTGGCACCACCTTTCGATGCCTTAGCCGGTGGAGTACCGTTCGCATTTTTCCTACGAACGTTCTTGGTGTTTGGGAGCTTGTTGTCCTTCTTCCATTTCATTCTGCGGTTTTGAAACCAGATTTTAATCTGCCTTTCCGAGAGCACCAAGGTATGAGCTATTTCTATACGTCTTCGCCTCGTCAAATATCGATTGTAGTGAAACTCTTTTTCGAGTTCTAGTATCTGGTGCCTCGTGTACGCTGTCCTTTGACGTTTCGGCTCCATTCCTGGCTGGTAAGATCCGTTTGCTGCAACAAAAAAATACAAGTCAGAAAAATCGAGGTTTACCGAGTTTCAAACTTAGCTTGGCTATGCGTTACATAGATGCCCGGGATTCTAGCTATAGCTCAGCTTATTAACCATCTGTTGATCTCTCCGCCGCAACATGGCGTCATTCCTTGCGTCATGGTACTTCTATTCTTCCTCTCAACTCCGAGTAATTATTAATAAAGAAATACTTATTCGCGTATCGTATACGCAGGACGTGGACTCGGACGCTTGCTGCGAAGGGATAAGAAACGCGTTTCATACAAATGTATCGAGCTAACCAGTAAATTACTAATGAAAAGAAGAAAAAAAGAAAAAATGGATTCAATATTGAATCGAAATACTTTCGAGGACGATTTCGTACAAGAAATTTAGCGACAGGCTTGCCATTCATGCACCTTGTCGTAGTATACCACAAATTACTGAAATATGAAGGGCTGTGGCTACGACCGAATGCTGCTAACCAAAATTACCCGAGTCAAGCGTAAAAAGATATTAATATTACAAGGCTGATTTGACCAGCAGACAGCTAGACTGTAGTCTACACGTCACTCGTTGACTGATGGCTAACGTGCAATTCGTTCGTTGACAGTCAACGAAACCGTACGAATATATACCTTGTCGTTTTGTCGTCTATTCCTGGCTCCATGTTTCTGGGGTATAAGCACCGGCTCTAGACTCGCATACGTGGGAAGAGAAATTATGGATGATTTGTTTCCCCATAACATGGAAATTTATCTAGGTGTATTTCACCGTTGAAATTTATATCAGCATGAATTATTCGGATAAATTTCATTGAGCGGCATTGGTGGTCCGGGGAAAATTTTGTTAAGAAGTATGCGGGCCCGGTTCTGTTTCAGAATCAGAACAGACACATTCCATTCCGAAGCTGACCAGCGCTTCGAGCGACCCTCCGGACGGGTTCAGTCGTGGGGGAGATTGCGGCGGCGGTCCTGCATACCAGGAGAACCACTCCGACGTATAACCGAACCCGTAATCAAAGCAAACCAGGCCAATATTCGAGCTGGTTACAATTCGGAGCTGAAGTAGAAATATGGGAACTATTATAATACCTCCTAAATGGGGGGTGAACAAAAAAGCTCCGAAATACTTATCATCCGATCGGTATCTTCACGAAGATATATTTCTTATCAGAATATAAATGGCGCCATTGTAGAAACCGACCTAGGGCAGTTGGAAGATGAATTTTTGACTGCCTGCTAAGAAGTTATACTTCATGGTGGCTTTCTGAGATCAATTTTAAGAAAGTTAATGCAAGTTGTAATGATCTGCGGTTTTTTCAGGTCGGGCAACGTCTTTCTCAGTTGATTTTTCGTCTGAAGAGAAAAGTTTTCGGTCCCAAACCAACGGGATTGCCAATTCTCCGGGGGTTCTCCAGGATCTGGGCTCATCTAACTCGACAGAAAACTGGGAGTAACCTTTTTCGGAAAAAATTAACCCTTCTGCATCGCGTGACTACGGTCTCAACTTTAAACGACTTCGTAAATTTATGAGAATTGGTAGATGTTGAATAAAATAAAAATACAGACAATTAGTTACCGAAATTAATAATACTGCCAAATTTAATTGCTCGTTAGCTCGACGTTACGCGTACAATCATTTATTTCTAACATCCAATTAAGATCTTTATCAATATTGTTATCTGGTCAAGGTTAGAGATAATTACCATAGCCCAGTGAATTCTCGAGCAATTAAATTAATCCTATAAATGATAAACCGTACCTATTATACTGTACCGTCGGAAAATAATGAAATGACGGAACTTGTCAGGGTATTTGTGTCGATAATTAATAAAAACGTGCCTGCCTTCGGAAGTCATTCAAGCAGAAACGAATTAACTCAACGAGGCGATAGATTATTATTATCAACTTTTTTATTCAATTTTTTTATCTCTTCTACTGCCATAACTTGAGGCGAGGTAAAAGTTGGATAATATCAGAAGCAAAGTTCTAGCTTGACCGTATAGAGGCGATATTCTATCCCTAAGAATCATCAAGTGGTAAAATGCTCAATGAATTAAGCACGGTACCCGTTAGGTTTATGCTTGAATTAAGCAACGGCAGAAACTACGGCAACTTATAATTATTGCCTTTCAGCTATGAGTTACATCTCACTCAAAAATTGAGTATAGTTTCAGATAAAATGACCTCTTCGAACCTTACGTTAATCACTTACACTCTCGATGTTACACAATCATAAATATAGATGCGCTGCGTACGTTTACGTCATAATGCCTTCAGCTAAAATGAACGGACTTACTTCCTTGAGGATCGGGGTAGCAGCTCTGCAAATAATTTACAAACAATTTTCTGGCATTTTACCAGGCAACTATTTTCATGGATTAAAGCTATCCAGGAATCGATTCAAACCGAAACTAACATATTTCGAAGCAGACCTTGTGCTCGTACATTTTTAACCTTCGACGGCGGCCTTTGATTTTAGAATAACCGACGCAGGTGAAAATACGTGGGGTTTCGTTCAGGTGAGAAATGATGACAAATGACAATAAAAGAGCCTATTCAATGCGTCTGGAGTCGGACTGAGCTGAGACTGATGACTAGAGGTGAGGCAATGAATATCAGCCTATACGTCTTCCGACGCATAACGATGACGGCGCCAACCCTAAGAGGTAACTCCATATTCAACCTACATTATCCGATTCGATATGTAAGGTGCATACGACGAAATGGTCAACAATACCGAACCTTGTATTAACCAGAGACTCCACCATCCCGACTCAAAACGCCCCTATTCACTCAACCTGGTAATATTTCACATCAAATAAATCGGACGCGACGAATCTAGATGTGTGTGAAAACTTGAGATGAGAATAAAATAGCCGAACCAGGAATATATTTTTCTTCATAATCCACGGACTTCGGATTGTTTCGATAACAATTGTCAAAAATAATCTTCAGTCATGCATCAGACTTGCGATGATACCTGTAAATCTTTGCATTTTGCTTTTTTTCATTCAAGCTACCGAATCGATTGAGCAATTGTAATAGCCATACGGATTTTATTACCATTCGTTACCTTACAATGAAATAGAGTCGTTGGGAAAAAATGTGGGCTTACAGTTTTTGAGAAAATATTATTTTACTCACCTACTCCAGCTACGTGGATCTTCTTCATCCAAGGATAAATGACTCGATCGCCGTTTTCATCGTCTTCTTCATCATCGTCCATCATACCAGGAGAACCGTCCATCATTTGATCGTCCTCCATGTCATCCTGGTCCGACCCATCGTCCAAATGATGTTGCTGCTGGCTTTGATGAGAATTTTGAATATGCTGTGACTGTTGCTGTTGCAAATCGGGAGAATTGTCACGATGCAATGGCCCAGAACCCGCCGGACTGCACGTAGTACTCTCATGTTTAGGTTGTTGAGATTGTTGCTGTTGCTGCTGTTGATGTTGATGTTGTTGAAGTGGATCCGGCTGTTGAACATGCGTCGGCATTAAGGGTGGCGAAAGCGCAGTCGATCCAAGTACAGTCGACGTTGGTGCTGGGGGTTGTTGATGCGGTTGTGGGTTTTGCATAGTTGGTGGACAAGTAAGTGGTGGCTGTTGAGCCTCCGGCGGCATAGCAAGGGCTCCGACGGCCTGGTGATGAGGATGAAGGCTAGCATGATGTACAGCGTGTACTTGATGATGGGGATGATGAGGGCCGTAGTATCCGCCGTATCCAGCGTAACCACCGTTTAATTGAACGGCTGGAGAAGCTCCGTAAGGAGTCGACGCAGCTTGATGATGATGTTGATGATAGTGATATTGTAGCTGATGAGATTGCGGATGATTCAAGTGATGTCCACCGCCAAAAAAGTCAGCACCAGTTGAAGGAATGTAATTACTTTGGCTGTACTCTTCGCTGGGAGGAAATTTTGGGTCGACAACTACGGATGCTGGGGCCAAGTGATGAGTACCGGGTTGTTGATGCTGTTGATGATACCCTCCGGCTGTTGACGGATTCATTAGAAACGAGCTCATGGCTGGGAGGTCAAAACTTTGTCACTATGCAGCTCCGGGCACTCGGTTATTCACGGTTTTGAATATGACCGTTCAATTCTTCGCCTATATTTTTATATATCGTAGCACTTTTCACGATCACACACACCCCCGGCGATCACAACACTTTTCACTCGGGTCCATCCTCCGTGGGATGTCTCCTGTTACCGCGGGGGTGGTTTGTTTTTTTTCTCTCTTCTTTTTCTATCTATTACCCGTTAAGGTCGAGCCAGCGCCCGGAGACACTATGGGCTTTCACACGCGACGGATACAGCCGTTTGTCCCGCTTCTTCGACACTTTTGCAGGCTATCCTATCCTCCGAAAGTTCTCCACCGACGTACACGAGGCAATAGTAAAAGTAAACGCCCACTTCTACCCAATTACCATACCACGTGACCAACGGGGACCAATCAGAACATCCCGACGTCCGCGACCATGATGGATAGCCGGCACGCACGCAGCATGCGAGTGGCGCCCCGCAAGGACGGTGGCAGGTGCCGTAACTCTATCTTTTTCCTGATCCTACACCTGGCTCTCTTACTCCTTTGCTTCAAACCACTTGATCAATTTCTAACTTCAATTCTACTCGCGAATCGACTCGAGTCAATCGGTTCCTGAAGTTTACATAATCGTACAGTCTGACGTATTCTACCCCCATTCAACCCTATCGAGGGGTGATTGAGCGACGAACTGTGTCTTTTTGGAAAGTAATAAAAATAAAATCAAGAGGAACAATCAGGGGGTAACTGTGCTACGTGAACTATGTTGACAACCCGCGAACTGGTCTATCAGCACTGCGTTTTTTTATTATTATTGAAATCCACTTATCCATCAGCTAGGAATAATGGATAAAACCGCGGTACTGTCGCCTGGAGGAACCCGCGATGGAGAGCTCGCGGTGCCTCGGCAGAAACTCGTCTGGTTACTCTCTGTTTGGTTCGCACTCCCTCCAGGTCGTCCTGCCGCTGAAACGAACCCGCCACCAGTCCCAGCTGCTCGACGCCCCCCCACCCCCAATCTCTAGTTTCCCCCACCATTTTCACCACCACTACCTACTACCCCGCGAGACCAACCCCAGCAAGCTCTGGCTCCTGCTTAGATATCCAACCTTAGCAACCCCGAAATCTCGTTATATCCTCTGAGTTTAGGAACTCCGAAACGGGGGTTGAGCCAGGATCACTCCTTCTCGCAGCTTCTTAACCCGCCCTCGTTTAAATTTTTGTAAATATAATTTCTCGATAAGATTTCACAATGTTGAGACAATTTCATCAGGTTGACATCCACTGTGCAATTAGTTTCAATCTTAAATGACGCATAATTGTGTTCCTTTGTGGATCTCGGTGGTTATGCACATGACTATAAATAGTCGAAGTTGTGTATGAGAATAACAACCGTGTTGAGTGCCTTCTTAGTGCATTATCACGGTGAAAGGAAGGCCTCTCTTAAATCGCCAGTTAACTCGCACTTCGGCTGTACTAGATACGTATTTATACCTGACCTATACTTCAACAAATAGTAGTAGTACGATGGTCATCTCGCACGCGGCCAGCCAACTATACCTACCCAACAACCCACTGCTATACTGGCGCACTTGTGACAAGCCCGGCGTATAAAGAGCATGAAATGCCCCGTCATTATACAAAGAGCACACTCACCGCGTTTTATTGTGCTCTTATAATGATACTACGACGTTTTTTCTTTTTTTTTTTTTGTTTATATCAAGTGAGAAGCGAACATTTACACGATGAAATTAGTGGTCTGGGAGTAAGCCCTCTTGAATTATCTTAGGCCATAGGATCAGAAGATGAATGAGGCGGACAGATAAGCAGTACGAAAAACAAATTGTTTGTGTAGATATAGGTATATGATTACATACATTTACCGCTATCAAGCTACCCGTATCATTACATCTTCCTTGCATCGTGAGATATCGATAAAAGGGGGCGTACTAGACAAGCGGCAAGTATTCTATAAACGACATCGCTTGTTTGACAAATCATACTTGCAAATATTTAGTTATAGATATTTTGTATAGATTCTTTCACCAAATGATGGCTCACCGTTACCGTCGACAGCCCCAGTAATAAGTTACCCTGTTGTATATCCAGTGATACGAACATACTGCTAAAACAAGTAGTACAAGTCAACGGTTTCGCATCCTTAGTTCTACGACTCCAAATTCATTAGCAACTGCTTGGTGCTGTTTATAAATTTCTTTTCTGCGATTTATTCCGTAAAATTATTCGAGATTTGACATGAAAGATTAGAGTCGATTGTAGAAAAAAATTATTAAGTAAAAATTTGACATTTGTCTCAAAATTATTGCATCTGTCCAAAGTTTCATTTTGGAAGTTTTCTTTTTCATTTTTTGTACGGGTATGAGAAACTTCGTGGTTGAAAACGGTTGGTATATCTATACTTGGCATGAGTAGAATAATTCGCAACATGGAATCAAGAGATCAGCATCGATCGTTGACAAGAGTAACCCACTGCAACAAGGGGGAACCTTTTATTGAATAGGCATCAGGCATGGCGGCGCAGACGGCTGTTACTTGATACTTGAAGGCAACCGTGAATAATAGTTATAAATTATTCTCTGCGAAACGAAAAGTATAGAAGGTGTAAGTCACAGGATGTGTATACGTATTGAGAGAACTAAGGGTAACTGGTATGGGAATACGTAATGGTATACACAGAGACCGGCGTAATAGCGTTAAATTTGAAGAAAACATTTTTTTTTTTTTTTTTAAGGAGACAAAAAAAAAAGCAACAATACCAAACCATTAGCAGAAAATGAAAGATTGGATGCACTTGATGCTGGCCCTTTTTTTCTACAACGAAATTCGTCAGCTGCTTGTTTAACCTTTTTGCAACGACACAAATCTAGCGTTTTTTTTTTTAATTTTTTTTTTCGGAATTCATTGATGATTGACAAATGCTGCTACCTAAGTGAATCACAATTAAAATTTATTGTTTATTCCACGTGTTTAATCACATCGTTAATTATAGCCCATTGCATCGCGTGGAAATAATTGAATCTAATAAAAACAGGTATGCCTAAGCGGAGGAAAGAAACTCATAAGTGAAAAAGGAAGAAAAAAATACGGAAAAAAAAAAAATTACAACAAGAAAGGAATCGCATTGACAAACACGCCGTGTTCGATGAGCAGGTGTCGTGGCCTCGAAGTAGGAGGGGAATTATGTAAGTTGCTTAGTCATTACAATATTGTGTGGCCCGTAACATTTCGTCGTATCATTCAAACCGTTCGTTGATCAGTAAAACTATACAGCAATTTCAAACTCGCTGATTTTACCTGTCAGCAGTCTGATCGCTAGACCTTTGCACCGCGAAAATATTCGCGCATAATATCAGTCCACGAACCGTAACTATGACGAAAAGAAAAAACCCATGAGAGACAAGAATATGAAATTACAATTTGGTGAACTTTTAACAAAAAAGCTGTAGTGCTCCAATTATCCAATTATATTAGGTATCGGTGAATACACTCCGACAACTTTTGGCTATTGATTTCAGAGCCTTTGTCTACGTCTTAACATCTCTTGATCGGTATTGAAATGGTCTGCTGCGCATGAGTTGGTAGATGTTGGGTAATCAAGAAATAAGTATTGCTTTAGGATGAATGATTTGCTTTTATGTTATAGGTAGCTGACGGTTTCCAGTAATATTCTATCTCATCTCGTAGATTTCTATCGCCCTCTCTATTCCACCCTCGAAGTTGAGTCTGGGCACAATCCTCGTATGAGGATGAGAGAGGCAATTCAGCGAAGCCGAGAACGCGTCACCTGCTTTTTGTTCAAACAACTCACTTTTTCTTGTGGTGCGACGAGACGCGCGCGGTGTTTGCAGACGCGTAGTGGCGTATTTCTATTTTTCTTTTGTCCACTGGATGATGCCAGCCCGACGGACTCTCTCGGTTAAGGAGAAAAGATAGAGGATGGTGGATAGTGGAGATCGCGAGGGAAAGCTTCTTCGAGTGGAATCTTGGGGAAAAGGAGCTTTGAGCTTTTTGGAAGGGGTGCTCCAGGGTGGTGGTGGATATCTCCTCTTTTCGCGGGTCGACCTCTTCGTCTCTATCATCGCGTTGCGTTTCGAAACTTTTCCGCCTTCCTCTTCTTCTCGCCCATACCTACTCCTCCTTTCTCCGTGCGCCACGCTCTTTCCAACTCTCCACTCTTCTTCTCTCTTCCGGTGAAATACAATCAATCACTTCTCCCGGACCGGCGGCATGTCACACTGTCCCCTTCCACCACCCTCTCAAACTCCCACCACCATCTCGTACACCCTGTCACCCCTGCAGGCAAGGCCCAAGCAGTTCCGCAGGCACTTTTGCTTCTCGAACGAATGCCATCTCCAAATCGGTGGGACTATCGCACGCGTTGATCGCCCTTCGCAATACTCCTATTCGGAGTCCTCTGGGTGCACAGTAGCACTTCCCATCCACCCTTGCCCCTCGCACACATCATGTGACTCCTTGAGTCGAGAGGGCTCCTCGTAGAAAGAAAGGGATCGAAATCCGGAGCGATAAGAATCGATGAAATTTTTTGATTCTGAGGTATACTTGATTCAGGGGTAGGGATGAAGGGTGCAGTATCATTTGATAAGTGAGGTTTAATCCTTGAGGTTTTAAAAAAAGAGAAATTTATTATTCTTCGATTCAGATTAAGAGCTGTACTGGGGTGTGTTAAGTTTTGAATGAATATTATCAGTGAGATAATGATATTCAAATGCCGTTCGTGATGATGATAAATGAGAATAAAACGGCGGGCAATTTAATTTCAATCTGGACGTCGCGATGCTTATTATGGCGCATTGGTAAAGTTTTAATAACCTGCTGAGAACGCACCCTGTAGGGGAGACGCAACACGATTCATCTCTTTCGCAGGTTTATTAAATAATCGAGAGATAATAACTTGTTGATCGTTTCTAAAATCGGGGAAAACTTTGAAAATAAACAATAATTCTCTACAGAGATTTGAGACGTTAATTAAATTCACACTTTTTTTTTACGGCATTCGTATACTCCCCTGATTAATATCAACGAACTAATCGAGTTTCTCGAGGAAGTTAGAAAATTTCTGAAGGCATCTATCGCGGTCAAAATATTGCCTGGTCAAAATTTCGTAGCGCAGATTTTAGAATAGATTTAAATTCATAAAAATCCAAACATAGAAACGTATGAAAGTAAATATTGAATATTCCTCGGGGAGATATCGGTCACAACTGAATCGCGTTGCGAAAGCTATTCGTTTCCATCGATCATTCTAAAAGTCGAAATATTTCTCTATTCAACGAAAGAAAAAAAAAAAAAAAAAAAAAAACAATATTGAAATACAGCGAATCGAAAGAGGTTCAAACTCGCAACGAATATATATACATTATACATACCCTTTGGGATTTATTGATCACAAAACAGAGTCTTCACGCATGTCCATTCCCATTTTGTTCATTGGAACTAAAATTCAAAATATTTTTGGTATATTCCAAGGCGTTGGCAGCCAAACTGACTGTCCAACACGGGAGAAACGAGCCCCAGGAGACAGTCACACCCGCTGACTCACGCGATCGCAGCAGCTCGGGTCAACGGGGGTGGTAACCCGAAGTTGGGTTTGCCGGGGATCCGATCAGCCTTTTGAGTCGTTCTTCGCAGGTAAACAAGGCTAGAATGTGCGTGCAAAATTCCGAGTTTACCCCAACGCCAGCGTTTGATGTAGGGAAAAGTTTTATAATTTTTATTTAAAGAATTTCGAAACGGTTTCTGCATACAAATTTTCGCAATCCTTTTACAGCGAATTTTGAAAGTCGATCATGGGATGGAATTTTTTAATTTTTTTCCTTGAGTAGATTCGTCAATTCGAAAAAGATACCAACTGGTTAAAATGAACGAAAGAAATCCCTGGCACAGGCTGTGTACTATGAAAGAGGTGGATGGGCCGTATGCACGAAAAAGAACCAAGTGCCTCTCGTAAGAGGAAGAATTTTTTCGGCGTGAAAACAATCAGTAGTTTGTAAGCCTTTTCGAGTAGGCAATTATCACTCCTGAGTAAAAATACAAGATTTTTTCCTCTCGCCTAAATAGACCTACCCAGTTTTGACGTAAACATAATGGCGGCCGAGAGGTGCTTTGTTCCCGAGTTATACGTGTAGAGAAGGATATACTTGTACATATATGTATAGATGTACGGTGTATCCGCACGTGACGGTCGACGAGTGAACGTGTCAGCGGTTCTCTTACAACTCGGCAACAGTTTCTGCTCGAGGATTCTGCTCTGTGGTGATTACCGTTTTGTAGGAGGCTAGGAGGTGAAGGTCAGCTACTGTCCGTGACCTTGAGAATTACCTCCTACCGCCCTCGAGGTTCTTCATATCGTATTTCAATCGTCTTGGACCGTTTGCATACGGTGAGACTTCCACGAGGTCAAAGGGTAGCAGCCCCGCTGAGAACTGACCCAGTTTCATTCTCTACCCTAATTGTTTGAAAACGACGGTATACGTTCTCTGTAGTTAGAGTTTAACTGAGCCGAGATTCTCTCTCTGTCACACTAATGTTCTGAGCAGGTTAATGCTGACCTATCCCAAAGAAATCGTCGTAACCGCTTCACTGGTCGTCGTAAGCGTCGGAGTCGTAAGTGCAAAGGGATGTCTGTGCGAGGATCACGAGTTCGAGGCGTAAGGGAAAACTTTAAGATTAATGGATTTGCATTGTCGGTATTTTTCGGCCATTTTAGGACCACTCTTCAAGAAGAAAACATTCATTTTTCAAAAAGTCCGTTCCGGATGACCGAAGGAATCGCTGCGAATTCACCCCACAAATATAAATGGACCTAAATTAAACCGTCCCGTCTTTTTTTTTTTCTCTTTTTTCCGTTTTTTTTTTTCTTTCTTCTTCACATTTTTTGATTCTCAAGTTACGTGCGAAAAATATTCAACCATATGAGGGTATATTTTCAGGAGCCTTATTCCACGAGCTTCTACTCCATTTGGAAACACAAAAAACCGTCTACCATACAACCCACGTTATAGCTTACCGTCTGCCGTTCATGACCGTCAATTACTTCATCCACAACCCCAATACCATTTGGTATTCGCGTCATTTTGACGGGTCCTTACTGCAAGTAAATCCTATAGTCATTAGGACTCAGGAACTAGAGTGTTAAGAGAGAGAGAGACAGATAGGCGTCCAGCTCGTTCCCCAGGGATTAAATCGCTGTCGTCTTAAGAAACTGAGGAAAATTAGAGGTATAAGAGAAGGGAATAGGAGGTACAGTAATTTCGGCGTTTTACAACTCTCCGGGGAATGATACTCATTTTTGTGTCGAAGGATCAAAGCCCGACAATTTGTGCTGTTTACTGTTAATTTAAAGATTTACGATATCACAGCGTCGGTATAACAGTCAGTCCTGTTTCTGTCGAAGTCTTTGCCGCCTCCTCGCAACGCGATGTTCAAACTTCGGAGACGGAGTCAAGAGAAGAAACGTACAGGAACGAATAATATCGAGAACACAGGAACAGTGAACAGAGGAACAGAAGAGAGAACACGGAAAGGGCGGAGAAGAACGGGTTGGCGCCTGGGGACCTCCTAGGTACACACAACTTCGAACTTTGCCGGCTGATGAGCCGGAACCAATCCGCACACAATAACCTTCCGTAAGCAGAACCGCTATCCTTCACTCCCTCGACACTTGCGGTATATGTGGAACCTAGACTTGCTACATCGGCACATCGATACTCGCGATCAGTTTCACAGCAATTCCTCCGCAATAGATCTGAGGGATTTCGCGAAACGTTATACCTACCCCCGACGACGTTCACTGTATTAGAAGATTGATTGGGATAAGGGATGAATAAAAATTGTTTGAAATTGCAATGAAGATTTTCAAAAGTTATGGAAGAGGGAAGAATCTTTCTTGACCCACTTACACTCCGAAAGCTATTCATGGCGAGCTGTGCCAACTTTTAGTCTAGCTCGTCGTTCTTCGTGGATCAGGGTTTTAGCCAGCGTGAAAAAAATTCGATTCGCACGGCAATAAATCACGCAAGTAGCTATATAACTCTAACCCCTTCGCTACTCGCATACCATTTTAAAGCCTGCCGATGTACCTTGGATGTAGGAAAGCGGACGGTTGGTAGGACGGGCTACTGGCTACCGCTGCGGTGGAGTATTGTAGCCTTCCAATAACTCGACAATGGCTACTGCCTCTGGCTGATTATATTCGTTATTATTTACGAGCTGTAAATTATTCAAATTTCGAAAGTCAACTTTCTCATCTTTCAACCCTTCTCCAATCCTATCGGCAAAAATCTCCAAACCTACGAATTTTTCTTGAAGAAAGTATCGCCTCGTCTTACATTTCGAAGACATCAAAGCCTTTTCCTATCTATCGAACTTACGAATTCATATTATCGTCTCGGTGACTCTGAAGGAGCAATTTTGATATCCTATACTTTTATAATTATAGTTGATGGTAGGAAGAACTGGGGCGAACGTGGCGGGCGAGAAGGGTAGCCTCTTTGATAACGTCGTTCAGTTTTGAGGACTAAAGCGATGGGTTGAGGGATACAAAGTTTTCTGGCTGAGGGAGACCGGAGGGTGACTGGCGCGATTGCAGGCCGCTGGATGGGTGATTGATTCACTTTGAATGATTAAAGAACGCGGAGGACCAGGGTGGTGCGTGGCTCTTGGTAGGGCGGTGACGGGAGACCCAGGTTCTGCCGAATAATAGCATTCGATAGACTCATCAAACTTTCTCAGGAAAGTTCAGGCCTCGTTCTTCGAGACTCGAGAAGCAGCTATCGTTCTTGGCTATTCCCTGTTAGCGACTCGTCAACTCACATCACCTCGATCAGAAAATATTGATGAAAAAATTGGTTCTTACTTGTGTATTTCACGAGATGCAAAACCTAGTTTATACCTTACAAGTTCAGATTAAAATCATTTTGTCAAGGAATTATATGAAGTGGATGTCGCGTCGTGGTGCGGGTCGGCGCGGCGCGTGTTTCTTCGTGCGATAATATGCATAACAAAAAGCTGGTGGTATGAGTAAAGTATAAGAGGAAAAGAGGGATTCGGTTTAATACACCGTTTGCTATGCTGTATTTAATGAGACGAGGGTTTGGATAAGCCGATAAGCATCGCAGCAAATTCTATCCAGAGCAATATCGCGAGAGGCTCGTATAAATGCGCATTTTATTAAGGTTCCTTGCCGCGCGAATATACGGGGTTCACAGAGCCCTAGGGGCTCGGTTCACGCCGGGGTTCAACCTGGGGCTGAAGCTCCGGGAACCAATCAGCTGCCCCCTCTCGTCCTTCCGAACCCTCGGCCTCGACCGACCCACGGCCACGCCTGCCAATATAGGCTACGTACTACATATACCTACTGATACGTACATATATACATATATATATATCTACAACCTACCCTCATCAGATCGACCTACCCTCGGTCTCCAGACTCTTTTACCCGCCTCTCTTTCTCTGGACCAAAACTCATTTCGCAAGATGGACTCCGGATAATCATTCCCATAGTTGGAATAAGAAAAATAAAAACGAAAGAAAGTTTTGGTACATAGAGGAATGATTCAATTTAAAACACCCGGTTTTGTTCTTTAATCAAATATAAATTATGTCGTAGTTGGGATCGACGATTCACTGTGATTGTTCTGAAATTCATGACTTTGTTTCAGACCGCACTGTATACTGACGTGAACCGTCCGATCTAATCACGAATACATTCAGACTAGAACAAAATAAGTTTCGGCGAGGTACAGTGGCTGTGTCAAGGATCCTCAGACTCGAGCAGCGCGGCCGTGCTGTCACAAAGGCATGTGCCACCCACCTCGAAGTGGACGGTGAGATCGTTAATCACGTTATACCTACGTTTGGACCGCAGTTTCAAGGTACGAGTCGACCGATACCTAGTCACACACCAGCCCCAGGTATCCATCCAAAACTCTGCCCTATGGCCAAACCGATATAACGATATATTCGATATGAGCTCAAGACGGGGACTGAAGGACCAAAGGAACAGAAACTTAATGCTCCTTCGGCACGTCTTCTGAAGTCCTGACCAAACCTAATTAGATTGCTCTATAATGATCACAAATCTAACAGCAATTTGGGGACAGAGATGAGGTGTCGTCACGACAGGCTCGGTTCAGTTAATTGGGAACTGATTCGCTGTCAAGTTCAAACTTTGGAGGCAATTTCGAAAACTGATTTGATAACATTGGGAAACGGAACAGTTTTATCTAATCAGAATTATTAATGCGTGTGATTAAAAAGTGTGTCCCAAAAAAACTGAGTACCATATAGTTTCTCTTATAACCTTGTAAGATATGTCCAATTAAATATCTTGCTCATGGTAAAACACAATTCTTTAATCAATTTCGTTGAAATCGATCCAAAAAATTTCACGAGCCATGTCAAGATGAAATTTCAAACTGCTACTCCCTTGGTTTCCAAGTTGTACTGAACTTCGCCGGGAAGTTCGATGCCTTCAAATTTTTAAAAATCTTCAAATTGTTTCAAATATTTCTGTACCAAATTGAACGGATGGAAAATCGATCTGAAATTGTATTCTATGAACGCTCAACTTTCTTGGTAGAGTAAAATTCTCGTAAAATCAACGATTGAATCGACTGATTGCATTATCCATAATTATTTTCGGTCCATTATGATCCATGAATATCCAGTGATAAATAATTATCATTTTAATGAACGGCTATTTAGAATTGAATCCAGAGTCGACTGATTGAAAAGTTTGATGGAACCGAGTGACCGTCTGAATGTTAAATGAGAACTAATCTCGAGTTAATTAGTAGCACTTTTGGTCTCGCACAGGGATTACAGTCGTCATCCGGCTTCTGACTTAGAACAATTTAAAGCACCTTGATCCATTTCGGCTGCCCTATACACATCGTCAATTCGGTGAATGGCCTCCTAATTGTTTTTACCACCGGCGACAGGCCATTGCAGGCCGGCGCCATTTAATTTGATTCGAAAAACGGCGACTATATCATATCATACCATACCATACCGGCGATTATCAGTCATTAGTCATCCTACAGTGGCGCGCGCCCAAGTGGTTCTTTGATCAGAATATTTGCGAGGTAAATAATCCAGCTCAAGCTGAAGTCAATTGGTTCTCGTTAAAACCGACGATCGAGATTCTCATACTCCGACGAATGGGCTCATCAACTGAATCGGCTGCAAATGGTATACCGGACTAATAAGTCGCATTATTCTCTCCGCTCCTCGAACGCATCTCTATACTGCCGCCGGCCTTCCACCCAACAAACCGCTACGCCATGATGTACTGTATGTACTGTTATATCGCCGACGGTCAGCCTCATCCAAGTCTGCTGCGGTTCTCTTGATGACGTTGCACTTTCGGCCCTTATACTCGCGTACGTTGGGTCCGCGTGGCCCACTGTCTGTGACTCGTGTGTATCGGCGAGAGTCCCGCTTGAACGGCTTTCGAGTTTCATTGGTAGCACACTTAGTTTTGTACTTTTTCTATCATCGTATCGAAAATTTTGTGGCCAGGTGTCACCGGCTCCGTCGACGCGTGCTTGAGAACAGTTGTTCGCTTTCAAGGGAGAAGAAAATAGCATTTCGGAAGATGAACATATTTTTAACGATTCCGAGCGGTATGAACATTCATACACATATACCTACATGCGGCATATGTACAAAACTCCGAAACACTCCCGCGATATTAAAGCTCCTGCGTATAGAGGCTCGACAATGCCGCAGGAACGGGACCGCGGCGGAGAGTAGAGGAGAGAAGTAAGTAAGGAAGAGGGAAAGAAGGATAGAAAGAAATGAAAGGCTGTCAGAGTGGAGGAGCTCGGGGTATTAGTCGACTGAAGGGTGGATGCGAAGAAAGAGAGTTCCCTCTTTCTTATATATTTTTTCTTGTATTCTCCTCCGTTCCTTGGGAAAAGTTTGTTGTTTGAAGCAGCGCTCTGGCTGGGATCATTAATCATGCCTGAGTTTTGGTTTGACTAGCAGCAGCAGCAGCGGCAGCGGCAGCAGCAGCGCGGCACGGCTGCGTCCGTTCCTTCGTTCTCCGTTCCCTCGGTTCCTTCGTTCTCGCGTTCGTGCGCGTCTCGCGGGTCTCGGGGCCGAGGCTAGGGGTTGCTCTGCGTTCAGTCGCCTACCGACCAGAGGGAGGAATAGGGTGGGTGGGTATTTGGGAATATCATAGAGGGGAGCCCGCAGAAAGGAAACCCTCCCTTTCTCTCCCTATACTTTCCCTTCTCTTTTTTGGATCACCCCTGCCCCGACAACCGGGGCCATTTCTTTCTGTGTTGCATTCTACGGGTATAAAGCACCTCTGAATGTTATAATAGATTTTTGGCCTTTCTCCCGGCGAAATACATCTATAGGTATGCTTCTACCCACCAGTCGCTCTTCAACCACATATAAACTACACATTTACATTTATTCACACATCTAATGCACAACATCTAAAGGTAATAATCACTTGCCATCGTTATCTTACGTGATTTGCATCTAAGACGAATTCGCAGGCTTCTTTTCTCCACTTCTTTACCAGTAAAAAAACGTTCGCAATATTTCGCTCGATGCATTGCGAGCGTATTTAAGGATTACCTACAAGATAGTGATAAATTATCGGTAGGGTAGTTGAGAATATAAATTTACTTGCTTTCTATGCACCTATGCTCGTCCTTGTTCCTCACCTTTCGATCCTTGATAAAACCCAAGACGACCATTTCCTGTTATTTTAGTATCGATTTTCAAACAGCTAAGTCGATGAATACAAGTATTAAAAAGAAACATATAAATAATTTATAACTTTGGGTCACCCATCCCATACCAAGCGATCGAATGATTTTCTAGTAACGATAATACGCTCAACGGACAAGAGAAAACGGTGAATCAAGAGATTTTACTAGAATCTCAGCTTCTTTTCTCAAAAGATTGTATAGGTCGATATAGGGTAATAAAAATAATTGACCAAATTCGAGAAGAGATCAATATTATATCTAATATACCTAAAGTGAAGACTGTAGCAAAGCAGTGTGATCTATCGTCAATGAATATCGGGATTACACGGCTAAATGAGATTCCGGCGGTAGAATCAAAGAGGCAGCAGGTGGTCATCTCGGCCTCAGTCACGAACCCTACACGTATAGACGGACAGACGAACGGATGGACGGACCCTACAGGGCTTGCGAGACCAGTTTTGGCGTCTTATGGTGCCTCTTAGTCCCCAATCCACCATTTTGTTAGGGCTTAAAAACCTGTAGGATGAACCTATCCGGTTATTGATTGCTTTTTGACGTAATTTTCATGCGGAATTATAATATTCATATTATTAAATGACCCGGAATTATCGTAGATGGGTACGATAATTGCAACTTAGTTTTATACCTCCGATCGCATGAATAAGATGATAATTTTTTGAAATAACGAATAATCCGAGTGATTTTTTTATCATTCCATTTTTCTTCGAGCTCTATGCACTCTTCTGTCCTTCTTCCATTCGAGACTATAAGCTGCAAGCAACGCGGAGGCGGAGGCGGAATACGCGTTGTCGGCTTGCACCAGGACAACGGGAGGAGTCGGCCAGTCATCATTAATATTATCCTGCCGCGCGTTCACCACTCCCGTCAGATCTATGCCGGCCTCTTCACATCCACACGTATAACGCGGTGTATATATATATATTCCGGTCCAAAACTCGGGCTACCTCGGTATACCTTCAAATATCACCCTGTCCCTCGTCCTGCCAAGGCCATATATATATATATACATGTATATATGCCTCATTATAACCCCATACAACTAAACGCAAAGTTGATGGATATCAAACACAGAACTGAGGCTTGCCTCGGGCCACGTCGACCCCGTGAAAACGGGACGCGAATTCTGACTCAGAATTATTTGAAATAAAATTTCGATCCTTAAGATTAGTGTAAAACAAGATAAATGAGTAAATCCGTTAAAGCAACGAGACAAATGAGTCGGGAAGGACTTATGATAATTTAATGAATGTGTGTGTGTGTGTGTGTGGCGGGGATATGCATGTACGCAACCCTTCATCGCGGTTTACCGAATTATAACTTCTCGTATAGTTAGAAATATTGAAATTACAACAATACGTGACTTCGCATAAGTATAATCGGCACCAGGTCGCACATGCTGTGGCAACTGATGGAGAAGGTGCCATCAGTCAAAACGACGCGATCCGCGGGGGTTGCAGTGTTTACGCGCGTGGACTCCGCTCAGCAGTTTAGCTTGGTGACTCCGGCTCTCTTCCTCCCTTATTTCATTCTGCATCCTCTTTACCCCAGGGGCTATCCAACGTGACGACGCTTAACCTCCCAGTTATATATATCTCGTTCAAATTCATCTGCCTAGATACACCATTTTTTGTATGAATTTTTTTTGAAAAAATTCATCTGCGTCTGTCATACCCATGGGTATGATACGTCTAACAAAACTTTCCCGAAAAGGAAATGCCCTTGTTAAACTTAATTCGCGTAGGCATACGTAACGTTCGTAATCTCGAATGGTAATTATTTTGGAAATAATTAATGAAATGAAAGTGAAAATCTTACAGCGTCAGACGTTAATTTCAAATCTTATAAAATCAGACCTCCTCCTTCAGTCAGAAAGTGTTAATTAAATATAAAAGGTCGCCCAGTGCAGCCCATGGGCTGTTAATAAATCCGGGTAAATTGTTCAGATTTTGAATCGTTAACCGTGCGATACGCGAGCTGCAAATTGGCCAGATTATATATTATTCATAAGTGTGGGTATATATATACCTATACCTATATCTAGCACCATTTTAATACTTGCTCGTGTTTCATTTCACCCTTCGTTCATTTTCTTAGCCAGTTGTCAGCCGTATTATATTTAGAGAATTAATGATCGCATATACCTACCTACGCGTAGTCGAGCCAATTTAGACGGTTGGAAAATTTAGCGCGATGTTATGTTATATATCCATGTAATATAGTAATTATAGTTAAACCACGTTACATGGATAAACACGCTGAAGTTATATATCATCAAGCTGGGTAAATTTATTCAGAGTATGATGTATTTTCTTGTCGAAAATGCAAAATCTCGTAGTCTATATCTATGCTTGCTTCTATAGGTAAGCTTCCTCGCCACCGGCTAGGGCTCCTGATCGTAGTCGTCGCGCCATCGCATCGCATCGTCCCCTTCGCCCGAGGCCCAGACTCCAAAGCCGCCACTGATGCTGGCGAAGAAGACGAGAACACAGCAGATCGCAGCGCAGCGCGAACCAAGGCAAGGCAAGGCAAGGCAACGCAACGCAACGAAACGAAACGCAGCGCCCCTCGTTCCATGTCACGCGAATCATTAATCTTGCTATGTTTTCTCACACACTCAGATGTGGATTTAGACTTGAGAAGCGAGGATCTTGACGTGCACGGAGAACGAACGCCGCGCCGTTACGTACCGAAACCCGTCTTTATATATACGTTTCAACCGTTTGTCTCCATTCTCAAAGATCTGCCGCCTCGAGAAAACTTCGCTTCGAATCAAGAATTTCATACCAGAAACCGCGGCTTGGTTGGTAGAATAAGAATACGAGATAGATATCATTCTCTAACTTTACCAAACGCGTATGGTAGAGCTTAATAAAATTTTATCATTATTTCGTACCTCGAATAATACGTAGGTGTTTCTTACGAAAGTTAATAATAAGTCGAAACATCGACACCATTTGCGATAAGATACTTTTTTTCTTTAATCTCGATCCTGCTTGCTTGACGATCGATTATTGTAAGTACATGTTTTTTTTTTTTACAATTTGTCAAACTGCAAGTACATCTGAGTGTCGACGTTGACTAATCGAAGGTATTCACACTCAGTAACCGCCGATTTCGCAATCAGTTTACTCTTTTATTCGTAAACATTTTTTGCCGATCAAACTGCCGATTAAAACTTTAATTCCGATCTTTCTAACGGATGAAAATCCCTAGCTGAACAATCGAAATTCTATTTTCTGATTGTCTTATGTGACAAACTTGTAGACTTATTATGCTTTCTGATATTTCACACCCATACATTATTATATTATAGATATGTTAATATGTTAATTATAAAATGATAATAGATCTCCTTATGAATGTTGCGAAAAATCGTGTAGATGATTGCCTTGAGTTGTCTGTCTAATCCACGTTGAACAGACTCCAACTTTTTTTTCTTCTTCCTCCATCGCACAAAAGGTGCCCTCGAAGCTCTGCTGCAGAGGGACGATCTATGATTATAATGAGATATAGCTACTGCACTTTGTTAGCACTCACTTGAATTGCGTAAGATTCCGACGTGCCTGATTACTTGGATAACGATGTCTATTTAATAATTACCTCTCGTCGTATCCTATACAGAACTGTTCAAAATCCTCATATACCAATTATTCTCAACGCAGGTTCGATCGCTTATGATCCATAAAAATTTTCGAATTCGATGGTACAAATAAAAGAAAAGGGTAAAAAAAAAAACAGGGTAAAAATGAAGAACAGAAGATTTGATATCCAGGCACTTTCATGGAGTTTCTGAACCTCTCTTCAGCAATTTTCAAAGCACTCGATGATTTATTAAGTTTCTTTCATACCTGCAAGCTGTGTTTGTCTGAGCCTGTATTACCGTGGAATCGAGGCGTACCGTTGCATTGCGTCGCGCGAATATGTGCAACGGGTCGCGACTTTGTCTGTCACTCAGGTACGTCCAGTGCCCCGCAGGTATATACATGTCAGTGAAGTATTCAACAGCTAATGATGCTCGCAACTGGTCAAGTGACGGCTGCATGCAAAAGGTAATTTTAATAGTCCTGTGATTATAATTTATATTTAGATTCGAATGCGAAGAGTGTTAATGCAATTAAACAGCATTCGCAGGTAGTTATACAGGTGATACTCTTTGACATGGTAGGCATATATTCAAAAATCAGTTGAAAAAAGCTAAAAACTATTTCAATTAAGTGAAATGTAATCTCGGATTAATCCTATCCGGAAATTAATGCATCAAAGGTCTGATGGTTGTAATTTTGAACGGATATATTAGCTGTCGGAAAAGCGCTAGATGAATAATTAGATCAGTATAGAAATCACGTTATGCTTCATCGCGTATTATTGATCGATAACATATCCGTCTATTCTAACGATCTCACTTATATGGAAGGTGATTTTTTAATCTCAATTATTATACTGGTGTAATGTTACAAATGGGGAAGTCAGTTCTTATTGCGTTGACCAGGATCGTTGACTGGAAAGGGGTCATCGATATTTTACGAATACGTAAACCTATGTATCTTGATTTTATGAGGCGTCTGGAAACTTTGATCTTCTATGCATAATCGCGATGATCGTAATAAATCCTGCATGAGTAAGAAATAACATTTTACGTATAATCAGGTTGTATAATTTGAATGAATAGACAAGGAGATTGCATATCATTTATGAATACATTTGATAAAGTGTAAGCCTATAGATTCAGCATGCACTTATGTCAAAATAAAGTTTAAAAATGTATTATTATTCGAAATTCATGATTTGGTGATTAAAACTAAAAATAAGAAATCATTTAACCCATAGAAGAAAGTATAATGAACAATGATTTCGAATATATTGGATTTTCTGTCATCTCGGATCTGTAATTTTTTACAAAATTCGATACAATTTTATCTAATGCACGAATAAATCTTATACTGATTACTTGGGGTGGGAAAAAATTGACGAATAAGGTCTAAGAATAATATTTACAGTTTTTTTTCCTGCCTGATAGATCAGGTACAGGTATCTAAAGCAATGATTTCGATCCAGACCACTGTAGCATTATATGCACCACACAAACCTCTCTAGAACCGAATTTGTCGCCTGTTATCAAACAAATTCGGATCTACAGGGTAGATGTAGAGCATTAACTGGGCCTTATATGATAAAGAATTTCCGGCTGGACATTGGTCTGCTATCTTCTGTTTCAGAGCACATTGAAAATGCAATGCTTCTCGGTTGGCCCAGCCTGAGATATGACTTATCGAACGATAAATCTTCCCCGTCTTTTTCTGATCTGTAACAGAATTTATTAATCAGATTAATCGAGGGTAGATCAGATGCGTCAGAAACGAATAATATGGAGTATAAATATCGATAATAGAACATTGAGAAAGATTGATGAATCAAAAAGACGAACAATAATTATTTTATCAATTAAAGTTCACTTATGTATGAGTGTGAAAATGTCGAATGAAAACTGAAACAGATTAGAGAGATTGTATTCTGTGCATCTGTAGAGAGAAATAAGAATAAAAGCTTGCTTCTGCAGTCTAGACCAGAGTCTGATTTTCAGGTTTGCATAGTCATTCGGAAATTGGTTCTTTTCGTAAAGTCATCTTTCAAAGAAGGATCGGTCCTACATCTAATAAACACGAACGATGAGACTAGCATAACGTTTTGAATCAGTTTCTAATATTTGCAAACACGAAAGTCATTGCTAATTAGTAAACTGACATGTTATTCGATTTTAAAGATTTTTCTTATCTCCATATTTTATTTTACCTGTCAATTTATTTTCAATTACTCATTTGATCCATCGATAAAATGACCTCAGATATATTTTCATCAACCTTAATCGTTCATAAAACAAATATTCAAACCAGATATAATAAAACGTATAATTACGCTGCTTTAAATCTTCTCTCAAGTCCTGGTACACATTTTGCTTATGTTCAATGCTCTCGGTTAACTTTTCGACCAGGTTACCTGTAACAATGATAAAAGCATACAATTTTATAATAATTATACCACAACAATTTCCAAATGTCCAATATACAATTTCAATTAAACTATGACTATGGTAACTGCGCAACGAACATCGTAGTTAACATTAAGGGCGTGAATTCAATTTTTTTTATGAATCCCATGATTTGGAGATGATTTATTTTTGCAATGGTTGTGGCCAGATATAATTATCATTACATTTACGCCTGATCTTACATCGACCTACTGAAAAAAGTTCATAAAAATCTGATAAAGCTGATACTAATAGTAGCTAAGCACACTCGCAGTAGTATTAGCAGTATACGGTCAGCCCGGACCTAGTTTGGCTTTCTCACGCCTTCAAGATTTACTACAAACTTTAAGATCGAGGCAAAAAAAAAAAAAAACGGACTGAAACCTCGCGAATTTATTTCTAAATTAATAAACTAATAGTCTTTCTCATCTACATCATGATTTAATGGGGGATTCTTATCATCACACTGCGTACCTGTTCCTCGACGAGAGATACGATCGCATGTGTCGATGGAATATGACCGCATCCACTTCGGTGCAGGTTCGTCTTTGCAGTTCTGGCTACTACACGTCAGCTCGAATCGACAAAGTCGAAGATGATGATACAGCGGTTTGCACCAAGGTCGGCTCCGGCTAGCGGTAAATGCAACCTCTACCCTGACGTGTAAATGCGTGTACGTATGCGTACATGAGATCCTCCGAGCAAGAGGTTACTCGGTCATCGTATCCGCGCTATTTTCTCGAAGCTTTCTGAAATCGTGCAAAAAATGTCACATATTTTTCGCCATAGACGTGATACTTCCGTTCTCCGTTATTCCATAAGTTATTTTATACCAATTTTCGAATATTTCCAAAGTATTTTTCTTCGTATATGTTGATATATAAGTTCTTATATTCTGACGGGAATATTTTTTCAAAACAACAAGAGAAGTGAGTGGTAACAGATTTATCATGATCAATTTCGACTAGAATAGTATTTAAAGTATTTTTGTATCTTATGTGAGAATTTCGCACGTTTTCTTCTAAATTCTACGTACACGTAGATACGAGATGTTTTTTCAACTACGCTATTAATGGTTGGAGGAAAGGTACGCTGTAGATACTTTTCACGATAAAAAATTGGAAAAAAAAAAAAAAAAAAAAGGTTTGTTTATTCCCCATTGAACAGAGACGTCTATCAAACGCTCTTCACGTACCAGCTTTTTTAAATCAACCCATAAGATGTCTTTATTCACCCGTTAATCCGAGAAATCGTTTTTCTGTACAAAAAGCGATTCCCTTTGTGGGCAATTATTTAGTTGACAGCTAGTCACGTACCGTAAAGGATTGACTGACCATTTCAGACCCTGGTCTCCTCGTCTGGCTTCACACTTCTTACTGGTACTACGTTATTACTACCTCGTTAACATCAGGCCTGTAAAGATAAATGAGAAATAAATTAATTGCTCGTCATCTCATTCCACGTTAATTCAGTTTTTTGGTATTCGTATTACTATCCAATGCGACAAAGCGGAATTTTGAACTCCCGGCCGACTGTGCCTGTGACAGGCAAATACCAGCCCAGGTTTGGAAAATTTCATTACTATATTGTGTCGAACAATAGACCATAAACGCCTTTAGCTGTTCTCAGGAATTGACACTCGGCTAAGCCGTTTATTGCATGCATATGGCCACCAGATGAAGCTGTCCTTTGTCCAGCAATCGTAAGTGTAAGAAGCCTTGGTTTTAGCTGATCGGCTAATAAGCAAACTTGAAAGTTTTCAGAAAGCTTTAATTTTCAAGCACAAAGAAGCCCCCTTGTTGTATTACTTTTTTAACAAACGGATTTCTTCAACGCCAATTGTATGTTAAAAATGAATCGTATTCGTTTATTTCGAATAAGTTTCAATACTTCACGATGGGATAATACCAGGATTCAAGAGTGTCTGGTCCTGCGAATAACAAATAACCTAATTGTCTCTATTAGACTGAAACCCACTGAGTGAATGGAGGTGGTAAAGGAGGACCCTTATTTGTCAAAATAGAAGAGATTAGTGGTGTTGGGTTAAAGAGATTATTCCCTGAGAACGTATCCAACAAATTAGCTCAAAGTGATCCTAATCTATGGAGGTTACACACCCCCAGAGAGGGTAAACCTCGCTGTAACTAAATGCCCAATACAAACAAGACCAGTTTGTAGCAAAGGATTTCGCGACTTTCGACAAGACGTCAAAACACGTCACGTCAATACCATGAAGAGCGGGGGTAGGCTTAAGGGTTTAACTCGTTCTTTCGCCCTCGAAATACCTCGCTTCCTCTCGCCTCGCCTTTTCACCTACCTAACCATGTGTATATATACTTACATTTTCGAAGGGAATAATTTCATCCCCTGGGACGAGCGGGGTTCAAAAGAGGCTTCGAGGGTGTAGACGACGGGGGGTTGGCCAGGAACGCAGTTTTGCCAGGCCTTGAGCCTCCATCGTCCTATCGACCCGACGCCGTCCGCCCAGCTACGCCATCACACGGCGCCCCCGACCATCCCTCTGTATATAGAAACATAATTTTATGCATTGTAACTGTTGCTCAAGCTCTCGCCAATTCTTGTGTAAATTTTTACCATTTTACGGCATGTGATTTTATCCTGCTTTGGGACCAAAACCATTCCTCGGTGTAAAGAATAAATTTACCTGCTCCGAACGCGGCAGAGTATACATTGATGCAGAGAATTTTTAATTCTTTCTTTTTTTTCTTTTTTTCGTTACTTCTCTTTGCATAACAAGTTATTTCCCTTACGGTATCTCATACCGTAGGGAAATGAAAAATCATTTTTTATTGGCAGCTTACTAAGCCGAGGTTTATTTCTTTAGACGGAACACGCGATGCAATAAAAACGAAAAAGTTTCCCAGACAACGTGAATTGACGAAAATTTCATTCATACGAAAGTAGGCAATACTTGTACGGTTTGAAATTTCCATTTGAAAATATAATTCGTTAGTTATGCAACGGATGAATAAGACTATGCAAATAGTGCAATTCTGAATTCCTGAATTCCTGAATTCTTTAAGTCGTATTTCGACACATATGTTACATACTCGTACACACATACCTCCGGACATGATGGCTGTCCCAGTTTGAACAGGAAGTGAACAGGAACGTGGTGTTTCCCCTCGAACCGAACAACGTCGAGGTTGCATGGAGTTGGGCTCGTAGCAGCGGGGGTCAGGCGACAGGGCGAGATGGTGCGGAGGGCGAGGGTACCGGGCGAATAAACCAATAAGCAGGGCAACCATCTGCCTGCCAGCCGGCATCCTTTATTTCTCCCTTTTCATTTTGTTCGTGCGCGTGAGGAATGAAATTCACGAAAGGCTACACCAGAATATCATCGAAGCCGTAATAAACCCCTTCCAGATTCCCTGAAAAAAAAGTATACAAACGGAACGTGATATCATCGGACTCTTTTAAGTTACTTGTGAAAAAATTTATTGCTCAAACTGCGAGGCAGCGATATTCTGCATTGTTTTATTCGCCGATGTTTAAGTCACTAACTGCCTTCAATTGCTTCAGTAAAAAGCATGCCACGATCTTACTTCCAATTCCTAAGAAACAAGCCAAGAGCCTTAGTAACGTTGAGCAACAATTAAACTAAAAATATTCATCATCCACGATGAGTTTTTCACAATCTTTGTCGTACCCCTTCCGATTGTAATCGGAATCGACGTATCTTCGCGTGAGTACGATGACCACGAAAGACGCTGAAAGCTCTGAAGGCAACTTGCCACTTCGTCATGTTTCCACGGTTTGATTGACATGGTTGTAAAGCTGCGAAGAATGATGTGGAACGACCGGGGAATTTAAGACCTAACGTTTACGCTCAGCCTAAATGACAACTTATGACGTAGAATTGAGAATACGATAACTTCCACTTGCAGAAATTGAGAAGAAACGGTATTGCCAAACCTGCAGACATCTACTGGTGGTGCGTCGTTGCTCAATCGATCGCTCGCTTCTTGATGCTATACTCTATAGACGCGTGATACGAACTCCCAGCTCTCTGCTTCTCAACCCCCAACCCTCAACCCTCAACCCTCAACCCCCAACCCTCGAATCATAAGACTCTACCTCAAACTTTCGAGATTTCTTCATGCGGTACGGTTTTTTAGCCGCGAGCTTATGTAGGAAAGGGCGAGGGATTTGGCAATACGATTTATACAAAGTGAAGAATTCAAATTTGGAGAATTCACGGTTGGGCTTTCGAGCTCATTGTGAATAATATTTCCTCGATTTATGGAAGCTTTTCGGAGTAAGAAATTCTGATCGACTTCCACAGTTTAGAAAACTCGTTTTTCGCAGATCTTTGAAATGATTTCAGGTGAAATTCACTCGAACGAATCCCAGCGAAATTCGTTTGATAACCATTTGCATAAACTAGTAGTTGAAATTTTTCCATTCGCTTTTTTCATCGCATTGAAAACTCTGACAGATTCTTAGCTAATTTTTAGTCGGTTTATTCTCATACTTTGGAAATACGCATCTCGTTCAGCGTAGGTTTGGGCGGTCTCAAGGCCAAACGGTCGCCATCGTAAAGTCAGTGGGGTTTCTGTTTCAATAGCACGTCTACCTGCCCGTGGTATCCAAAGATTATCCTGCGCAGAAGTTACAGTGGCGTAGCTAAATATATTCCAGAAAGGCACCTCCTCAAATGAATTTGAAAAATCGTAAGATGTGGGAAAGAAGATTTGCGGATAAGATACATATAACTTTCGATATCGTATACTCGATCGTAAAATTTTATCACCGTGTCTTCATTTCCACGAAGCAATAATTTCCGGCGAATTTTTGGTCAGCGTGGAATTACAATTAAAAAATTGAAAAAAATAAAATAATGTCGCTTTTAAAGAGTTGGAATGATCTGTGGGAATTCAACAGCCATGTGGTGGCTTGCAGCTCCAGTTGAAAAGCTAATAAAGCCCTCGTTGCGTAGTCTCGTAAACAAACGGAGTCTCGCCTGACGTCATTCAGCGCGGAAACGCGTTAATTTATATAGCGTCGGTGTAACATGTCGCTATCAAGTTCCTCGGTTTACCAACTAATTTCACGAGCCACCAAATTATTCTCATAGAACGGATAGGCTTCGCCGCCACTCCGTGAACCCGAGCAAACATCATCATCGTTATTATTCGAGCTTTAAAATACACTATGTGTATGCTCGCTGGAATTCGTCGCATCTTGTAATCAGTCTGTTAAAACCAAATAGTGAGAAAAAAAAGTAACAAAATGAAGTCCTACACGTGCAGAAGAAGAAGAAGAAAAAGAAGAAGAGGAAGAAGAACGCGTGGCAGACACGTGCAGAAGTTTGGAGGTGGGTTTGCTATTCGGCTATTACACCCTAGAGAAAAGTATTAGATACGAGAAGAAATATTCTGTATGTTTGTGTGGAAAGAGTTTATACACGAGGAGGTCTCTAGCTCCGAACGCTCATCGATCATTGGCGTCTTTGTCGCGTCATCCTGCATGACGGTTTGCCTTCTTGTTTATTTAGATGTCTGTTCACGGGTGCTGTCAATATGCATTAACTAATAATCCTTCCCAAATCTTCATCTTCCTCACTGGGCTGATGCCTCGTACTGAAATAAGGAGCAGGTCACAGCCCCCGTTCGCCATACTGCAGTAATATCTTTCTCCGACTGAATCCACGTTCGTTTAGCATATCTTGCTATATTTACCGGATAAAGAATCCGCACGCCAACCCACGTACAAAACAAATTGCAAATGCTCACATTTCTTCCCAACGTAGGCATCTCGCGCGCGTAGCTATCTCACGCTATGAATATCAAACACCCACTTAATACCAACGAAAGTGTATATGATTAATTTCCGATGATTTTTAACGCGGAGTTCAAGTTTTTCGAAATCATCATTTCGACCAGAAGTCCTTCCAAGTCCTCACGCAGATTTAGAATTATATCCTCTAATAGCGCGCGGGATCGTAAAATAAAATTCAATAATGCGCCAATGCAGATGCATCGAACTCTGACTTATAAAAACGATGGGCGGAATCGGGCTGGCCCCATGGTCCAGGGATTTGGAGGCAGGAGTTGGAATGCGGGCGCAGTGAGACCGCGTCGTCCTTGATTGGGCCTGGCCATAGGTTTAAGCTCTCGCGCTGGGTCAGCGGATATCATACCTATATTGGATATCGCAGATGTAAAAAAAAATCCGAAAATACAACGGGGAAAAATACCGATAAGTATGTATGCGTCGATGTATCTCAATACGCGTGCCTATCGACAGTATAAGAGTGAAATATAAGCATACAGCAACGTTTTACTGTTTCAATTGCGCCAGGTCATTGCACCTTCTCTATCCTTGTCTCGCGTTAGCACGCGTGCAAAATATTTGAGTTTTTGTTCTGCTCGACTCGCCAGGCGGCCAAAGTCCTTGGGAAGAATTTTAGCAACGATTTTTTCTGCCGCTGATTGAATTGTTGCATTCTTCGATGTTCGTGTATGTTCTGAATCACTTGCTACAATCAGCTCGAAATAAGTCCAAGTTTAGCATAGACAAGTGCAAGAATAAATGCATCCCTCTTTGATCGACTATTGAGGCAAATCAACTTAAAGCCAGAAAATTAATACCCTGCAGTATATTTTGAGAAGCGGCCATAATGCGTGCGCGCGCAAATTTTTATACGCATGTCTACGAGGGTTGAATTTACCCCTCCTCAAACGCCGGATTTACCCTCCATTGTGTTTGCAACGCCATGAAAGAAAACGCTCCAGAATTGTCCGCAGCTATATAACTTATCTCCGATTTACTATCAGAACTATCGAGTTTATATCGTGTGGGTGGATTTAGTCGCGTTCGATGGTTGTCGGGCAAAACAATGATGAGAATAATGATTAAACAATCCGTTGAAATGACAAAGACACAGCCATCTATTTTGTTAAAATATTTTTCATATATCTCGAATAAAACTACCGATTTTAAGCTACTCCGAAAAACTGTCGATGGCGATGATAGGTAATCTCTGAACTTGTGCATCAACGATGGTTTCATCTTTGGAGAGATCGATAGAGCCTTTTCCCTTGACTGTCACCGAGTTACACTAATATTTCTCTACGGTGAGGAGACAATGGTTAATGAAAAGGATGCAAAGATACTTACATGCCGATCATCGGAGTCCTGAACAACCCTTGCAGTACGTTTGGGAGGATTCTCGGATGGTTTGATGACGATTAGGGGAAAATTTAGCGTAAAAGCGATGAGGATCGTTTGAAATAAATTTCTGACGCTGCGATGTCACGGATCGCTGGTAACAAACTCACGAATCCCAGCAGGAAGCAGCCGGAGGGATGCGCGCGCGTTTTTGGAGTAGCTTCGGCGCCGTTCGAGTCTGCGTGTCTATGACGACGCCGGGTGACGCTGAGCGACGCTGGGCGTCACCTCTTAGCTCGGGTATTAAATAGTGCATCATGGGAAGGGATGCCGATTCTTTTTTTCTTCTTCTTCTTTTGTTTTTTTTTTTTACCCCAACGTACGACGTGAGCGCGACTCACTCTGGAAGCTCAAACTGACAATGAAAATGAACTGAATTATTACTCAAATCTCACAAGCTCTAACAGCCAACGCGTTCGACCTCATCGTGCGGCGTCTTTCTGACGACTGCCTCCACTCGTTGCCCGCTCCAACCTCGCCGGTATGAAATGCCATTAACATAAATTATCATTGGCGACAGTAGCCGCGCTCCCGAGGCATAACCCACTCTCGGTATTACTATAGATGTCTGGGTCCTCTCGATTTTGGGGTCGGTCATAAAACGGCCAGCCGCGTGCGGGCACTACAATAGATACCAAACGTGTGGATTGTACGTGTAGGTTGTAAACCACCTATACCTACTATTCCGGAACGAACTTTCTTTCCGAAGCTTTCGATCTCTGGTAGACGAATACCTCGAAATATATATGCCAATGAATTTTTCAGCGAAGTGTACCTATACACTCCCACGCTTCTATTCTTTTCGCTCTTCACTCTATCGCCAAGTTTTGGCCAAAAATGTATCTCTCCGTGTGGATCACGAAGGACTTTCGCACGGTTCTCAAAGCCTAGCGAAAACGAAACTCAAACGTTTTTCTAGCTCTGAATAATGTCACGATAGTAAAGGACAGCGACAGAGAGAGGGAGAGAGAGAGAACAGCTGAAACGGTTGTAACTACACATGTTGGGTTACGTGACGACCAACTTTCCCTGAGTTCTGTTCTTTTTTTTACTACACTATAAGTTGCAATAAACATTTTCTGTCGTGCGGATGGAATTTCAAGCGGTTTTAGCAGCAGTACAAGAATTCTATATCCGCAATATATTCGATTGGATGCCGGAAAGTTTGTCGACCGAATCTATCATCTCGGTTTAATTTCGCTCAATTTGTCAGAAAAGTTTAGTCAATATACGCATTGCAGTTTACCGCCGACCTGAAATGTAAATTTTTTTTTTGCTTTTCTCTGATATCGGTGCGCACACGCCGCGAAGATATTTATTGACTTATGAGCGTCGCATGGCCTTATTGCCTACTTTCAACTCTGAGTAATGACCTTGAACTTGAACTGGTATTTGAGTCAACACGCTGCATGACTCGGTCAGCTGTTTTAAGAACGCTAAGTCATTGTGGGTGGAAACGTCATCGAGCTATTTACGTTTTACTTCATGGATTGGAAAGTACGCAACATTATATTTTGTCGGATTTTCAAAAATTGTTTAGCTCCGCGGATTTACAGTCTTCAGATGATAATAATGAACGGTGAATAATCTCAAGTGAAAAACATCAAATTCTGAAGAGAAAAAAAATTCCAATTGAATAACCATATTTAAAAAAGCCATGCAGGTTAAATTGAATTCGCATCGATTTATGCATACGTCTACTTTCTATCTTCGTAAGCTTTTCACCTTTTTGGATCCAGCTTAGGTAACATCACCGGTAGGGGGACTTATCCACAACCGAAAACCAGGACTTACTACCATGGGTCGATATAACTTAGCCTCCAATGGTCATGACCAACCTTGTCGACGGAGAGGTTGATGTGGTCGCCCATAAAGCTGAACCCTACTGCTCACCTCAAACCGTCGGATGATATGGCTAAAAGTTTTCTGTTAGGTTCAGGATGCATTGGATAGAGAGCCAGAGAATTTTTGATGCATTCCCTAGCATGCTATGACCGAAGAATATCATATCACCGTTCGATTCATGAAAGTTCGAATGTGCAGAAGAGAAATTGCGAAAGCCACGATCATTGGGGCTTGAAGCTGAATGATGAAGAGTCTGCGAATCGTGAAGAATGAATTCCAACATGCACATCAACCAACGATGCAATTAACGCATGCAAAACATAAACTGTAGTCGTGGAATGGTAGATGGGAAAGTTTCCTCATAGATGAAGTCGGTTCGACGACTGCAGGTAGTCAGCTGTGGTTTGGGAAAGGGTCGGAAGAGGGTCGTGAATGGTCGACTCCTCCCTGGATGCAGTATTCCTAACCAGAAAGACCCACCTCTACCCAGTGTAGACTCCCACTGGCATGTGACAAGTGGTTTGATTCATGATGGCTGCCTTGGAAAGGTTGTGCCATCTCGTGAAAGTTCTAGAACCCTGTGCTTTGGTCTCTTCTGTATGTCTGTCGATACTGCAGATGGAACAACCGGCCTACTGCCATGTATCGACTTCTGGTACACCTGGTATATACGTAGACGTTAAAGTTACTGGCTTCTTTGACAGATGACAGGAATTTTTTTACCCAAAGAAATTCCGTTCAAATTTTCTAAGGTTTGACAAACCACCGTGAATTTCATCCACGGAAGAAGTCAATTTGATGGGGAACTAAGACTTTGATCAGAACATAATCATTCATTATTTATATGAGCTTTTACAATGACTATTGCTGCATCTCAGAGAGTTTCGTATCATCGGATCAGGTCACTGAGAATTGGCCAGGTGCCAATAACTTTGCTGAGTTGATTTCGACGAGGATCGGAACAAACAGAATGTTTCTCTTCTGCATGAGGAAAGTATCTTATCTTTATCGAGCTCTGTTCTGCCCTGGGATCTAAGCCAGGAAGTAGAATTGGCGATTTATGAGTTGCTAATGATTTTGATAATACCGCAAGACGCGCTAACGTGTTTGAGATATTGCAGTGTGGATATATGTGCACGAAGCGATTTTTGATAGGACCGTTATAGTGCGGGGAGGGAGGTACCCTATTTTATTATATAATAGCTTTGAGGCAGGGTGTGCAGATTGTACATCTATACCTCGGTCAGTATAACGTATACATATAGTCACCTACGTCATATCACGTTAGTCAGCGTCGCGACGCCAACTTCATACCAACCTGGAGACTCCCAAGGGCACATATCCAACAGTATATAGTTCTTGGGGTGTTCCCCGGGTATTCTAGGACAGTTAACTGACGTTGGCTGGAACGGGTTTGGAAGAAGAAGACCCGACCGCCTTTCATTGAAGATGACGTTGACCTCCCCCGACTCGCAGGGAGTGTCTGTCAGACGGAGTCATCTTGAGTTCAGGAAAAAAAAGGACCATGGGTAAAGGTCACCATGTAGAAATACGTGGTTCAAGATGTCATTTGAAAATTGAGGCTCAGAGTGTATTTTCGAGTTTCTGATGAAATCGAATCCACGCGATAACAAATTTATGTGTCTTTGGATACTTTTGATCCTTCTGTTTCAGATTCTTCGAAAACATTCTGGAAAATATAGAATTCTACGATACTGTGCCATACGAAGTGATTAGGTTCATCCAGCCAGGAAAGAGAGTGATTAATAATGCAGGATCAGAGTTGAGGTGTTATTGTTGATGTTTTGATAACTCGGGAATCGATATCTCGAAAAAAATGATAATAAAATGGATGGAGATGTTTGTGGGACCAGCGAGCTTCTTCCACTTCCTTTTCGCTTCCTCTCCGCTTCTTTCAGGTTTCTGCCGCCTCTCGACCCGTCTCCGTCTCCGTCTCCGTTTCTACACGGGTGATGGATATACCCCCTCCATTAACCCCCGCGAGATCCATACAATTCGTAAAGCGGAGGGGAAACTATCCCAGTTTTAAACCAGGAATGAAATGAATTTCCTGCTTCTACTCCTAACACCCATTCCTCGTTAAAAAAAACCAAAAATCCTGACACCAAACACACCGAATTTCAATACTCCTCAAAACCTTATCCATCATCTTCCCGAACGTGGGGTCAGTATGTTCTTCTTTCTGTCAGACAGTTCTCAATTTATCCCTGAAGTAAAAGTCACGTCTTCGTGTTGAAGAAAAATTTTTGATCTTTGTTACAAGCTGCAAAACCGCGCTTCTGTTTCAACCGTCAGGGTTGTAGTATCGTTGTGCAAAACTATTACAATTCCTCGCGTAGCGGGTTCTGAACCCTCACCACCCCCCGCCCCCTTACGGCATCGCGCCCGTCAAGGGAGATTTATGGCAACTCGAATTCCTCGACTACTAGTCGGCGGGGGTGAAGCGAACTGAAGCGAAGGGGGTGTGAGGTATGGTGGTGTGGTGAAGCGCGGATAGGGCTTGGTAAGGGCGAAAATAGGGGTGAGGAATGGGGGAGGGAGTTCTCGTCACTCTGACGTGACGGCCACAGAACTCCCTCTCGCCCGCGTATACTTCGCCAGGACCCACGGCGATGTGGCTGCCTTTACTCGATGTCGGTGAAAACAGTCCTGGCCCCCCTTCCTTGTTCTCCACCTCCTTTGCAAGCTATACGGGGAACTACTCTTTGACTTTCCTGCCTTATTATACTCCCGAGTTGGTGACAGCCGGGACGACGCTTGGCAACCTTCGACTCGTCGAACCTTAGCGAGACTGCAAATTTAACTCGCAAAATTAAACACCCATATTGCCCATGGCTGTCTTTTGCTATTCTTACCGAAGCTCCTCTTCATACCCAACCGCAAGCTCTGCTGGTTTCAAGTGTTCGTTTAATTTTTGATGAAGATCATGATCGTCAATGTACGCTGCAGATTTTGATAATCTTTTTTTTTCTATCGATTAGGTACAAATTGAATCCATGAAATTATTTCATTCACCCTGAAAGGCATGGTGTGATTTAAAGTGTCTGGGATTTTCACATATCTTTGGCTAGCGGTATGGGTTAGGCACTTAATACTTACTTGTAAACGAACTTGGGGAAACTATGGGTAATCGTGAGTTCATCAAGTAAGTTGAATTGAAGTATTCAGGTCTTGTTTTCTTTGTCGAGATTCAGGAGTAAGATAGTTGGCCCGTGCAGGCTTACCGTTTGGTAAGCCTAACATCCGCGTACATTTACCTGGTGTACGTATGACCGCCCAGATGTAACACGGATATATCCTAATGACTGGCGGAGAATCGTTGCGGCACTCCCTAATTTAGTTATTATATCGATAAATTTGTTAACCAACTCCTATATTGTGTCTAAAAAAAAATTCAACGCTTTAATTTCCCATAAAATGTTAACCCCTTTAAATTTATTACTCAAAGAGGTTCTGAGTTTATAATACAAAACGTGTTTCATAGGTGAAACTATTAATCTTTCAAGCCTATATCAGCTACGATTAAGTCTTGAATATATTTTTCTACTTGTTCGGAGTCAAATTTCTTGAATTATACTAGTTTTATTGAATTTTAATGGGTCGACAAATGTCACTGGCTAAATTTGTAGTCTGATACCAAAGTCTGAGAGAATGGCTGCAGGAGCGAGAGCCTCTCACCACTCCGAGAACCATCACCCACCCACAGGACTGAACTAATCAATAAACAATTTATCTAGAAGGAATCTACCCCTGATTGAGTTACGATTCACTGATTTCTTTATACTTGCGACGAACCCCTGCCGGCAGTAACAAAAACTGCAAAAACATTTAGTTACTCGTCGTTCCCGTCTGGTTCCCACATAACACATTCCCTCAACTCTAGCTCACCCTGGACCATCCTCATTCCTTGGTACTCTTTGTAACTCGCTTGTTTGCGACGAACAGATTAATGAAAATAAATCTTGGGTCTTTCTGGGCCGGCTGAGAGGTCCTCTTCTATTCACCGTCATAACAAATACACGATCATCTTCAACTTCGTATGATATTTCCAGGTCGTTCTAAGCCTCCGTGTGCTTGACCAAATTTTATCCACCCAAAAAACAATTCAATATTTCACGAATTACTATAAATGGCCATTTTTCACAACGACAAATAACCGATTTAGGAAAACATGGAGCTAAAGGTAACGGGAACTACACGTATTAGGAAACGGAGGCACGTGGGTGGATCACGTAGGAAGATGACCGGGTGCCTTTGCCGGTGTGTCTCCGTATGTACGCAAGTTTATATACACCCATGTTTGTATGTACTACATATACGCAGGTATACATACAGATCAGAGTAGAGTAGAGTAGAGGCTGTACACAGGAAATTTACGAGATAACGGCTGGCGGGTTTCAACCCTTTATCCCTTCCTTGCTTCCTGGCTCAACAGGTGGTTGTTTTGCCACGTTATAGTGCATCGTAATTTATATTTTAATTGATTTATGCTATGCTAAAAGGAAAGAGCGGGTTGGCTTACTTTCTTGGAATCGATTCCTTGGGGAAGATAAGAGTCATTTTTCTGTTTGTTCAGAGCAGTCAATCATTTGGAGAATGCTCTATATATACGAGTTTCCTGAATTTCAGGGAAGAGACGAAAGGACCAGAAACCCTTTTCGTCCTCGCAACGGTCGCCATGGCCTTGTCGGTTGGGCGGGGAAAAGAAAATTATTGCAAGGTCCTTGCTTTTATGCAAATCGAGGACGCGCCTTTGTACCTTTATTGGCACTGGGTAGTTACCTATACTAGTGGCCTTGCGCGAATTTCGTGCAAAAGGGTTCCGCTTGTAAATCACCCAACCTTGCAAACAAGCCTTCCGCTCCGAGCCCTTACTTTTCCTTGTTTTTCCCGTTATACATCCTTACTGCTTTCCGCGTAGGCCCATACCTCGAGAATTTTTTCTGTACCTCGTACACTCGCAGTTATAGATTGCAAATGTTCACTTACAGCTGAGATTCTCTTAGTGGCAATAATTATCGGGAGTGAAATCCCGACTACGCAATGTGTGAATTCTTGTATAATTCCAAATGGTATAGAAGAGTATAAAAAACATCGGGAGCTCGATGGAACAGGGATCATTAATTTTTGTCTTGAAAGACCGGAGAATAGGTACATGCGAGGAACCCTTGGAGTTCCGTTGTAGCTTCGTCCTGTTTCACCCTCTCTACCCTTGCCGCGTCCAATCCACCAGCCAGAGACTTTCTCGTTTCGTTTGTCCTCCTCTCGTTCTCTCCTCTCTCCTCTCTCCTCTCTCCTCTTTCCTCTCGCGTGTCATTCGTTATTAGATGTTGGAAACTCGCAGATATTTCGAATTCCAAGTGACGTCTAAAAGCTGTCTCGTCTGGGAGAGTTAGACGAGTTTCTTCCCGAGCGTAATATGCTTCGACGTGTATCGGAATCTCGTCATTAGCTGGAGTATAATTGACAATGAGCCTCTGAAAGTCTTTGCAGTTAGCTACAAACAGCTTTTATCTCATTCTCGGAAGTCTATTCTTTGAATTGGATTAATTATGTTATAACTGATCTCAAGTTTTGTTTAAAGTAATCTCTCAGCTCTTTCGAAGAGGTGTTTTTTGTCAAATTTCTTTGTATCATAAAAGAAATAACCTTGCTCCTATAAATATTTGAAGAGTTTAAACGTTGGAGAGAAAAAATCGAAACTCTGGCCCCTTTGTTTAAAGGTCTTCTTCTCTTCTCTTCTCATCTCTTCTCTTCTCCTTACGCGAGTGCGCGCCTCTCGCGTAAGTAGTTATATATAGATATGTATACTACATAGACGAGTGCGTAAGTATGTATATACATGCTGCTGTCACTCAGAAAGAATCAGCCGCCACCAGCTACTCCGATCTCTTGGCAGTAGTTCCACAAGCAAGAAGAGACCAAGAAGTTGGATGAGCGGACGAGGGAGAGATACCCGAAGAAGTGATTCTTGATTCGAAAACTCCCGCGCGACAGGAGGACTACACCCTGTCTTCACTGGATTCAGTTCCTTGCCAGCATTCCTGCATGCTATTAAACCCCGAGTGTACTTTGCCGCGTTTATAAGCATTTTTCAACGTTTTCCAAACTCTGAAACGGACTTTAAGCCTCGAGGAGTGTCTACGTATATGATAGGGATACTCCATGTACACGGGAGTGCTTTCAACGTGGTGGATTCAACGGCGAAGACCTCCTGGACGGGATGCCTGGCGATCCTGTCACGGCAATTAAAAGTCGTCACCATTTCTTTCGCGGGAACGTAGTCTTACTGCAAAAAACGCATATAAGTGGTTTCTGTGAAAGTAGAAAACCGCCTTCGTGATTAAGCGGTGTTAAAACATTCCCGTACAACCCGTACTACACCTGTAATAAATTTCAGGGATGTTTTTTGCACATGTAATAAAAGTATGTTGCTTTCGAGAAAGATTTAATGGTATGATACACATTTCTTTGTAAGTAATTACGAGCCCCTGATGAGAGACAAACTGCAAATGAACCTTGCGATTCAGAACTAAAGGATCACGATCAAGGTGAACTTTTTTCACTTTTCTACATGAGGAAAGAATTGGTCCAAAATTTTCTGACGTTCTTATTAGCTGTAGCGAAAATGCTTATAGCTTCGGAATATGTCTGGAGTATAGAGTCTCTTCTGAATGTATGCATCCCGGGAGTGCGATTGTGCAAGTTTTGTGCGGAACGGAACGGGACGGAACAAAACGGAACGGAACGGAACGGAACGAAACGGGATGCAGAGATGGGACGGAGATCGCATTAATAAAACATTAAGGTTTTGTAGACGATGTATCGACGTAGCGTTTATATTATCTTCTTTGATGTCGACATGTGAATTGGAGAGATTTGTTATTCAGACTCCGTACAGGAGTGTGCTGAAGTCTTGCTCCGCTCCGTTTCTGGACAGGCCACGGTGGGACAGACGGACGGACATACGGATGGACAGAGACGAGCGTCCGTACCTCTGTACAGCCTACATATATGTATATCTCTTACCCTACCTACGTCCTGCCATTGGGTACGCTGATACTTTTGTAAAACTTATCTTCCAAAGTCTCTACTGATCCCGTTTTCTGTATGTACATATACCTACCTTCGTGGGGTTCTGTACGATCAGCTGTCACTCTTTTCGCAACACAATCTTACCTCGCCTTGGCGTCCTACTCTAAATTCCTTCAACCGTATTTAAAACAATTTTTTTTTTTCAATAACAGTAAAGAAGCGAAAAAATAAAATAATAAATTTAAAAAGTGTTCAATTTTTGTAAGAAATTTCAAGATTCGTAACTAATCCTACGGTAAATTACGTCTATAAGTGAATATTTTTTTTTCTTTTTTTTCGTATTAGTGTTTGTACTTCGATGCCGTCAATATGATCCTGAAAAGTCGCTGTACATATGCGGCGCAAGGGTATAGCCGGCCCTGGAGCAGCCCCACACCTTGAATCTTCATTAATCACTCGGGAGTATCAATGACTGACTGAGTGACTGGCGTCAGGCGAGAGGTATTATACACCTATTGACACGAAGACCTCGTAACTGCAAGCACTCAGTTGATTTACTTTTATTTCATTATTATTATTCATGTTATTTTATTTTCTTTTTTGCAACTTTGCAAATGAAGCTTTATTCAATGAGATTTACAGTATAACACGCGTTAGAGCTTTGAGCCAAGACATTTGCTTGACGTTCATTACCAGGAACAGATTTATCTCGCGTTAATAATTGAGTAAGAAATAATAATAAAAGTAACTGCCTTTTACCGTATGATATGCGGTTACGGTTGAGATATACGAAGCAATTCAACTTTGTTGACTCGTTCATATTCAGACGAATGTAATTGTGCAGTGTATAGATGCTTTTTAAAACCCCTTTTCCTTCCATCTGATCTGAATGTACAAAGCAGAAAATTTCAGACATAAACTTATATCGAAATCATTAAAGGTTAGAGGTTTACGTAAAGGCGATATTAATTACCAAGAATAAAGCAACGGTAAAATGAAATGACGCAAACCTGACGCGATATATGAAATGCTAATATTTCCCATATGCGCGAGAGGGACGTTGGTATTAGCTGTACAAGATACTGCGATAAATTATTATTAATATTTATAGAATTACGTACGACACTTGGTGAACAGCGTATTACATGCTAAATCCGGGCGGCAAGTGCGTAGGACGGTCAGCGGGGCGCAGCGCGTCTCTGACACCGTGGGGCCGTAAATAACTCAAGATTGCGTTATCTGAGGACCGCGCTGTAGCCCGCCGGCCGAACTCGAGAGCATATGATCACAGGTAGCTTCTTTGGAGCTAAGCGCTGCAGGAACAGTAACAGCGGCAGCAGAAGCAGCAGCAGCAGCAGCAGCATCATTCTGGCAGCTAGGTCCGCGCAGATGGATGGCGCGAGTTCTGAGCTGAAGCTTTCGAAGATTCTTTCGCCGGTTAAAAACGTGCGTCGAGCCGCACTTGATTTAGGAGAGTAACCTGGATTATAATTATTTAAACTATGTGGCGCCCGTTCGGTCAACCGACAAACAAAAAAAAAGAAAAGAAAAATTTCTCTTTCCCTTTATAGCTTTTGGTTTTAGGAAGTTGGAACACCGCGCGGTTGTATATTGCCGAGTGATTTAGGAGTCTAAAAAATAAAAAATAAATATAGATAGGAAAAAACTAAAATCGTAGGAAAGGCATGAAGATAGGATTTTTTTTTCTTTTTTTTTTAAATCTACTAACGCGGTTCCTTATATTCCTCAATAGTAGTATAACCGGCACATTAATCCTGGATAAAAGACAGGGTTAAACGAAAACACTTATACCCGCACATATAACTGAGCGCGCGCGCGAGCTTTTCTATAAACTCACATGTCACGATTGCGCTGCTGTTTCTCATCGATAATACGATATGATACTCAGGTAACAATTCTAAGGTGCCCAATCATCAGCGGTAGCTTGAACAACCAGTTTCAGTTTGCCGGACAACCTTGCTGCGTGACTTTTAATTCGTATATACCTAAGGCTCGACGTCTCTACACAAGACGGTCCTCTTCTTCTTCTTCTTCTTCTTCTTTTTCTTCTTCTTTTTATTTTTTGCCCCGCATCATGTAAAGGTAGGGTGTCACTCGATCGACCCCCCGTAGTTGTCACGTGATCTTATCACCTGCGTGGGATAGTAAATAAACATATACCTATACTACGGTAGATCGTCCTCTTCAATGATTTTCGTCAAGGAGGAGAGAAATCACTTCGAAATTTCGTCGCGGTATGGATATCTTAAATTCTAACTTACTTCAGCCATACACAGGTATAGGTATCAATATATATGCATGAGAGATTAGAAAGTGTCCGAAAAAGAAGAAATATTAGAAAGGAGATGAAGAAGAAGAAGAAGAAGAAGAAAGAACCAACGTTACAGCATGATTAATATTAATTCATAATTTGTAATTGATCATATTGACTCATCATGATGGGTTAATGATCAGTAATTGATAACGTACTAGTTAGAGATGGGATGATACTTTGTGCTGCGGTAAGTTCGAAAATGAACCAAAGAAAAAAAAAAAAAAACGATTAGAATTGTCTTTTTTTTTTACTTTTTTTTTTATATATATGACGTCATACCATTTAATAATTACAATTTAAGTTATATAATCATATGATCTTACACGTACGGTGCTCTAGGTTACGTAGATGTAGTAGGTAGGTATTTAGTTAGTCTATTACGTATATTACATGGAATGAAGTAACATTTGCAAACGCTACGCGAACGTAATACTTGAGCTTAACTTAAGTAAGTGAACGCACCGTGCACGCCTCTTAAACGAGGAGTTTTCAATCGTACGGCAGTATTTATTCATATAATTAAAATCATTAAGCATTTCGAAATAAGATTGTGAGAAAAAGGAACAAAAAAAAAAAAAACAACAACAACAAATTAACTAAGAAAACCGTGAAATTTGTTGGTCAACATTTTTCCCTATCGGTAAAATAACCGATCGGGAAAAATTGCGAAAGAATATATTGTTTTTTCAAGAAAACTCATCATGACTAAGAGGGTGCGTGAAAATTTCGCACAGCTATATGGGCGTTCATAGGTACGGAGCGTGTATGACACGCGGCGAAAACAACAAAAAAATAAAAAAAGAAAAACTATAACGAAACAAATAAAATACAATATTAACACTGGACCAAGTCACTAGCAACAGACTCACTCTCGATATAATTATAATAATTACTATTATTTAGTTATTTAAATATGTCTATGATACCGGGCGTTTACGAGGGTCAGGACGTATTTCCAAGGGGCTGGAAATAATTTTTTTGCTTTCTTTTCTTTGAAAAGTCTCGGCTTTGGGGTAAATCTCGTATAGAACGAGACTGTGGAGAGAATCGTTCTGAAATTTTTAGTATGAGCTTTCGAAATACATTCGCTTTCGTAAACGACCCGTACAATAATAACATTATTAATATCGTGTTATCGTAATTATTTTTTTTTTTTTAATTTTATCTTAATTTTTTTTCTTCTTTTCATTTTTTTTTTTCTCTCCTATCTCTCTCTTCATTTTTTTTTTTAATAATTATGTACAATTTAATATTTTAGTATACTTAGATCCCTGTATGCTTCCGAATTTGCTTCTCGTATCGCATAACCCTCCTCGTCCAACTATAACACGAGGTATACTAAACACAGAGCGACGGTTTTCGTATCACAAGATCCAATTACTCTTGCGCACGCATGCGCATCGCACACACGTACACACACACGCATACACACATCATGCACACTAATTTACACACCTGCGGGCCGTTTAGCAGCTAACGGATAATTTATTTTCGAATTTATTAACCAATTAATGTGAAACGGCCTCTAATCCTCAGAAACACATCCGCGTACAGTCAGACACACTTAGGTATATATATGCAGGACATGCAGACTTTTAGGAAACAGAAATTATCCCCAATCCCCTTTCCCAGATTTTTTTTCTTTTTTTCTTTTTCCTTTTTCCTTATTCCTTTTCTTATGCGCCTTAGAGACATGCGTACACTATGTGGTGCACACTATATGTATTCACAGAGAACGCTAGCTTCAGCTGCCAACTATTTTATCATTCGCGTCAGACAAATTAACATTTCTTAACTTCGATATAGGTATATATATATATATATATATAGTTACAAGGGTAATAATTGGACTCTTCTCCATGTATTCAAAGCTTAATTATCAAGGAGAGAAATTGATTAGAAATTTATTTCGATATATTCGTACCGCAGCTTCTTCATTATTATTATTATTTTTTTATAATATTTGACAAAACTTATTTCAAAACGTGTTTTTTAAACTTTTATACCCTTAAGGTGGTATAAATGAATCGTATACGGATCGGACCTCGCCCGCAAGGATCAAACTAAACGGGTTAAAAAATCGCTAATTTTTCTTTCGTTTATAAAACGAAACGCGCGCGTTGATGAAAATAATTCGGCAGCTGGAAAGTTTGGGTATTTTTTTTTTTTTTTATTTAATTAGATTGCTAATTTCTACGCTTATACTATAAGATTCGATTACCTCGCCCGCTGATTGATGAATCGTCGCGTTTTTCTTTAATAAATATATTATAAGAATTTTTTACTCATGTTTCTTTCTTTTTTTTTTTTTTCGTTTTTTTCTTATTATTTTTCTTATTTCTTCTTTTCATAACGCGAGAATCACTCGGAGCGCGTCCAGTCTGTGTATTCCGGAAACACGGCGATGAAATATTGTGCAGAATTTTTGGCTTCTTTTTATTCAATGACGCGTCTCATCAGACGCACGCGAATTCAATGAAAAAAAAAAATGGCGTTTTTCAATCCGCAAAAACGCTGCGTCTAATGCGACACGACAATACGATAGAAATACGACGTTGCGCTCCACCCTCAATGACATCCTCATTTAACTGAAGAGACATTGAGGCAAAAGGCAGCCGCAAATCTTCGCGGTAAATAAAAAAGCTTAAAAGTTCTGCTCGCCGTACATCCCGGGGAACCGGACCGCGTGTGCTCCAAGCTCGGCGGGCGAGAATTCGTCCTATGTGGCCAAATGCGCGAACTGACCAGGGTGCGGAGCGAATTGATAGGGATGACCGTACGGCGACATATGGTACGGGACTATGTTCATGCTGGCCATTTTGTGCTCCTTCTTCCACTTCATTCTTCTGTTTTGAAACCAGATCTTTATCTGCCTTTCCGTAAGACATAGAGCGTGAGCGATCTCGATACGCCGTCTCCTTGTAAGATACCGATTGAAATGGAACTCCTTTTCAAGTTCCAAGGTCTGATACCTCGTGTAGGAGGTCCTCTGTCGTTTGGTTTCACCATTCGCGTTCACCGTACCTGAAAAAAAGTAAGAAAAAGAAACTCTATGAATCACACATCCCTTCATTTCTATTTGCCGATCAATCAAGAGGTTGATGCAGCACGACGGTGATCTATTAATAAGGACATTATTAGTAAGGACATTAGGATCGCCGAGGAACATAAAATAGAAAATTTCAACATGGATTGTCTATCAGCAGAAGGTGAATTATCTGGCAACTAGCTATGACCTCGTTAATTATCGCAACGACGAGGTATGCCCGTGCTATACTAGATCGCGAATTACTACTGGTCAGTTGGCAGCTGTTTTACCCATTTGCTAAGCACACCTCACCCATAAATATGCTTGCTTACATGCCCCTCGTATACCCGCATCTTGTTACCATCCCTAGTGCAGTACTTGTTTGTTACACATACTACATCATATCATGCGTCAACCAAACACTCCTATTATTGGCGTGTCTCGTAGTGGCAAGTAAGTATGCCCTAAAAAAAATCAAGTGGACTTAGTCATTCGAGGATATTCGCATGTTGTACCGTTTCCAAGCCGTTGGATTTCCATTTTTTCTAACTCCAAATTGGGCGCATCAGTTATTCGAGATCAATGTAGCCAGATAATTGTACCTTCATAACGTAACGAGTGTTTGACACGCGAACCATTCTGCAATTCAAATGAGTACAAATGGTTATCATGTTTGTCCAGAATCATTGCTTGTGCAATTATTGATATGCATACAGCTAAAGATGTTCCAAATACTCGCACGCGAATTTTCGCACAGAATTTGAATTATAAATAGGAGGAAGCAGGTGTCTATGACGATGGGGTACCCGGGTACAACGACGTAAGACTAGATCCAGTTAGATGGATGTATGGGACCCCGGGATACCAATGCGGATATTAAAGAGGCGGCTCATTTACGGCAATAATGAATGCGCTATTAATAGTATAACTCGGCAAACGGAGTTCGAAGGACGAGGGAAGAACCGAGACCGGATAAATGTTACGCCTGGTAACAGACATACGAGTATAAGTAATGCGAGTAGAAGTAAAAGCATTAATACCAGTTGGAACCACAAGCGCAAACGCACATTCCGCATTAATACAGATAGCGCAGAACGAAGACTAGAGATTCGGCTGGTTTTTACATCCATTCATTCAACTGATGAATACATTTGTGTGTATATGTGGAAAAAGGGAGTTAGCAGTTGCATCGAAAGGGTTGAACATTGAGCAGAGCTTTGGTTCGTGAAGAGTAGCGTAGTGAATACGATGCAGTGAACGTAGGTGGTTTAAACGCGGGTCTGCCGCTAATGACTGCTCCGTTGGCGTTATCGCTTTCCCCCCGATGTAGCACGCCGACGCTGACTTTTTAATAAATAGTAGTCGCGGATGTTGGATTTAATGGTAGACGTAGGGCAGCGTAGTGCACCGCATCACATCGGTAGGTAGGTACACAGCGTTGTGCGGTGGCGAGAGGAGTGGCCGTTGTCGGACACCTAAGCTACCCGTTTCATAACAAATAGAAGTTTCTTTTTTACTTTTTTCGAATCGCGTATTATCTTACGATAGCTGTAAACGCGGGTACCGGCGTTATCAGATTCAGCCGTATTGTTGAATCCCTGATATTATCATGATTAATTATTACCATGTTTTACCGACATCGATATACCATAGGGATCTTACGACTCTTGCTCTATATACAGATATACATATTCAATAATGTTAGAATCTTGAATTAGTTGGCTTATGACTATGACATCATTCACTTTGCACTCTGAATACGATAGCAAATTACGGTTAATTAGTTTAATCATTATACGGAAGACAACCCGATTCCCCTCTGTTTGCGTATAGAATTTTTCTGAAAAACTTGTATTCGAACATTACGGAATACGCATTATTGTATAAAGATTTGATTTTCACGCATCGTCGAGTATCGCAACGCATATACATATTGTTGATCGTGCGCAGCGAGCATATACCCATTTATCAATACCAGGTTTCAAACTTTTTGCCTTTCACTGTATTTTAACAGAGTTTATCCAACAGCTCCACGTCTCGCAGGAAGTTGAATTTGAAAAAAGATCCCATTGCCGTTCATCTGTCCCAAGGAAAATTCCCCCAACATGAAAATTTCATTAACATCAAATCTGGGACGGGTCCGGATGGCCGAATTTTTAAACCGTATTGAATGAAACGGAAACGCATAGCAATAATTTATTCCACATGTAAAATCGATCGGTTAACTTCCATCGAAATAGTCGCGGTTTCCCAGGTCATGTCGGTCACGTGTCAGTCACTCAGAGACACTTAGGTGGCAGTAGACACGAGATGGGCAGCGGGATGAAGAGAGAGAACGATGCAAATACACGAGCGACGTGTTCTATTAAGAGGAAAACAGTATAAGGTGAGGGAAGGCGAGACGAAGAGACGCTTCTTCGCCCGTCTCCGCGTCGAGTGACATCAGGATGGGTGACACGATCGCGCGCTTTAGTCGCGGCCCGCGGGGCCGGGAGTTGGACACCTCTGGCCCCGCCGTCTCTTCGTCTGTCGCATACGTCGGTCCAGCCGTCGGTCCGTCTGTCACCAAACCGACGAGGGACTCTCTAAGAATTTTCAAACTCGACTAGGTATACGAGACTAACGTTCCCCTGCCAGGTTGGAAATCTAGAGAATTTTATACTCGCGTATTACATTATAGGTGTTCATAGATACGATTCCCATATAGCATATCCCATATATACACCTATAATCCCTTCAACAATCTGCGTTTATTATTAATGACAAAAATTTTTCATTTACATTTATCATTTGTGGTGAGATCTTTATCGACCTTATAGCTCATTAGATATTTAACTCGCGAGATTACGTCGACCAACTAGTTAGAATAAACAAGATTTCTGCTCTTTCTACGTGAGAGAGCATAAGAACTGCGAAACAGTTAATTGAATTTATATTAATAATTCATTTTTTCTTTACCGGTTAGCGTTCAGAAAACATAAATTATAACACGAAGGTGGACGCACTTTGGACCATTATTAAAATGAACGTCTATAACCGACACTTTCACTAAAGTAAAAAAGGTGTTTCCGTTTTATAAATTTACTAATCATTGACCAACCTCCACGCTGTCGTTATGCAGAATTTTTCAAACTATTATAACTGGCTGAGATTTTAGCCAATTTTTGTTCTATAATAAACCATGAAGTTCTTCTGAATTTGAATATTATCTTCCTCGAGACAGTCTATAAGAAATTTCATTTCAAGTAACTCTCGAAGGTAGTTCTAGGCGAGGTTGAACAAATTCATATACTAGAATCGAATGCGTTTCTGTTTTCCTGATAAATCCAAGTCATTCATTGCACCGTGATGAACCATACACGTGTAAGTTATATTGAAGATAGAGGGTTACCACGATGCGAGCAGATCTCTCACGATCCCGTCCGTGCGTGTCGCATTCCGAGAGTGTATAATCTACTATACCTCTTATCCATGTGTGTGCTTTACGCGCCCTGGTTTACACACAGTTTTAAACGGGTCATGGTGTTACATATGCGCATGTGTATAAAAATATAAATGAAATCTGTATGCGTATGTATGCATCTATATGTATATACATATATATGTATATATCAACTCTCAAGTCTCAGCTACGCGTTCAGAGGCTCTCGTTCGATGGAAGTTAAAGCATGTTTTATCACTTCTCTTCATCTAGGCGCGGGCGGTTGATTGGACCGATTGAAAATAAGAAAAATCCGTAGTACGGCGCCGCGCGGTATAATATAGGGGCTAAAAAAGATCTTAAACGAACAAATAGATTTTCAGCCAATTTTCTCACGCGAGTTATAATGTTCATGTAGAAAAATAACCTGCACATATATGGGTACGTATATCTACATATCATGTTATAACACAACTAAGAGCTTTACTGGAGATGCAGACAACCCCGTCAGTCCCCCTTATCCCATGACGCACCTGCCATTTAAAAATCTTTTGGATCTTTTGCTCCTATAATAAAGGGCCGGCCAAACTATACCCACACATATCTTCGCTTGCTCTGCGGGTATTTATTAGAGAATTTGTAACTCAATATTCCCACATACCGTGAATTATATACGTATATGTATGCGGCTACGAAAGTGTAAAAATGGGTTTGGTGCGAGTGGGTCAGGTGATAGCGGGCGATACGTCCTTTGGGACTGTAGGAACACGCCGACGCGACGCAAGACACGCGAGACACGCGGGACACGCGAGAGACGCTGGACACGGTATACACATAGAAACTTATTCGAAATGGAGCGCACATTGACATCGCCGACCGAGCGAGTGCTCATAAATAACCCGACCAGTTTACAGAGCTATTATACAATTATGATTACATCTGGTCCTGTAGGTGGTCCAGCCCCTCACAGACTCCAGACTTGAGATATGCTGCGGAGCAACACGAACTCGATACAACGTTGTTTCACGGGTGCTTCTACCCCGTCCTTTTCCTGCCTTCTACACACACACACGCGGATGTATTCAAATATGAAGAATATATGATTCATCATTATCCATCGGATGCAAAATACATCGAAAATATTTTGGTGGGAGTGAGAAGATATGAAGCAAGATATAAGCGAACCAGGAAACACCGTATTTTTTCTATAAAAATATCTGCTATAAGGACTTGGAGTTGGTGAATATTCGAAAGATCTTTATCGTGTTTTGTAAAAATATACGCAGAACTAACGCGATTTCACGGTCGCACACTTTCGAGAGTCGTTTTTTCTCCACCCAAAGATCAGGGCTACGATCGACTACGGTCTTCGATAGCGAAAAGGAAACCAATACGCTTGTCTCTCTGTCGAAAATCTGTCTTCAGATTTGTGATGGTTAACGTGGACGTTTGGCGCTGGGCCAGGGCTACCTTAGACTTCAGATTATGCACTGTAAGCAAGCGACGTCGAGGATCTCCGGTTCTGAAAATCCGCGAAAAATAATGTGCAACGTTAATTTATCCGTCTGAACTTTACGCACGACGTTCTTGGCTCGGTATTTGCAATGAAAAAGGTACGAAATCTACGATTTGGGGTAATTAGAAGCGAATTTTTGGCCGTTTATTCAATTAGCGTGGGTCAAGAACCGCGGAACTAATAAGCGCGCATTCGTTGTAGCGCAGGGATCTAAGACTCGCAAAGTAGCAAAACATCGCTAAGAAAACCGGAGACGAACCGTTAATTGAATTTCGGTTCGCCCTGGATTATTGTGAAGCGTTTAAAGCGGCCAGAAACAAACCTATTTGCGTCAGGGAGCTTTCTCGGGAGATAACAAATGATCGTGGCGCCCGCCGCACAAACTTCGGCATAAAAGCTTCGTTGAGAGCTGTGGCTCCCCTCCATCCTCCTCGCCCTGTCTCTACCCTCCTATTTCGCCCCTTCCGTTACTCGCTACACTTTGCTCCCTTTCCCCTCTCGTTCCTCAACCCCTAGAGGTTATCCCACCTCGTCCTTTTCGAACGCTACACTCCTTCGCGCGAACTATGCAATGCCATTTGTATTGAGAAGCAGTAATTTTTGTAAATTAAGGAATCAGATTTATCGCCATACGATAAAACGAAAATAAAAAAGCTAGCTTTTAGGATCAATCACCGGTCATTCGATGAACTGGGAACATAACATATCCAATTTCATTCTATTTATAGAAAATATTGACCAAAAGTTTCGAAATATTTTCAGGTATATTACGGCTTTCCGGCTTCAATCATTCGGGATCGTGATTCCTATCCTTAATTGCAATTCCTTTACTTGACGAGCGTAATATATCTACGTGGGCATTATCTACGGTGTACAATATGCACATAATATAGTAGATCATTTAGCTCTAAAAGGTGTATGATTTACTCATACCTAGTTGACCACGTGGCGAGTAGGTATACAGCACCACGTGGTTCAGGGTCGTTAAGAACGTGACGACGAGACAATCACCTAAACGATAGTATACATACATGAACTATACAAAGTGTTATTTCACTCGTCAGTGCGGAATTACTCATCATTGGGAAGAGAGAGCGAGATTTCGAACGTGCCGTTTGTCATTGTGACAGTGTAACGTTTTGCCAAATAAAACTATCACGTTATTCAGGAAAATATTCTCCATCCCATTAACCATGGAATTAAAAGTTCGCCGTCAGATAATCAGAGGAATGAACACGTAGATGTATCCTAATTACAAAGGTTGATTAAAAAGTGATACGAGCCCAGAGAATGAACTAATTACTACATGACCTGTCCTTGGAGTGACATAAAAACGTGCCGTTGAATCAGTCTTATGGCTAATTTCCTAATTTGTTTATCGCACAAAACTCGTCACGCAAATACGAGCGTCTATTTTTATCACTTTGAAGATTAAACTGCAATAGCAAGTCTTAGCCCCTTATGCCACTCTGCCGTTCGTTCTTTCCGGGCTCACGTACACGCCAGGGAACCCTCGTTCATGCTGGCTCTCCGAACTCGGCCCTCAAAGAACTGTCAGGTTCTGCTGCGGAGGGTTGCGAGCTATACAACCAGAGAAAGAGACAGCGGGGTGAGATGAGGTGAGTCGAGTCGGGGGCAGGGAAAGAGATGCCAATGGAATGGGTCTTTGGATCGCGGGAGGGCACGAAGGCCAGAGAAATGGGGAAAGAGGGTTGGAGGTAGAGGCAGAGGCAGAGGCAGAAGCAGAGGCAGAGGCAGAGGCAGCGCGTCTCCATCCATCACACGGCGGTCCGATCGGCCGACACACGCGAGACTCGAACGTACCAACCAACAGGCAACAAGCTCGGAATGCATTACCATCGGTCCCATCCACCCGTCCGTCTATCTATCCACCCTTAAATACCCCAGATCGGTTCTCCGCAAACCAGAAGTATGGATAAACCTTTCATGACGAACTTTGACACATGTCACCTCGTCTGATGAGCGAATGAATAATTGGTAAAAGAAGGTTCTACTTTTGTGGACTTTATAAAACTCAGAGCGGACAACAACTACTACTATACTTATAAATCGATTTCTAAATCTTTGAGAGTAACGGATCCTCTAATCATTAGGATTCAGACAGTAGTCAGTGTAGGACTTGATATTAATTATCCTAAAAATTAATTCAACGATAACTGAGTGAGTAGCGATCAGCTGACCACCTATCTTTCCGTACCCTCAGTTGTATACTGGTATTCATGTATGAACGCGGTAGGCCAACCCACACAGGAATATAACCCTCGATGTGCTTGTGGAAAATTAATGATTTACCTTCGGTGGGAACAATACAGTCAGCTGCGACTAAACTCGTGTGCGTTCAACGGCGTATGTATATCTATGTTTGAACTTACTACGGCCCGGTGCCCCGTACCTGGGCTGGTGTATGGGTATATAAGGCACACAAAAACATACAACTGTATCCAACCGCGTTTCCACAGTCTGCAGACTGCGGAGTATATAGAATCTAGATCGATGTATTACCCATGTATATGCACTACCAGGCAAAATATTCAATCCTAGCTGAATTTCCATGGATCGAATTCCGCTTACGGAAATCATTATACTTGCCAGTCAGAGTTAAAGGGTTAATTAAACGGTACCACCCAGTTGGGGATGGATGTTTTTTTTACCTCAGACTGAAAGTAACCGTTTTGTTTAGCATGATTCATCGATGTATCGCATAGCTATATGTGGACTCGTTTCGTCTTTCAGTCAAGTGACAGTCGTTTAAATAACGTGACTTCATTACTTGGTCATCAGTTAGTACACGGAAATTAAGTCTCTTACTTTTGGTCTGTACAGAATATACTCCGTGTGTGCCTAATGCCCAGTTATGTCGCTCATCCATTGAGATGTTAATCACCTGGTTCGTTCAAATCGTGTTATAGTTTCGCACGGGAATTGGATGCGCACTGTATCAACTTGACGAATCAAGGCTAAAAGATTCAAGGTTCTAATGTAAGTAAGCCATGCTCTAAATCTTGCGTTAACGTGATTCGAATATTTCCTAGACAAGTTTAATTTTAAAACCCCTACTGAACCAACCGAACGGACTTGGTGGTCCGTATTACTGCGGGAGAAAAATCTCCACGGTCCCGGACGCGTATGAATCACGTTACAGCATCCGTGCTCGGTCTTTTCGGCTATATCACGCTCGAACTCTAGGAGACTGTCCGTTTTGATCGGCAACGAACTTCCTTCTGGTTACACCGTGCTCTATAAGAAAACCAGAGAGGTTTTTGTATAGGTATATGTGTGCACAACCTAAGCCTCGCTAGCATTTATTTATGGCCCGGGGTCATCGGGTTCGCCGGGGTACACCCAAGACCGCCCCGACACGAAGCACTTTGCACTCTGCACCACCTACGGAATGAAGTTGTCCCATACCAGGCGAAGATTTTAGCCGTGTGCGGGTCCAGTTTTGACCGAAATTCTCAAGTTTTTTTTTCAAAATGGGACATTAGTGATACTGAAATCGTCATATCTTGGATTTTATTTTATTCATTTTATTTTATTTTATTTTATTTTTTTGAGGAAACAAGTTCGTTCAAATTGATCGGTAATTAATTACTTCAGGGGCCATCACTGCGGTACCGTGATATACAGACGCGGATGTAAGCGTGAAACGAGAGTCTTAAAGTTCGAATGACGACGTGTGTTATTCATTCGGTATATATTTCAAGGAGAAGACATTCGGTAGAATGTGACGACGATATTGTCACGAAAGAAGAGGCGCCCAAGGAGGAGTATGGTAGGTATATTTTTGGAACGAGAGTGAGCAAAGATGGAGATGTAAGTGGTTCATTTCGAGGCAATGAATGCTCTTTTAAACGAAGACGTTTCACGTATTGTCCCTTGTCGGGATGTTGCCTCCGGCAATGCAGTTTTTTCCCTCTTATTTCTTTATTCTTTTTTCCTTTTCCCTTTTTCCTTTTTTTTTTCTATTTTTTCTTTTTCATGCAGTGGGCCGTATAAGGACCCAATGTTACGCTTGCAGGATCCACATAATGGGACAACGAATCGACTTCTACAATAATAATTATTATTGTGTTGTCGTGTTGCTGCGGTGATTGTGTCGCGTCAAAAACCGCGACCGGGACCCATTCAAGTTAAGCTCGTAAATTTTCTTTCCGGGCAATCCTCCTCGTTGGGGGGAGGGGGGGCTGTTGTTGCTGTTGCTGCTGCTGCTGCTGCTGATTCTCTCTCGTCGTTGGTACGAACCATGGGGGAAACCCTGCAGCAGTAGAAAACTAGGATCAAGGATCCCTATGGCGCCCCAGGACTCGCGCTGCAGCAACAGGCTGCCCACTTCTCTCCCTGCATAACATCGGGCTCATCCCATTTGCAGTCGGTGGCCTCGATCGAAATTTATATTCCAATAGCCGATCCGTATCTTTTAAAGTGAACCGGGGCACGTATACAGACCTATTATATATTCTACCTACGGTAGCCGATCGTGGATAACCGAGGTGCTCCACTGCCACGGAAAGTGAAAAGAGTTTTGGCTCATAAAGGAGTCATGAACATGAGAGGAGCGCGGCGGCCACGTCGAGAAGAAAAGTCAAAGATTATACCTCTAATGGAATCGTAAGTTGCCGTCGGATCTTGTCGTGTCAATTTTTTGCCTTTTTTTTGTACCATTTCGAAATGAGGCTAGAATTTCTTTAATCTTTTTTCGATTTGTTTACTTACCTACTCGGTATATTGCACTTTGGAGTTATTCAAGGATGTTAAATACCCAATGACGAAAGTTATCCTTAATACCATATCTCAAAAGGCGTTTCACTACGTCCACGCTTTAGTCCCGGTGAATTTTCCATTTAAATAGAACTAAATGGTTGAATTAATGAACAAAGATTACGCAATTCAAGGCACGCATATGCGCCATCTTTGTCTGGCTTGTAACCAAAACCAGTTCTTAACATTTGACCCTTCCACCCCTCAGGCTTACCCCTACAAACTACCAAATACGTGTCTTGGGAATTGTGTATTCGGAGTCACCCTTACCTCGACGAAGCCGCAAGCCTAGCGCCGTTCAACGTTCAGCTTTATTTATTGCAGAATGATCAGGCTGTAATTATGATTCCCCGACGAAGAGAGCACCTTCCGCCTATTCCCCACTCAAACAGCTAATCACATTATTTATGTCTTAACCGCTCGAATGCGTCCTATATAATACACATACGTTTAGTTTTGCTTTACCGCGTTCCGGGCTCTCGATTAACCCATAGTTTCCAACGAAACAAAATTGCATTGTAATGGGCTCTGTTTAATGTTTTTATAGGTATAACAAATTCTTCGACTTTATTATTTTTATTTTTTTTCGCTCTATAGCCACGAACAATTAATACCCTATTCATCTTCCTGACGTTTTAGAGTCTGCTTTATTTAACGCAAAAAGAAAAGCTGCGAGAGATATCTTTCTGGCTAAGACTGGCATAACGTAACGCTGTTAACAGCTTAGGGCCATCAATCATTATATACAATTGAAAGCTTTTGGTCGAAGAACCAATCAAACGTTAGATATCGGGCGGAGCAGTTGTGTCGAATTTAGCGTCTATCCATTTACCTAGTTTCATGTGAGCAAGAGATATATGTGTCTATTATATACACACAAGGCAAGGGGTGCTTTGTTCGATTTGTAAATCAGCAAGAAAAAGAACTAAGATTTCTATTTTCATTTGACTTTGAAGAAGAAGAAGAAAACGACTTTATTGCCAAAGATTCACCTTTGATTAATGGAATATGTAAAATCACGATGAAAAAATTACAAATTTTTGAATTTATACTTTGAGATTAAGCGATGCAGTGTTTACGTGAAATAATTTTATTCGTCGGCTACAAAGCCCCCCAGGCTTGATCTGACAGGGGGCGAATACTCGTGGAGGAATCTTTGTCGAAGCGAGTGTAACGCCATGAAGGCTAAGAAGATGAAGAATATGAAGAAGACGGAGAAGGAGAAGAAGAAGAAGAAGATGAAGAAGAAGCAGGCTGTAAAGGCTAGAGGACGATGAAGAACCGAAGGACAGAGGAAGGCGAGCGGAGCAAGGGCTAAGGAAGGGCAAAGAAGCCCCCCCGCCTTACAATGCGGCCTGATTTATGGCCTGGCGCACATACATAGAGTTACACACGATATCATAATACCATTAATTCTTCGTCAAATTCCCCGCTGACTGAATCATACTAGCCGGCTCAGTAAATCACGCGGCGACTAATGCGAACGCGACTCGCGCTGTCTTATCTCTTTTGACCCGCGGGGGCAGGTGGACCGTCCTCTTGCCAGCTCCGTTTTACTGTTTCTTCTCTCCAGCTATAATAATTCCTTACATCTTTCATTTCCTCTCTGCATGGCTACAGTAGTTATGTATTTACGCGTATATACGAGTATATGTATATTATATGTACGCCTGCACACGACTCGCCTTCTTCCCGCATAAACCGTACGTTATATTTATTATACGTAGTAATAATATCCACTAATCATTCCGCTGCGTAATCGCGTACGTTAGAACTACTAATTGAACTCTACACGTAACGTTTACACCGTTGCTAACATCCTGTCAACATCTAGACGACTATAGTAGAGCTTTTTGAGAAACGCTTACGTATCAAGTACAAAGTCCTTTTCCTTGAAGGACGATAATTTTACTTCAGGTCGTTTGTGGTATAATTTTATCGTGAGACAAGTGTCGTAAGCACGGTGACATTCTATTGCGTTTGACAAAAATTACGAAAATTTTTTTACATTCATTCTTATATTTATCGCTCGTGAATTGTTACGTTCTATTTCACACGTTTTATTCAACGATGCGTTAGCCCTGACCATTATTTTCTACTTTGAATCGAAAATAGAATCTGTGCCTTGACCGATTGCATAACATATAGGCGAGGTAATATTTTATACAAATTCGATTCTCTGCCAAGATAACGATTTCACGCGGGATATAGAATCCACGGGGTTTGTGACCAGCTCTATATATATATTTTTTTGACGGTCGAATGAAAAAAAATAAATAAATCAATAAAAATATGCAAAAATCTCTTTGATATCGATTCTTAATTGGATCGCAATATTTCACGGGATTTGATTTCTCATCGGTAATTATGTCTGATGTACAATTATTTTTCAAAAAGCGGTTATTGAATCCTCACATCTATCTCAACCTCTTCTCTGAATCACGGTTAATCTCACTGAAGCAAACGGCAATTATTATTTCAGTGAGAAGGAAGATAACAGTCTTTAAATTAACCCGAGAGTATCCGAGGCTGACTGCAAGCTGGTCTGGTCTGCCCTGGCCTGGCCGAATATCATTTAATTTTATTTCTCTCTTCTCTTATGTCCGCTGAAATTTTATACAGCCTTCAAAATACCCGGGAGAGTATGTAACGCGTCGTGAACGACTCAGTGATTGTGCATAGAACGATTGAGTGACCATAGTGTGGATAATTAGTTATGTTTATCAACTTACTTTGACCGATGTGAACCCTTTTCATCCAGGGGTAAATCTGTGGGGGATTTCCACCGCTGGCATTCCCCTTATTCGACGAGTTGTTTCCCGTGCTTGATGTGCTCGACGTTGAAGAAGCCGGAGATGATGCTGACGATGCTGTGGTCAGCGTAGAAGTACCCTCACCACCTACACCTCTCGAACTACCTCCAGGGGGTGAAGCTGCTGATGCGGCGACTGAAGACCTCGAGGAACTTCCCGGTGGCGAAGTTAAACCCGACGTTTTACTAGTACCAGGTGCAACTAGGGGTGTAGGACTGTTCCTCGACGTAGAAGTTGTTAAATCCTGCGGAGAAGCAACACTCGTCGAGGACGTAGAGTCCGCGTATTTGCAACTGGCCGCTGACGGTGCTGCGGGTGCCGGAGCACCCTGAAGCAACGGTGACGTGGGGTCATTGTGAAGTTGTTGAGGATGATGCTGCTGCGGATGATGCGGTTGTTGTTGAGGATGCATGTGCTGCTGGGACGTGGCCGTTGCGTTTAACCTGGGCTGCGGTTGTAACTGGGTGTAGTCTATCATCCCCGTTGGCGCGGGATGCTGCATAGTTGCGGCCGGTGTAGCGTACGGATGTTGCGGATAATGTTGTTGGGGAGAGTAGCACGTGGGTGGATAACTGCTAGCGGCAGCATTTGGGTTGTAATAATCTCCACCCGCCGGCGAAGCGGCCTGCATTGGTTCACCGGGTGAATTTGGAGTCGGTCTAGGTGGTTGTTGGGGTTGTTGTCCAGCGTAGCAAGAAGCTAAGGAGTTCACAAACTGATAAGAACTCATCTTGTCTGTATCTGTTTATCTTTATTCGAAGTTGGGACACTTTGAATATTTTTGTAATTATTGTATTATTTTTTTTGTTTTTACTCTAGCTGAGGTTAGCGATGTGGTATTTTTTTCTCTCTCTCTCTCTCTCTCTCTATACCTCAGGAGAGAAGATTAACACGTAACACTCATTTGATTGAACTAGTTAACACTTTTAAGTACATCGCCACGGGCCGATAATATCGGATAGCTACTGGAGTCTCCTCTGCTCTGCACTTCACTCCGGAATCCGCCCTCGACCTGATTCACACTGTTATAACGCGTTGACTAGAAGACGATTAACGATTCGATAATGAAGAAGGGTCACCGACTAATAGAGAGTGTTGCTTACGAAGGGATGCAGGCTAGAAGTCAAAGCGTTAGGCAGGCAAGCAGGGCAGGGCAGGGCAGGCAAACAGGCAGGCAGCCCAAAGTCAAGTTGGTTTACGAGCGCCACGTGGCCGAGGCTATAAAACTGTCTTCCGTTTCTTTACGACCTTAGGAGGCGCAATTGCCTACGGGGTGCAGCACGTCGTAAGATCCATTGAGAGAATATGGGGACCGTGGATCGCCGGCGAATACCACACTCTTGATAGGTACGGACACTTGATGCACCGGCACCTCCTAATTTCTGTATATAATAAATAAAAACCGATCTAGACTAGCCCCCCCTCCCCGTCAAATAAGAAGAAGGATAAGAATAAGAACGGTCACGATTGTCCAAGTCGAGGACCAGGACTGATATACTTCGTATATTAGAACGCCGCCGCAAGCACCTCGGCGGAGGTGTTCGCTGACGCCCAACTCGTGTCTGCGTTACGATTTTCTTTCGTTTAGTTCAAGTTTCGTTTAGTTGCGATACGGTACGGTGCGGTGTGGTGCGGTGCGTTGCGTTGCGTTGCGTGCGCGAAGGGCGGTCGTATCGTACTGAGCCGTGATCTCGGGGGCCGGTGCGGTAGCGCTGTCACGTGCCGCGCTGCGTGTCAGAGCCAGCGACCAATCCCAGTCGTCCGTCAAACCTTGATTGGTCTCTCTTGCCGCCGCCGAGGATTCTTCAACCCCGTTCTCCGCTGCCCGACGTGACAAGGGTGGAGAGGGGTGCGCACCATCGGCACCAAAGTGGGGGTAGCCCGCCAGGGGGGCTAATGGAGAGATATTTGGGAGCTTCTGGTAGTGGGGGTCCCACGGAGGAGAGAAGAGCCTCCGTTCCGCCGCGACGTCACCGCGGAGCGGTTCTCGGTTTTGTTAAAATATTAACGGGGCCCTCCGCGCACGCGCCCTCCCCCCTCCTTCATCCGTACTATTTAAGGGGTAGTTCTGCTAGTCTGCACCCCCTAAAGGAAAACGGTACCTCTTTTCACCCACCGGTCAATTTGCGGTCTCTATAGGCCCTAGTCTTAGTCGCAGACACGCTCTTCGTCTTCGTCTTCGTCTTTTCTTCTTCGATATCTTGACGATCCGCAGGGTCCCTTCTAAGGTGGGTTTACGGGACGGCCGCGAACTTTGAGTCTCGTGGAGTAGGGGCGCGCATAAGTCAGCTCGGCGGTCGGGCGGCTGACAGTTTTATGAGAGTTTGATAGCCCGACCCGACTACGTCTCTCCTTCTCTCTCTCTCCCTCTCTCTCTGACTTTTCTCTTTCGTGAAGAGCGCGGATGGACCAACAGAGAGAAATAGAAAGAGAAAGATACTTACGAGAAGGAAGGGGGTAGGTAGGTTAGAAAGAGATAGATACACGCGCACTATACGCACAGCACTCCTTATTGTCCCATAAATTCGAACCTGTTGCGGAATGACTAAACGCTGCAAGGTAGTGGAGACGAAACCAGGGGTTGAAGTAGCGGCGGTAACGAAAACTATCTCAAACGTTGAACCGCCACTCCCAATATATAATACGAAAGATTTAAGGGTTCGAGTGACTTTTACCCTTTCACCTATTATTATTCTTATCTTTAACAGCTACGACGCGACAGAGACTCCCGTATACAACTCTCGTAACTCACTGAACAACCGAACGCGTCCGGACGTCTCTGAGTCTTGGCGGCTCGCACCGCAGAAGCACGTGTGACGTAGTAGCCAGTTGGTCAAGGAGGGGAAAGTCGCTGCGAGGAGGCGGGGCTCTTTGAGTACTACCAGGCCTCGGTAGGGCTCTAGCCTCTCTGGCTCCTCGCTCTTTTCTCGTTTCCAAATTTCTCTACAAAATTTCAAAGACAAATAAAGATAAGAAAAATACGAAGAAAAAATCAAAAGAAATACTACGCCGCTTTTCTCCCAAGATCACCAAAAATCCACCCAGAAGATATACATTTATCCAACCCTATTTCTTTCGTCATTTTTCGTTCAATTCAATTAAATGACAATGAATTTTTGTGATACGTGCTCAAATGACGAAATGTACGAGAAAGAAAAAAAGGAAATTTTTTTAAGCTTGATATGAAAAGCTAAAAAGTTGCGTGTGTCGGCGTTTCATGATTTTGTTCCAACATCCGCGGTCCGCGCCCTTTGATGGTGAGCTTTTATGGTTAGGTAGTGCAGCATTTGCTCACCAGATGTGGTGAGCGTGGCCGTTCCTGGTGAATTGAGGCGCGCACCCGCCCCCAGGTCCCCTTCCTTTTCGCCTTGTAACCGGTGCCGAAGTGTACTATACATGGCCAGGACTCCCCACCATCTAGAACGCCGACGCCGCCACCACCGCCGGAACCACCACCACCTAGGTTCTCGAAGTCATGAACACTGCTCGAGCTATGCCTTACCCCTACCATACCACGGTCTTAAAACTCGCATAACGCATTTCCATTCCAGTCCGCAACGCGACAAGTGTTCGCTGCCAGACACAGCTGACTGATATCACGAGGCTACTATTTACTCGACTTTTTTGATCTTTCATTTTTTGTTGTTCTCGTTTTTCTTCATTCCCTCCTGGTTTCATCCGTTTGATATTTTGTTAGTGAAATAGTCTGCGACGAGACGTCGACGGTCTAAGGTGAGAAGAAAAACCCTTAGAACTTTCGATTCGAAGATTTTATCCCGCACTCAGACACCACATCGTGAATTAGTTTTTTTTTTTTTTTTGTTATACATATATAAAAAAGTTTACAAAAAGTAAGAAAAGGAAAGGAAAAAATCATCCGCGAAACCAATCGTTAATTGGCACCGAATGACGGAGAGAATAATTGACTTGTGAAATACACGCGATTAGCTACCTAGATTATTATTGCAGTATAATTTTAGATAATTGGCAATGAAATAATCTAGTCGTGGTTTTGACGGTAATTATAGTTAATTGCGGAGGTGAATTCAGCAGTATGTACTGACCTTGCATCGCGGTAAGTGCAACAGGTGTTATTACCGGACCTATAGAGTCTAGACTGACGATCCCGGGGCACGAAAAGCAAACATCTTCGATGATTCGGAACCTTAAAACGTCACGAGAGTTTAATTTATGATGTTTTCTAACCGCAGGTATAGACGTTTGGTCCATTACCGAAATTGAAAAATAAAAAGGGGTGATTCGAGGTACTTATGGACAATCGAATAGCATAAACTGTACATCCACAAGGATCAGTATTATTGTTTATGAAAATTGTATAGGAGCCGATGTCGATTTTAATAACATAGTCCTCCCCATGGCTATGGAACTGATTGAAATAGTTGAACTATCAAATTATCATGTTATTTAACATGGCAGTATTTAAGGCATAAGGCAATGCTAGTCTTCGACCCCTTAATGGTACTCTACCTACTCCCCCTTTCTCTTTTACCCTCAGTGCTAATTCTCTTTGGTTCCCGGTCTCGCTCGACTCTCTACATCTGGTTTCCCCTTCGTCGAATACGAAACAGCATCTTCTCGACTAGCTGCAACTGTTCCTAGGGGTTGTTGCTAATTAATGTTACCGGGGTAATTAGGTTCGAGTATAAATTACGCCGGTTCGAACTAGCCTCGGAATTATTCACCCTTCAAATTTATTTTACGGCTATATAATTTTCCGACTTATCGCTAGACATCTATTCCTCCGACGGATAGAAAATGAAGAATTCATATCCTGTGAGGACGAAGGAGTAGATTTGAAAGTGAAAATCTGCTCATAGCAAAAACAAAAGCAGAAGGAAATTTTTTTTTTTTTTTCCTTTATCTGTTTTTTTTTTTTTCTGCACGGGAGACGGACACGTCCCCTTATCTGTCGATGGTTTGTAAAAGGCTTGTTAGTAAAGCTGTACTAAAAATACAAATTGTAAGATGTTCGAGTTGGGGCAAAACCCTCTGGTTTTCTTCGCAGACAACAAATGGCCTATTTAAGTCGATCAGTTTTTGCCATCGTTCTGAGGCAGCTCGACGATGCAGTGCCGGGTATTATGCCCGGTTTGAAAACGAAACGGTATGAGAGAAGAAGAGGAGGATCCGTGCTGTCGACGAGAATAAGGATCCTTTATGTAACAGCGTCTAAACCTGACGAAGTCATCAAGTCACCGACCACCGACTACCAATAAGATCTCGGCTCTTACAAACAAGAAATTTTATACAAGTTTAAATTCGTTTCCCGTTCGTCACTGATCGAACATACTTCGTGTATCTCGCGCAGCAACAAGCCGCGGGACTCTATAGGCGTACCCTCACTCGTTTGGTCCATTAGAATTTCTAATAAAGCCGTCGCAGGTGTAAAAAATGCATCGTCCCCGGTCCTCGTGTCCCCATGAATCACAAGCCGTAAAGACACCGCCGACTGAGACACGTGTAACTCACGAGGTATCCGCTTCACTATGGGACTAAATCTGCAGAGGATATGCTTACTCGTGGCAAATTTCACCACCCACGAAGATTCACCATTCCGAAATACTTACCGCTGTTATAATGCCATTGGAAATGGGTGGAAATATCAATTTCGGATTAAACTCACCATGGAATTATGTATTTCGTTTTTCAAAAGGTGGGAAAAGAGAAGAGGTAATAACGCAATATGGTTATAGGCACCTGTCAAATTTAACAGAGTTTAGTAAATCTCGCTAAGAGTTGATCTTTCAGCCTTTTCGATTTACTACTTATTTTTTATAGTGACGGCGAGTGGCTAATGCCCCGCCGTTCTAGATACTAAATTAAACTACTGAAACCAGCTGGTATGTCGTAAATTATTCCTTACCTACCTACGCGGACCTCACATTCGCTATACTATATGATGTTTAGATTAGATTTAGTTGTTAGTGGATATCCACATGTCGAACAGACGCTTTACTGTAACAGGCATTTATCCAGTTATTAAATATCAGACACCTAGCTGAGTCGTAAAATTTATTCGGCCATTATAAGTTACATATAAACATTGTTAAATGTTCTTCGATCTTTTGAATCATGATGATGCTGATTTTCCCGAAGGGTAGTGTAACGATCTTTGATGATTTATCAACTCGTGTAGGTATAGTGATGAAAAGAAAAATTCATTTCAAAAATCTATTAAGACTGACAGCTGACTGTCATACACAAGGGTTTTTGTTTGGATATTTGAGAACACTATTTCGTACAGACTTTGAACTCCAAACTCCTGTCTATGCAGAACTTACGAGGGTCAAAAACTCGTGGGAGTGAACTGCAGGTCGAGCGGGAGGGGTTGTGTTTTACGTTTGACCTCGTGACGACAGCTCTTGAAAAATTACACCAATGTTTGAACTAAAGTGTCCGCTAATAGATTTGGCTCTGTGAATCATTTGTTAGCATACTTAACCCAACGGGCGCTTCTCGCCGCTCGCCACGCGCTGATATGTAAAATTCATTCACTATTATAAAGGTTACTGGTAAAAAGTACAACTATATCACTAATTAATCTTTTACATTAGATTTAGTACTTGCTGTGATCCATCGATTCATTTTATTTGAAAATTTGATTTTCATTTTCATTCAATGACTTATAAAAATTTTCTATAGCTTCAATATTCCGGTGCAAAAATTGTCTCGATATTTTTCAAACTCCTCAAATTCGCAGCCCGAATAAATTAATGGCAGTGTCGATTCAGCGGGGAAACTTTTACGCCATTACGCAGTGATCTAGGATATATTTTCACTCGGTTATCATTAGATGAATAATTTATTTCAACAAATAATCATGCCGAGTGAATAAACGTCATTTATTTTCATCTTGACAAGGTATAGCTGCACGTACAGCCAACACTCCCAATGATAAATGAAATTTTAATTTAACTAGTACCTACTTACCTGCTGTGTGCTACTTTTCTAATGTTTATGGCTGTGCTGGCTCGGCGTCTGATATATTAAATTTATAGGTAATGTTGGACAGGTGAATTTGAAGATGTACTTATCAATTCCCCTAAGATACATAATTTTTTTATTCATGAATTTTAATTTTTTTTCATTTCTTACTTTCATTCAATTTGTATAAAGTAAGCATATGATCATAATTCACGATCGTTACAAACACCTGTATGGACGTATCACGTATTTGTAATATATTCAGGATTGACAGACTGGTTCGATAATTTTGATCATTAAGATCATGAAAGGTACAGGATTTGAATATTCTAAATCACACTAGAATTTGATTTTTGAAAAATTTAACAAGTCATATTGGGGAAAGAACGAGTATCGAATGTAATCGAATGTAAAAAATATTCAATTTGGGCCCACAACCGAGAGACGTACCTATAACAGGAAAACCAATACATCTCCTCGACCGCCATGATGGATTGCTGGAGCCATGGGAAACTATCTGTCAAGCACAATATCGACCCTCGCCCCTTCGGCCAACGTTCCAACCCCTGCGAGTTGGACGACTCCGGTCCGTCCCGCCGGGGCTTTTGCCCATCCTAGCTTAACTTACACCTACGTGCACCCCTAGATTATTTATTTATTTTCTTCAGTCATTTTATTTGCATAAAATCTGCAGCTTTGCATAAACACTAGTTTTTTTTCCCCTTTTTTTGGTTGTAAATGGGCTTTTACCGTGCCGTTGGCCTTTTGCAAAGCTGATCAATTTCTTTTTTCTTTTTTTTTTTTTCTTTCTCATCAGAAATGAAAAGCGATACTTTTTGCTGGACTAATTTCTACCATCTGACCGAGGTTTGGGCAAGGTTGGAAAGAGAATGACTCGGGATGGATAAGGATGAATAGCACGTGTAGGTGTGACGTCATCAACGCACGGGGCGGTCTCTAGCCGGCGGTATGCGTGCTTAACCTTTATTTCACGGTTTTGAGATCGCTTTCATTTCCTGCGAGTATATATGTTACACGATACGTATTCAAAGTAGAAATGGAGAAAAAAAAGCGAGAAAAAAAAAAGAAAAATTGTTCGATCTTATGTCTCTACAGATACAGAATTGGATTATACAACATCTTTGGGGTTTATTATCCTGCGATACTTCTGCGTAGTATTACTATCTGTTGAAACCATTTAACAATATTTCAATGCCAGTTTTATAATTTTCTTTACCTTTCTTCAATAATTTATTATTATTCATAGGTTCAATAAATTTAAGTACAAAATATAGTTCTTCTTTCTATCAAATAAATTAAACTATCTATACACATATAATTCGACTAGTATTTTTCCTTCAATAATAAAATAGTGATATTAATTGGTCGCTTATAAATATTATCATGAGTTAATTATTTTTTCACTTATTAAAATTACCATTACTCAATATTTCTCACAGCATCGTTTCTATATGTATAAACGTCTCGTTACGTAAGAGTGGATTTCAATGGCTCATTTTCACTGATATACTATGTCAACCAGTTTAGAGAAAAATGAAAAAAAAAAAAAAAAAAAACGACCACACGCAAAATTTGTTAACTTGAATTCACCAATTAGTTCGTCACTCATGAACCACGTATTCTTTTTCTTCATATATAGTATGCGAAATTTTGCGTTCAATCGACGGTGAAGATTTCTCATGGACGATTTTCAAAATATTCCTATACAACCGGAGCTAATAATTAAAAACTAACTTATAATCTAAGTCCTTATTTCAATGTAATATACGTAAATAAATTTTAACTATTATTTACAGTACCTTAAATGTTAGTAGGAACATTACGTTTGAAATTTGATCTTCGACTAATACATAATATATAAGGCCTAAGCTATATCTGGAACATATAATATCGTTCGATGAAAATCTTTCATGATTCTAGTCAATTCAGTCGGTAGAATAAATTTACTACTGTTTAAAATTGCTTGTCAAAGATGATAAAAAAAAAAATGTGAAATAGACACCCCAGGTTTATTTTTAAAGAGAAAGTCCCGCAAAGTTTAAATCATTTATCAAAATCTAATTTATTCCGAATACGTTCGAGCTACTGTTATACGACTCGTAATTCTGGCTTTTGAACCTTGTTACAAAAACTGACAAACATTTTAGGGCACAGATAAGACCGATGATTTGTTAACAACGCGATTTGAGACGTTCGATTCAATAAATAGAAAATTGAAAACTTTAGCAATTTCTACACCCCCCCCCGTAGCCGCAGCCATCTTCTTGGCCTATTTTGGTACAATCAATTTCAGCCAGGGAATGAAAAGCGTGCAAAGAATTTAAAAGACGAAAATAAACACCCGGAAACCGAAAAATAAAAATTTAATAAAGCTCGAAGTTACACGTTGCGTTGCCTAGTTACCGTGAAGCTAAACATTCAGTTCATAAGTCCAACAAGTTGTAGAGTCTTTTGGCGCCTTTGTATTTGCACAGGTAGTTCTTCTGTTTGAGTTTGTAGGATAACTTTCACTTTTCCTATAAGCTTTAGCGGATTTAACACGCTTATAGAAATTCGCTGGTTGAAAACTGCGAGCAATTTTCGAATTTCGAAAATATTAGACAAAATAATGAACCAGCGATTGCACGCGATAAATTAGCGCAATTTTGTATGACCGAATTTTCTTACGAATGAATAATTAACGGCCGGAAAAATACCAACACATCACTATGTTCGTGTAATTATCAGTCTTACAAATAAAACACCACCGTTGACTCCGAGGTGGTGAAATTTGTACGGAATTGATCCCTGCCAGTTTAATAAAGCCTTTTTCAACCGACGTGGACATTCCTTGGTATTGGAAACCGTTTCACTGATCACAAAACAACACATTCCAACAACTGCGCTGAAGATAATCAAAAAAAAACTAAATTTTACCTGTTAAAAATAATAAAATGGTAACTGTGTAGTATCACTTGCAGCCAACGCGTTCGGCCATCTTATTTTTCAACGTTGCGCGCAGCTGCGTAGCAACCCCCACCCTTAAACCATCCCGCATGGTTCCCTCGGCCCTTAAATTATATCAGGCCAATATCTGAACTTTATAGCTCAGCTGTACGTAACTGAAATTACTATCGAATCAAAGATCACCTTAAAATCGCACTCGAACTTTATCAACATTTGCCAACCCTTAGGCCGTGAGATAATGAAATATCATTTACCTGCGCGTGAGTAAAAACATTCAAGCTTGTTCAAATTCATGGAGGGTTTGAACGAGCGACAGTTAATACGGGGTGAAGTAAAAATTTGTGGAATCATCGTAGAAATATAAATATCTTGGAGCAGATAGTCAAAATATTTTCGAGCTAGGAATGAGGGTAGTGTAAAATTGAAACGCGATGGGCACCGGGTTTGCCCTGTGAAATTCAGCGTGAACGAACTATCGCACGAAGTGAGGATCCCGAAGTATTCAAAGAGAAGGTTCGGATAAACGAAGGCAGAAAATTTTAGGCCCTCCTTTACCTGGCCGGGCGTAGGATACTTGGCTGTTTAGTTCGCTTAGCCATAAATCATCAGCGTTGCAGGGTCAGCTGCCCGATCTTAGCCGGGCGGCCTTCTCTTTCCTGTTCACGTTGCAGCGTGAAGATCCAGTCTGGATTGCCCATAGCTTTGGCGTTGTTGCCCAAATTCGTTGCGATTTTGCTGCAACGTTTCCTGTCGATTACCGTACGAGTCTTGTTGCCGATTTTGATGATGATGTTGACTTTGATGATAGCTCAAATAGGCAGCGTGAAGATGCTGCTGTTGTTGCTGATGAGGAATAGTCTGCTGATGTATTAAAGGCTGTTGTTGTTGTTGTTGTTGAGGCGTCGATGTTGTAGAATTATTCAACTCTTGTCCACGATGCAGCATCATCGTAGTAGTCGTGGTGCTTGTCATCAAAAGTGCATCAGCGCCCGTTCCTTGGACGGAGGAAACGTCTTCTGAAGTAACTCCTGGCTCGAGAGGATTGTAACCTACTTTCCCGTCCTTTTTAGCTTTCATTCGCCTGTTTTGAAACCAGATTTTAATTTGGCGTTCGGTCAGACACAGGGCATGAGCGATTTCGATACGACGTCGTCGAGTCAGGTAACGGTTGAAGTGAAACTCCTTCTCGAGTTCCAGGGTTTGGAAACGCGTGTACGTCTGCCTCGTTCGCTTGTGACCAGCTCCGGTGACGTCAGCTGCAACAAACGACACGTTTTGTTCAATATGCAAGACACAGTATGACGATATGGTGGTTGGGCATGGCTGAGTAACAGGAAAAAATACAAAAACGAAATAGAGTCAAATTTGAGGCGAAAATTTCCTGCTCGAATCTGCTTGACTCATTTATTCTCAAATTTAGAAACGCATTACAGGTTTGACAATCAATCAAATCAATAATTTACATCATAGGCTCAATCGAATCTATGATTCGGACCCAAAAATGCCTATCTGGAAATTTCAAATATCTTATAAACTATCGCATATGTTCTAATCTGAAAATCTTTTCTGATTGCTATTCTGCATGGAAATCATATCAACGATGGAACAGCGTTGATCTTCACGATCTGAATCAACAAACCATTTGCATATCCAGACTTCATCCAAGGATAATCGACTTGGCGTTGGTTCTGATCCTCCCCGTAGTCGCTGGTTTCAGTTGGACTAGCTTTCCCGACGTTGTTATTATTCGCGTAAGTGGAGTAGCCGGGTTGTTGCATAGTGTCAAATCCTTGAGATGGCGATGCTGGAGTGATCATCGGAGTAGTACAATTTTCGTTCGGCGCCTGCGCCGTAAATCCTTGATAACTTTGCACGTATCCAACCCCTACTTCCGATAGTTGTTGTCCTTGAGAAGAATGCCGAAATCGTTCCTGCCCGGATGTATCAACCAGAAGAGCGTTCCCATTCATCGGAGAAGTCCTGTCATTAGTAGGCGGAGTGTACGGGGGAGTCTGAGACGTCATAACCGATGACGTCACGGTCTTACCATAAGACGGTGCCGCGTAGCTTTCCACCAGGGCGTCCTTCCCATGTCGCAAAAGGGTCTCTAGAAGGCTGGAAGGCTGCGGAATCGGTTCCGATACCGACTTGCTAGGATATACCGAAGGTCCTTGAGGATGGAACTGAAATTCTGATCCAGAATATGGATTCTGTCCACTTGAGACAGCGTCCGTCATTGTAGGCTGGTATGGCCAATATCCAGGCTCGTTGTTTGCGAAGTAAGTGGAGCTCGCCATGTCCTTTGATATTTTTCTTTTTTTTATTCAACACGTCACAGACTGGACACCCACAACCACCACCGCACTTTGTTTCACTTAAGGATAAATTCGTGGTAGATTTGAACACAGGATTTTGTACGACACATATGCACACACGCACACACACATACAGATGCACACACAGCTCGCTGATTACTTCACGATGAAATAGGCTGTTATAAGAAGCCCCTGAACTCACTTATATGACGATAGTTCTATCCCGACAACTTGTCCACGAAACTTCACTAGATGAACTCGGCTTGGCGACTCGCTTTGGTACAATGAAACGAAATGATTTGTGCTCGTAGTTTCGACCCCGTCACGATTTCAAGCTCAGAGTCCGTCTGCCGGGCACCAGGGGTTCGCGCGTGCCAATGTGCCCCCACCCCCCGTAACCCCCGTAACCCCCGAAAACTTTCACTGGTTTATTACTGCAGTACAACAGCGGAGAGGGTGGTGGGGGTGCAAGCCACCCCTTGGTGCCTCCCGCCAAGCCAGGCCAACGGATCCTCTCTCTCTCTCGTTTCTTTGTATCAGCTGTCCTTTGACATTGGGGCCCAAGGGTGACCGGGAAACGGGAGAACCACCCCCGATATTCACTCGATACTGTTCGATGCCGTGTGTCCGTCCACCCCCCCGCTAGTCGGGTACGTGTCCCCTCCCACTATTAACGCCATTCACCCAAAACCCATATTGGATCTCCCCCTGGATTTACACAATGCGCCATGTGTGCCCCTTCGCGTGTGCCAACGTATTATACGAAGGCCCTGGCTGTGCGCCTATAGGACGGTGAATGTTGAACGTCGAGATTTAGATTTAGGGACCGGTTTTAGATCGTCTGGGAATATGCGGAGCCATATCTTAGTATGAAATCTGTATATTTTTTGGCGGGTGTGAAAATGATCGTCAAATTCATTCGCTTGATCCCACAGCTTATATCTGTAACCCCTATTTTTTCGATTTTTGATTTCTTTTTTCGTTTTTTTTTTTTTTTTTGTTTTTTTCTTTAAACTGTTGAGGAAGTGAAAGACGGAGTAGCGAATAAAGTGAAATAAAGTGAACGAAGTGCGTGATGCAGCCGGCTAGGCGAGGGCAGTCTTGCGAGTGACGTCTTCTCTAGGGCGCCCGGAGTTCGCAGCGTCGATTAATCACACACCCGTATACACTCTACGGTTCGGGCTTGCCGCCAGTATACGTAGTTAGCGCGGTTTCTACCGCGGCACTCCTCTGGATTTTCATTAATCCAAGTTTTCGTTGGCTGTTTGCTTTTCCATCGTATACTTACGTACACACCTATGGTAGTTAACTATATACCGCAACCGATGTATATATACCTTATACCGCTCGAAAAACGCTTTCGTTCCTGCTAAGTGAGACGTATTAATCCATTCGGTTTGCGGACACGTATATCGCTAGTAAAAAGCAGGCGACTTGTCTTTTTTTTCCTTTCTCTAGTTACTTCCTTTTTTTTTTCTTCTTTCTTTCTTTCTTTTCATTTCGAAAATAATTATCTTTGTACACCATTGCGGTGGTTATAGGTCGCCCCGATACATGAAAAACTATAAATAGTAAAACAGTTCCGAAAATTTGATTAATGATGGGCAGTGTGACGGCCGACTAGCGGCCACAACGATACGGTACCCTGTGGTGGACACACGAGACGCGTGAACACATTGAATAGAGGTTTTCATTTATACCCGCGAATGCAGCACACCAATACCTATATCCGTTATACTACATGCAGGTCCGACGAGCCACCGATAATAAATAATAATTCTGGTAGGGCGATGGTAGGCCCAGGGAGGGATAGCTGTTAGGGAGAAAAAAAAAGGTATAATGCTTATAGGGTACCACTGCAGGGCATCAAACCGTAAATGATTCTAGCTACTGACTTCATTTGATCGTTGACGATGCTTAAGAATTCTTATTTCAGAATAAAATTAACTCCGACTTGTGGTTCGGTATATAAATGATGATTTCATATTCTCTGTTATAGAATATTTCAGGGATCTATAAAGTAGATGGGATTTCGTCGTATTCCGCAGGGTTATTAATTCTCTCGATGTAATAATTTGATGGAGAACTATATCCGTCCGTGAATATAGAATGAATGAAATTTATCGTTCTGTCAAAGAATATATACTGGGTAGATAACGTCGTTGGTAAACTTGAGAGACGCGTCAAGGTAGGTATAAGACTATAAGGGATAAGGTAAAGTAAAACGGGGAAAACTACCTGGATGACGAGCCGTTGTGATGTATTACACCGAAAGTAAGTTCGGTTATATACTTTATGAGGCAAGCTCGTAAAACACGAAGCTGCAAAGAGACACGCGCAGGCACGTGCTACCCCCTCTCTATTTCTCTCTTTAACTAACCCTAGAGAATTTTCACCCCCACCCACCTTTGTTACGAAGTAATATATTAATTTTTCTACAACCGTACCTGGCTGTACATATACACCTATACACGCAACACACATACGCAGATGACTGAAAACAAAATTATAGACGGTCGTCGAACGTTTTTATTCAGGTATACGAAGTTACCTACCCCAATGACAAGCCGTCGAATATACCCCACTATATTCTCAGGCCATGGAAAAATAGTCGTAAAACTTTCTCCGCGGCGTTGATGCCTAGCTCGGAAAAATTTACCACCTCTTCAACGAACAAGTTTCTTTCACTGGTTTCCAGCATAGTTACAGAGTAGGTACCTAACTCGTGACGTGCGAACAACCCTATGAGTTTTTCTCTTTAACTGCAGCGATTTTTTTGAAAAATTCATGTTTTTTTTCTTACCTCTTCCAACACTATTTTTGCCACATGATATTGCTACATAGATTTTTATTCTTTCATTTTCTTTCTGTGGCTCATGTATTTATTACCCAAAATGCAATGCTCGGTTTCAGGGGTAGGTAATTACAGAAGCGATCCTATTTACCATCCGAATAAAATTCCAGGTCTCCATGGCGTGAAATGGTTTGAACCGTCGTTTCATCTCATCGAAGCGACATATGTGCCCTTCGAAGGGAGGCGTTTCAAGCAGTATTTCGTATAGGGGGTGGCATTTGCAGCCATTTGGGAAAATTGGGAATATCGGGATCAGGCGGTCTCTACTTTAGCACGTTGCTATTATTGTCCGATTGATTTATATTTTGTTTGTGGTGCACGACAGAGCGCCCATAAGGCACAGGCCTATATCTGCCCGCGTATATTTGCCAAACTATTCATTCGTCACTGAAAACTTTCGATTTTTATTTACACGGAACAAAATCCTTTCGCTGAATTCACCTTTTCATTATACTTTATAACTGTGGCTTATCTTTCTCCCGGTTCAATGAAGAATCAAATAAAATGAAATGGAATAAAATGAAATGAAATCATTCACCAAACGAACAAACGCACGCTGAGCTAGACATACCCATCGCGTGCTTCTCCATGTCAGAATAATGACAACAATAATAATTCTAATGATAATAATAATTGCCCAGCCCGTGAGAGTCGAGCCCAAAATCACCTTTGAACTTTATACAAGGGAGAGGCAGTGGGTTTTGAAATGCTGCCAGTTTAGTTATGTGAGCGTTTTCATCGAGGAAATAAATTTCGAATGAAAATAACGATCGCAGATATTATTAAACGTTCGAACGGTTGTGCGTTATTTTGGAAAAATTTCAATTCTGTGGATATTGAAGGCAGGGATGCAAAAATGATGATTAAAGGATATCGAAGGCTAGGGGTCGCGCCATGTATGGTTTTACACATTGCTATAACTTTTCGTATTATAGCAATATAGCAATATGGATGCAGACATGGTGCATACGGGTACCATTCATATTTAAGCTACAGGAGCGGAATAAGTGTAGGGAATGAAAACGGGCGGTTCGGGGCGGAGCGGAAAAAGTGCTGAGCAATCGTTCGGAGGACGACTGTTCCTTGACTGGCTCAACACGTATGTATAATGTATAGAGAGGAGTTTTGCACTGGTATGATAAGCATGAAGTATTCTTGCACATGTATGCATCGAAGAAAATTCAATGGTAAATATATTCAGGAGGGGGACTCCACCTCTCGATTATTTCACACGAATAAGGCCCCTCAATATCTCAATATGTACAGTCTCAAAGTTTGACACGGACCCATACAAACGTACATAAACTCGTTGATAAAGAACGCGGGTGCGTGAGGCGTCACTGACGTATCTTCTCTCTCCTGTCGCGATCCTTGAGTAACCGAACATGTGTATCTTTCTCTTGGCAGTGGGTACGTGTCAATCTCCTTCTGCCTCCTACTGCGGTTAGAATACGTCTTCGTATTTGAGTCATGGGATGAGAACGACAGGGAAATAATACCGTGAGGTTTTAACAATCCTAGTGAACCCGATGATATCGCGTTAACGCTTAGACGACTGGTTATTCTCAGAAAGAACTTGGCACACGTTCGAACTTTCAGTAAAGTAAACCAAAAAGGAAAGAAGAAAAAAAAAAGAAGAAAAATAAAGCACATTTCTAGCGGTAAAATTGCAGGTGACGAATTACGCATTGTTTAATCAAGTACCGCGAGAGACTGCAGGCATCTGTAATCCATCTCAGTTAAGTCTGTGGTTGTTTTTTGGATTGTTGGCGCCGTTTCTTTGACCAGAGTCAAAGCCTTCTTCCTTTAGACGAGTCCGCACGCTCACGGGCAGTCAGCAATTCATTAATCGTCGCTAATGACATAAAAATACAGTCCTTAAAGAATTTTCTGGTGATCTTTTATACTATGACTCTAACTTTCATATGTACTACACAATTGCACAATGGATTGTTGCCGCTGACGCTGGTTCTATCTCGAACCAAAGCCGTGTAATTGATTTTAGGTGTAAACCTGTCTTAAGTAGTAATCTGCAATGTCAAAGCTGTGAAAATCCGGTAGATATAACTTACAAAGTTGGAAAGGATTACCGGATTGTCTTTTGCTAGATTCCTGGGTATACAGGGACCGAGAAGACGCGGCACCACGGGGGTCTCGTCTTAGTGACAGGCGAGCCTTGGGAATCATTTGCTTCGACCAGTCGAACCCAAATAAAGGATTATCCATCGCTCTCTCAACTGGCCTCTTCAGGTAGCAGAGATCCCACAGTACCTAACTAATATAAAAGTTGTCTCAAATCTGCGGATAAGCGTAAATCGACAAAAAGGACCCAAGGGTATATTTACCAGATTAACACCGAAAAGGGTGTTGAATATTATAACGTATTAGAAACTGTTTTGACATTCCAGATACCCTAAGCATCATGAAATCCTTGGGCAATAATTCCAACGAAATGATGTAAGGGTATTTTGTGACCCGTGTACGAGAATGGTCGAAAGTGCTTGACCTATATATACTTTTTGGAATCGTGCATCTAACGTACCCTCAGCCAGTATACTGGTCTCAGGGATGTAGAGAGAACCTCTCTCTGCATAGCTCGTGTCAGCTGTCTATACCTATTCCCTCTTCCACTTCTTCGAGCATTCTGAATAGGACGGAGGCAGTCGGAGGTTCCAGTTCCATCGTATCGTGTCTGGAGGTCGGGAGGGCGAGAAGGTGAGGGAGGATGCTGGCGGCGACGGCGGGATCGTCTCCGTATCAATGCGGTGGAGATTGACAGGGCAAGCTATGATTAACGATGCCAAACTCCCTCCGAATGCCTCGCCTCGCATCCCGCCATCCTATACTTTCTCAGCACCGCGTGGCGCGGACTGGCTTGGTGTGGTATGGTATAGCACTGCGGACCGGGGTCCGGGGCTGCTACCCTAGAATAAGAAGAGGACGAGGGCCACAAGGAAAGAGCAAAGAGGAAAGAGAGGGAGGAGTGGTGTTCCGCGGTGAGAAGTAAACACGTTACACAAACGAATGCAGGATCAATAGTAGACCGAACGAAAGAACGAACCATCCGCAACTTACTCAGAAGTGAAGACAGAGCCTTCAGCTTTTTTTTAATCCTTTTATAACCACTTCTTGGCTACAATTTTTCAATGGCATTAAACTCTCAGCTATAAATCGACCTAATAGTGCCTTGAATTTTTGCGCGTCATTTATGAGATTATCATGATGAATCGTGAGATCTGGGGGTAATCGCTTGATGGAAATCTGAAAGATGAAACGAAAAGAGAAAAATTCTATAATTAAATGATAATAAAACTAAGCGAAAGGTGACTACGACGTGATGTTGCATCGCGAGGTTGCGGTTATCCATGGAAAGAGTATAAAATAGGTGAAGTGCCGAGCTTCGAGCAAACGAAGTTAATGCGCGTATCGCGTGCGCCGGAAACCCCCCCCCCCCCCTGCCCTGGTACGTCTGACGCTGGTGAAAGAGAGAGGAGAATAAATAGTAAAAGAAGGTTGAGGGTAACCACAACCCCCGCTACCCTCGCAGACTGACCCTTTGAGGACGGGAACTGGACGAGAAAGAGAGATGACGGCCACTCCCTGCCTCCGCACGCACCTTAGCCTTCGCCTTCGTCTTAGCCACTAACCGCACTTGCGAATTACGATCTCAAATTATAATAAACTTTGCGGCGTTTGAAATAACAGAGCACGTAACATTGACACGATCTTTTCAATTTATCTACGATCTAGATACCTTAATTATCCTCTCTGAGTAATTTCTGCTCGGTTTTGCTCCTCTTCGTCAACCCTTTATGCAAATCGTTCATTTTTTCACTTAATAGGTTTCAGCAGAAAAACTAAAAATGTATAGGTTTGAGTCGGCAAGAAATTCACGGGGATATAATGACTGTCATAATAGATGGAAAATAATTACTCATAAAGTGAGTATAAAATCTCGACACTTTTACTAAATCCAGATCGTGTCGTCTGATGAACCGCATTCACTGTTCATTCCGAGCCACGGTGGGCCTTGGGTAGTTCGTTTATTCAAACGTCGATGCGAGGATCGCGGGCAGTCCGCCACGGGCCCGCGGAGAACCAAGCAATGCATCGTTAGCGGGCCTGGCCAACAGATAAATGACGCGGTCGCCTCACATCTGACGTGAATGAAGCCGGGATGGCTTGCCTACATGGCCTACGCCACGCCACACTGGCTACAGCGATCGCAATAACTGCCTAATGATATATTGAACGCGACCACCACATCCTGCGTAATTTAAATGCACCTACGCGATTCAATTAATTAAGTGACCACTGCACCACCGAATGACTATACAGACTTTATGCGCAGGTACCTCGAAACGAGCTTCAGAACTTTCGTATTATATCATTTTGTGCCGTTTCATGATCCGCAATTTTTTTCGTCATGTAGTTGGTTCTTTTCTATTTTTTATTTTATTTATTTTTTCCTGATCTCGACTCATCCATAATTCGATATGCTATTTGAGCCTTGGGAAGTATATGGTGAACAAATGTATCTCGATGTATGAATCTAATAAGCGTTAGATGCACACGCGGCCGCGTCCGTGTCTTGGCACAGTTCGGTTGTCTTCGAAGCGTAGCTAGTTTTTTGTCGAAACTTTTTTCTTTTTATCCAAGCAAATTGCGCTTCCGTTTCAAACTGTTAAGTCGTTAAAAATTGCGAGAGACGCGGTCGGGTCGATCTGCGCCCGGTAGGTAGGTAGGGCGCAGGTAATTACGTACTTCGAAAGTAATTTGTTAACTTTGACCGGATTGTCCCTATCTTAAAGAAAAACACACCCCTTTTCTTACAGCCTATATAACATGCCCTTATATTTGATGACCAGAATTATATACATTACCCAGCTATACCATCACATCAGTGAAATAAATGATTAAAACAGTCGTTACGGTATCTCGGTTGAAATAATACCAAATTTTTGCTTATCCACGATATTATTACGGGGGTTGACAGGGCTGTGAAAGTAGCCAGGAGCTGAAGGGCCGAATGGGGGTTGAGGGGGAGGATTGAGGTACGCACGAGCTCAGCCATGCCCAAATAGAAATTCAATTGATCTTGTCCAGCAGTGTCGGGCAATCTATCTTGTTCCTTCCACACGGGTCTGGGTCTGTGTCTACCGCGGGCGTCCCCACGTCGCCGTAGTCGCGACGACGTTTTGGTATAGCTACGGTTCCGACGGACGCAATGGAAAAAAGGGGACAGCTGTCCAGCCGACCGCCAAACTAGCCATTAATTACCGTCCCAAACCCACTTACACTCATTCACTTGTTTGTCCTTTCTTCTTTATATTTATCCCCCCGCCCCACTCTGAATAAAAATTGTTCTGCCAAAGCGTAGCGTTTTGTCGACACCGCCCCCACCCGATAATCTCCGTGACCTATCTCAACCGTATCAACTCGAGGACCGGGATTTCCTTTTCTATTTTTCATTTTTCATTTCATTTTTTTCTGTTTATATTTTATTTTTTGAATTTTTTTCAGTACAATTTTATCTAGGATTAAAATAAGGCGAGACAAGTGCGAGCAAAGCACTTTGAAATATCGTAAATTTAATACCAGGAAACACTTGGGGGGCGTCGATTATTTAGCAACACTAAATGACGGCTCGTAAAAGTGAGTTAATTGCGATATGCATGGAGCCTCAGTAATTGGAGCTAAAATTTCACGATAACCGAGCGTAAAGATGCACTAATATAGTAATATCGTGGCTGTGTGTACGAGAAGAAGGAGAAGAAAGAGAAAAAGAAGAAGAAAAAGGGAAAAAATATTGCGAAAAATTCGACCCACGGTGAAGATTTTTTTCCTAGATATGAAGCGAACGAAGTGTTAAAACGTAAAACGGTGATTTAACAAAGTGCTAAAATCGTTGTTCTTAACAAGGCGTTGGTAATTACCTGTCTAGTTAAATTATGCAAAAATAAATACTCTGTTGTTAAACAAAATAGGTTCCGGAAGTTCGGGAAATCTTTAGTGCAGACTCGAATTGAAATTACTTGCATTATATCTTCAGCATAAATAAAAAAATAGATGCATAAAAGGTGCTGAGGAACTTCGTAACAGCCTTCATTTCAATGCGGTATCATTAACGGAGCTGATCTTGATGCACCTGAATGTGAGATCGTTATAATTGTGTTCTGAAATGAAATTCGAGTATATAAATGCATCGTGGGCGATGGTATAGAGCATAATTAGAATGGAATTAAACGTAGGTCAGGTAGATGAATGCCGTTATTATAAAATATATTTCAATAACGAATCCCAATGGTGATATAAATGATTTGTCATCAAACCCCTAGCAGCGCGTTTCGCGAGGATCCAGCCCTATTTTATAATGATAGATACAGGGAGAGGTATCGCAATGGGTCAATCGACAATAGAAGCTGGTGATCAATGGGCTCTTAGCTTGAGAGTGGCGAGAATAAACGATTTAATGGTAGGTTTATATACGTTTGTAATACTTCCTGGAATCTCATTGCTTCTTGTTCAGCTGGAGTAAACTGAAATGGGACAAAACATATCGCCTTTGAAATAGACTATTAAGATAAATTAAAAACGGTTTAAACGAGTTATACACGTGGATATTTTGACCGTGATATAGTCACCGCGTGTTACCACATCATCATCATCTAAAAGCCCAGGAAAGTTCTTGAATATCAGTTTGGTTTTGGTTCGAGCAAGATCTCCGAGGCGGAGGAGACTTGAGAAGCATCGTCGGGATTATATGGGGCGCGACGACGCACACGAAGATGTCATCTCGGGCTTGAGGATTCGTACATGTGCGACGAGATACGCTCGGTTTGCATCCGCACCTCGCACCATTATTTGTTGCTTCCGTTCGTCGGGCTATTCTGAACGGCGTCCTTCGTCTTGAAACTATACCAGCGACAACCGGCGCGATTATCCAAGCTTGTTTTGTGATATCCGTCGTCAAGCACGGCTCTCGTATTAAACAACATTGTTCTTACATGAATTACGTGTTCGATAACCACATTGGATAAATTTCACCCACAGCCGCGGTGCGTGATCTATACGCAGCGCGAAACAAGCTAAATTCAAATTCGGATGAATCTGAGTTTGTCACAAAAGAAAAAAAAGAAAAAAAGAAAGGAAGAGAAAAGAAACACCGAATAGAAATGAAGTTTCAAAGTAAATCTGTGTAAGCCATTATACACCTTGTTGTAAGTCCTGTCAGAGTCGTCCTTGTTCCTTGGCTGTTCGTTGGCAAGGAGAATAATTCGAGCTAGTGCGCTCTCTCGTTATCAGTCGGCTTAATCAAACGATTAATGATTCTGTAAATTTAAAAATAAGAGGAGAGAGGGGGGAGGGCTCGTTGGTCGAGCTTGTTAGTCTCTGGCCCTCGCCTCGTCCACCCATGCATTCGAATAAACGAGTTACTTTGACCGATTGACTAATTATCGGCTGGGCGGTCGCGCCACTATACGCGGTCCTGCACGACGCCGCGAGTATCTCTATAAAACATTTCGTACTTTAAACTAAAATCTACAGGATGTCCAATGATCTTTTAGGACGTTCAGTTGCTTCATTCTATCTCTCAAGAATTAACCAAGCCTTAAATTCATCTACAAATGTCTACTCGTATACGCTCGCGAAAGAAGCCTTGCTGTACGCGGATATCAAAAGCCATATTTCTCTGCCGTAGAAATCGTTGAAAGCTTGAAATACTATACTTGTATCAGTTGCTTGACGTACATATTTTTGAATCGAATAAAATTTAGCAATCTCATAATTAACCGTGTAGAATAAGACCGCGTCCGTTGGTTCGAAGGTTAAAAAAAACTGTTGAAACTTTTGAGCCACGTTGTACACCTAATGCTACCCTTGGGAGATATCGAAGCTGTGATGGAACGACCCGAGACGCGTTAAATATCGAGTCAGCCAAGAAAGCCGCGCTAAGGTAGGTATAACGAGGGCACGTTGGTCGAGCACACTTTACCACGATCAGGGCTGCTCATTAGGCGCGGATTAATATGATGCTGTCATGGAACGGAGAGCTTACCTACCTATACGGGAGCCGATGTAACTGCCGCTGTCTTGTCCCTCGTGGTCTGAACATATTTTCGTTTTTTCTCGAATACTTAATTAAACGAAAATCGTCGTTACTTTTTTGGCTCGCTGAAAGATCCACCTTATTAATAAACCATCGGTATACCGCCATTGAATTTCGTCAAGAAATCAGTTGCGCGAATTTAAATTACGAAAGTGACCCGACTCCAAATTCTTTTTTTTTTTTTCTCTCTCCTTTTCTCTCCGACTTTTTTTCTTCTTTTACAATTGATATACGCTGGTACGCTGCAGAGAAGTGGGAAGAGTCAAAGTTTTATTTGGGATTTCGCACGAAATCAAGACCTCGGGAATCGAGGGTGGGAGCGCAGGGGTAATGGCGTGTGCGTTATGCTGATAAATCGTTGGCCCTGGCGCGTCAAAGCTGACTTCGAGCTGACGGGATCTTGGTGGTGGACGGCTATATACTTCCTCTGCCTATTTACACCCTGCTACCAATTCTAGGTACATAAAGCGGTACAGGTACATAGGTACAGGGTGTTCCCGTGTTATTAGGTGTCGACTTTACATGGAAAAAAATTGCCCGAAATTTTATTAGAGTAGGTTTCACGCTCACCCAAAACATACAGACAGAGAATTCTCCACACCCTCGACTCGTTCTATACTCAACTCTTTGGTGTAAATTCTTGACAATTATTCAACGCTCTAATAAGGTAATTGTCGTCTACTGATTGCCCACTTATCCGTTCGCAATAGGTACACTCGGAATCGAAGTAGTATTATAATGAACGTTACCCCGAGATCGTACGATGATAAATTCCGAGGTATTAATGAAAAACCGTACGCAGAAAATAAGGGAAGATATATATGCAGCGAATGTCACCAGGGCCTTGGTAACATCGGAGGGAAATTAACTTGATAGGACTTGGTCCTTTTTTCACATCCTTATATATGTTGTAAATAAATGTAAAGGCCACCCAGATCTTTATGGTCTGGTTACGTGGTTCTGGTCCAGGTGTGTTATTACAGCTTTATCGATGGTAGTGGCTACCAGCCCGGGCACAAAACCTTAATTGAAAGACAATGAGCGTAAAACGATTAGGACAAAAGTGGTTCTGTAGATATAGTGGAGCTCGGAATAATAGTCAGAAGCATATAAACGCGGTGTGTCGTAGGCGCCTTGATTAAAATTCAAGGAAACATGACAAGTAGTATTCACGCTCGATCTTTTCCTCGGAGGCGTCTACTCCGTGCCATAAACTCGTCTATCAACGGCGAATATCAGATCATCCGGGCCCGGTCCTTCTCTGTCAAATATTGCGGCTTAGAACAAACAGCAATAAGTCTTTCGTTTGATATGAGCAAATATTTGCGTCCCGATTTTCTCCCCTAATACTTGACAGGATTATCTTCTTCTGCAAGGAAGCGATACGGAATTTTTCGCGGAGCAGGGAAAGCTGGTCATGCCTTGAATAGCCGCACCTGAAATTAAGGTACCTAGATGACCAGCGCATTTTTCCCAGCATCCGATCGCGCGGTCCAGTGCCTTCGGTAAAACGAGACTCGAGTTACGACTCGAGTAGCTGTGGCCTGCAGGGGGAGCGGAAGAGTTCCTGGAAGTATCGCTGACCGAGAGCAATGCTCCGGTGCTCCGGTTCCCGCGTACCCCCACGACCCCCCTACAAGGAATCCTGCGCCCTGTACACGGAACTCCTTCGTGAGAGCAAAAACTTAAGTGCCCTATACCTTTTTCGCCCCTATAATACGAAGAATCTAATAAGGTGGTGTGCAATGTGTTGTGCCTTTGTGTATATCTTTTCAGAGGAACGCGGGGGCCAAGCTTCCTTAAATACGGTGTCACTACGTGACGTCACGTTTCACGTTTCACGCTTTTCATTTTACTCTTATTTTATTTTATTTCATTTTATTTTTTATTTCTTAACATTTTTCTTTTATAACACCGCGACCACAAATCTATGACTAGAAATTACCGGCGGCATTTGGGATGAAATTATTTTTAAGATTATGATATTCGTCCATGGTGTTGAAATACTCGTGTGTGTATACCTGTCACGCCTACATATGTGTGCTAAAGAGGCGGACGAAGGGAAGGGAGGGAATCAATCATGTTTTTATTAAGCGATACACAGTCAATCATGTAATTATCGAGGCGACGCCAGCGGCGCGGAGACAAAGACGAACCCGGACCACACAGAAGGCCGTCCAGGTTCAGTGGCAGCTCTCCTTTGGCCTTCCCTCACTGACAAACTCCTGCTAATAGATTTATTTCTTGTTCTTGTTCTCGTTCTGTTGACTCGACGGTTACAGTTTACCTGTCCTCGCACAGAATCGATCATTTCTTTCCCATTATCGGCTAAGATACTTTCGTCTTTCATTAACATGTAGGTATGGCTTGTAAAAATTGTTGCTTCCCTCAGAAAATGCGACCTTTTGTTGACACAATAATTCAGATACTTGGCAAAATTGATAATTTTTAAATTGGCTTTCTCTTATCCTCTTCGTAGGTAGTCGGCGATCCCTGCAGACTTTGCCAGACAGACAAGCGAGAGAGGTAGTGACGGGGCATTACCTGTTTAATGCGAAGCTCTTTAGGCTCGGCTAATTAATGACTGGATATTAGCGTAATCGTAATGAGCCCAAATTACACGGCAATCATGCGGCCTGCTGCCACGGAAGGGTTCGACTTCAAGGTTCGGAGCAGAAGTTTCGAAAAGGGATTCTTCCCCACAGAAGTTTCAACGAAGTTATAAATGCGTCTTGAGATTATGATAAGGTAAAAAATTCATTAAGACAAACAACTAGCCGAATTTAATCAATGTGTTTTTCTAATTTAACCAGCTTTACAGTTTCAATAGATTCCGCTTACTTATTCCAATGACGTTAAATTATATGCCGTATATTTCATACTAGCTAAATTTCATAAAATTTGGTATCCAACGTTACACCTATTAATTAAAGAATTTCTAGGAGTGTTTCTTACACGAGTCCCATAATTCAGGGTACGCATTTAGCAGGTGAAACTAAATAAATAAATTTACATTTCTTCAAACGTGTAATGCGTTTTAATCGTTCTTAGTCGGTCGAGGGCTGACCAAGCGATTCTCGTACTACTTCTAATCTGCTTATTCAATTCGACAGTGAATTCGAGTCGTATACAGTAGCTTAGTTTCATGCATACGATTGAATCGTCCCATCGAAATATCCGAAATAGTAACTGACCGCGAGTTCTAAAAGCAAGTAAAACATCGACAGTAGTAGAAACGTTGTTTAGTCAGCCCCGTCCGATCCGCGAGTGAATTGAATCGATCTTATTTTTGACATATTACCGTTTCATTTCTTGATTTACTTCGAGAAAAGAGCGCGTTACTTGTTGGATGGGGAGAATAACTTTCGGTGTAAGAAACGGAGATAAAAAAGATCTGGAGCTGACTAATCAATTTTGTGAGTCTCTTTGACTTGCAGAATCTTAAAGTATGAAATATGTATTACAAGTATTTTTCTTAGCGGGAACATGAACGAGCGCGAAAAATATTGTTAAATAATTCTAAGATATAGAGTTCGGAAGTTGCATGGACGAGCTTTATACGGCGTGGATCTAAGCCCCGAGTTAGCAGCCACTTATTTATACGAGCCTATAAAGCTGATCCCCTCGTTCTGACGCCACGTCGGTAATTCATCCACTCTACCGAAGCTCCCGCAGGAGAGACCCGGCTTAGGGGATGAAAACGACGTCTGAACCATGGCCATCTGTCGGAAGTAACTCGAAACTCTTGTCAACACCATGAGACTCGTAGCCGGTAACGGGTCGTCGTGTATCGGCGGTGGTTCATCGGTGGTAACCGCTAGTAAATTGTGTCTCACATCTGAACAATCAATATGAACATCCTTCACCCCCATGTTCATCCGTTATCGCAATAATTGTCAGTTTTAATGAAAGAATATTTCCCAGCTAGACTATGAGGTTGATTTTCAATATTTAATATCTTTTTCCATTCTTCCAATAATTGGGTAATTGATTTTCTTTTCAATTTTATCGTATCTATAGTTAGGTTCACTTGTATTGTGAATGTGGATATTTTTGTTTTGTATATAGTTCAATTAGCAGACCTTGTACGATTATTTACGGTGTGGGTATGCCAGACGCGTAGATCGGAAATAAAAAGTGAATTCTGATTGAATTTTTTGCCAAATAGGTAAACGAGCGAAAAACTATTCGAGCGAAATAAATCAATTCGATGTTAACAATCAATTTTCTCCGGTTTTGATCGTAGCCGAGAAGTAGTAATGCTTGTGTGGCTATTGAAGAAGCCAAAACTATGAGCTGGCCCCTGATTTCTCTGCCATGGTATAGCACCTATTGTCGAATCAATAACCGACGTAAATGACGATCAGGTAATTAATATTCATTAAAATATACGAAATAGCAAATTTATTATAATTCGCAATGTATGCGCGGCCAGGCGGGACTATTTTTCATCCCATAAACACGCTCTGATTATTTATGAATGTGTAAATGCACGCGGCACAATCGATTTCACGCTGGCAAATTAGTCCGTTCCTGGCAGATGCACATTAAAATAATAACGTTCATTAGATTAATGGGTAATAATAATTAGGGAAATTCTTGCCGTTGGAAATCGCGTTCCCTCCCCTTGCCGCTACCTTTTACAAGCGTAAGGTCTCATCCTTTCCGTCGAAGAAACCAGCAATTCCTTAATGCGATATTTTCTCAGTTTATGGATAATCTGCGGCTGCTGTCTTCCAACGAACGCAACGTAACGAGGGTAATCAAAGTAAAGTAAGTAAAGTCATATTCTCAGGAGTCAAGGCTCCACGAGGCTACAAGATTCAGGATCTACTTCCAAGGCGCGAGCGTCTTCACGGCGCCGCTAATCGCCCCTCGCTTCTCCTTCGTATTCCTTCATCTTCGCTCCTTGTAACAATCTCTTTTTTCATTATTTCTATCTCCGATCTAATTGCATTCCTTCGCCAAGGATCTGAACACCTTTACTAAACGTTGTTACATTTTTATCCGACGAAATCGCTCGCACGTATCCCAACTTGTATATTTAAACTAAAATCGGTCGATCGATCAATCCTAAACATTATAATGTGTCGTTTTTATCAACCCACTTTATCCAACGATATTTAATTTTCTATTCAGCCAAGAGTAGGACAGATTTCTGTCTACGTACGCATATCACCATAAGTTCGTTCAAATGTCTTAATAAAATGTGTAAATCCTTTGGTAGTAAGAGTTAATGGGTTGTATAAATCAAGAAGCGAAAACAAGCCTGATGAGAATATAGAAACTTTCGTGTCACAGTTCACGGTAAGATAGCTGTTTGCTTTGACTTACGCGAAAGCTGGAAAGTTTTCTTCTCGCGTTATGGGACGATTAAGAGGGAAGATTTTCGCGGGGGACAAGCCCGCTGAAAGGTCGAACCCAAAGAGGCGATTTTATGGTTGGTGATTAGTGAGTTTAGACCCGAACAAACTCTCGAAGTCTTCACTCTGGAAGTTTGGCTGAGGATGAACCAGCTAGAGAGACACTGGGGAGTCGTAGACGCAAGACAACCTCTCAACTTCCTCTCAGGCTTTATTCTAAGAACGTTAATTTCGTCCTCGATATATTTCAGCCTATATCTACTGATTCATTTGACGTATGTGTCATGCGAGTATTGCCATGTTTTCTGATACCATATACCGCATTTACACTCACTCGTTTGATACCCGTAGCCATTTGTGTTGGTCAGCTCGATCGCCAGCTTGAATAACTTATTTCACATGGACGATTAATTACAGTTACGTACAGATTCATCTGTTATTTCGTGATTTCACAGTAACTCAGCTTCCTTGTTACGTGACATCGTAATTACGTGATAATGATACTCGTAACGTATTTTACTGAATTATTTTCGGTAAAAATAATCACATAAATCCAACCTCAGAGAATTCAATACTTTCCTTGCGTTGATTCCGTACGAAATTCTACTCGCGAGTGAGAAATGCAGATCTGGCTTTCGGTTGCTGGCTATACATTTTATTTCTTACCCGCAAAGGAAAGGTGAGAAAAGAATAAGAATCGAAGAAAGGGAGAAAAAAAGTTGCCATGTCTTGCGCGAATTATAATGACGTTGTTTGTCTCAAAAATTTTTGTGTTATTTAGTTCCCCCAGGGTATCATATGGTAATTAATTATTCTCCGATACTGTCCAAACTTTAGTTAGATAAAAAACTGCATTCAAGTCAGTTACAAAGTGAATCTAATTAATTTGAAGACTAAAAGATTATATCCGATGTCTTTTAGGCTGGGGAAATCAATCGTTCGATAAAAGGTACAACCATACAAATATACCACGCATTTACGTATACGAAATTGATAAATTAAAAAAAAAAACCATTTCCTCCACCCTCTCGCCTCTTTCTCTGTATTCGTAACGAATCGAGGTAAAATTTATACTCCTGGAACGTGTAGGCCGGCAAAAGTACCTCGGCACTAGGTAGAAAAGTACCTGCGGTAGCGTTTGGAGACGAATTGCTGGGGACCACGCGGTGGGACCATCACGTAGCCCTCGGCTCATCACCGGGCGATCGCATCTCATCGTACCGCACCATCGCGGACTATTACGAGAGTCGCCTGGAGCCAGCGTGGCATGGTATGGCATAGCATGCCATGCCATGACTCTCGCACGATTCCATAGGACAGCCGTTGTCTGACGCTGTGCAACCCGCCATACGAGATTGGGCTCTTGGCTCACTCGTCTACCTCAAATCCAACGTATCACCGGATCCTCTATCAGCATATCCAACCGCTTAGCACCTACTTCCCAAGAGCGTAATAACATCCACCTACTAACTCGTTTGAATTATACATTCCGCTTAGCCGGAGCATTGCGGAGCTGACAGTGTCTCCGCTCGTTGAAATCTGATTAACTCTCTTCGAATACATATGATGCATATATTTGATACTCTCGTTAACTTTCCTTGATAAGATTTATTGGATATATGATAATTCGAGGCTTATTTTATTTACGAGCACAAATGTCCTCGGTAGAGTTTTTATAGATCATGTAACATCTCATACCAGTCTCTGTACTAGAAAAGACGAGGTTCGCCGTTCTTCGTTGTAATAAATTGCGACTTTCAGCGAGCGGTAAAGGAGCAAGCGATGCAAAGTGATAACATAATCAGGTGATAATGTGCCAGTCATATCTCATCGCCGTTGAGTCAGCGGTTGCCTCTCATTGGCTCTTTCGACCGCCTCCACGTCCTGCTTGTCAGGTGGGGTTCTAGCCTTGAACGAACGATGAGAGGAAGGCGAACACTTGGGGCGACAAGAGTATAGGTACTCGGGGAGAAGAGTTACTTCAACAAGGAACAACCCTCGTTATCTTAAACTAACAACGGGGTTTCGAGATTCAAATGATAACGCGAGTGCTGAGATGATGATTTCTCCGCTTTACATTTGACATTCTAAATCGTTGCTTGATCGATCATGTGCACATGGATTGAATAATGAGCATTCTGTTGTACGCTCTCTATTTATTGCACTGTAAAATCGAGAGCATGGCACCTCGTGTACCTAGCGTTGGGAAGGAGAATGTACGATGCGTACCTGCGCTAAGTTGGAGTCGAAGAAGAAAATGAGCGCGTGTTCTGGTATAACTCTGTTTATAAGTTTGTCGGTTATTATTTGTGGTGCCCTGGTGTTCCAACAGTATCCATTTAATCTCTCCTCTCACAGTAGAGCGTTTCTTTGATCAGCGCGCGACCGCATCTGCCGAGCAATATCTCAAACCTAGCATCGTGCAACCGGCGTCCTTCTGGGCGCTAGCTCCCGTCTTTCCGTCTTCCCGTCGAGCTCCCGGGAGCATTTGTTGCTGTCAACCACCGCCTCGACGCGTGCTTTTCGTCCGCAAAACCCGGGTATTCGAGGGGAAAGATTACGACTTGAACCAGGTATGGAATAAGGAGAGTATTCGCTTTATTTCAGCTCAATAATTCAGGGAATATGGGTAATTGATTGAATTTAAGAAAACTGAACCAAAAATAGAATTTTACATTTGATCATTTTATGGGAAGATTTAATTCTATGAAATACTGCGACTATGTGTCATCAATTATTCGGTGGGTTCAATCTAGACGTATAAATCCCTGGCTTCTGATGGTTTTCAATGATATGATAGGTTTATTTTTTAAAAGATGGTCATTTATAAGCGTCAAATTAGATCTTGTAGCCGTCCCCTGAAAATCTACAATTCTATCATTTCGTTTTGTACTAAATGCTTCATCCTGTTTCAATCCTGTCTTAATTTCCACTTCAAAGCCAATGGGGATAGATTGATGTGAGTATTTTGAGTTTTTTGGTCATCCGGTTTGTTTCACGATGAGTTCTTGTGAGAAATGGTTGTCGCAGTGCCAGAGTCGTGATATAGTTACCAAGACCGTCTGACGTTCTGTAACGTGTTTTAGAAATACACCAAAAAGGTGTAAAGGAAAGAAAAAAAGGGAAAGAAAATCCCAAAACGATTCAAGTCAGCGCCCGAATGTGTATCTCCACAAACGAAATAGTTCGCCTCTTGATTCGACTCTTCCTTCGGAATAAATTCGGGGCTATTATTCACACGGGATTAGCAGCCATCGATTATCTTACTCTTAAGAATAAACAGAGATAATTTTATGAGTAAGTAACGCCGGTACCCTGAAAGAGTATTTTTTTTTTCAACCTCTCTCTGCGCTCTCTCATCGCGAATTTGTGCTTTTTCCTAAGCATACTCCCTCGTTAAATTAATAAAGGTCATTTCTCACTGGCGTTGGGACGTAACGCGTATGTCCACGCTCTTATTTTCAACGTTTCTGTCGCAAACAACGATCACAGAGGCATAGAGTGGAACGAAAGAGGGCTGTGAATAAGGCTCTAGTGCTTTAAGCAGCAAGTTACTGTAGTAGCAATATGTAACGCACTTTTGAGTAATGTCACGTCAAAGTCAGCAACGACGGAAATATGAGTGCCTCGTTAATGTCTCTCCATTTATTGCGGCAAGAAAGGTTCAGAAATTTTTGTTGAAAAAAAAATTTCTCCTGATCTCATTACATTCCGGATTATATTTTCAATTTAGTCCCTATTTTTAAATCGGAATAAAATGCGATTGATCAAACTAAGCTCATCAGACTAATGCAGATCGTGCTATGAGACAATTAATATGAGAAACGTCTTCGTTTAGAAATTTGATCCAGAATTGAAAACAGCGTTAAATTGGCTTTTCAAGTTTCAGTAAAGATTAGCTACGTCGGACGGCCCGCCACAATGCGGGTCCTAAATATTTAGGTGCTGATAACAAACAATAACGGAGGCTGATAACGCGGATTGCTGAGTGGGGTTGGGCTCGGGTTTCGGGACGGCGAGGTCGAGGGTTCACCAGGACCAAGGAGGAGCTGAGGGATTGAGGGGTCGGGGATGAGGGAACGAGGGAATGAGGGGTCCCCGATGATGAGGGTTGCTACGGAGCACACGTAACAGGGATGAGAGCCTGGTGTGAGAAGAATAAGAATCAGCGGTGCTACAATTTAGACGAACTCTCTGTGACGCTACGTTGGTAGAAATAGACGAGAGTCACAACCCGTTGAAAATTGTCTCTCCTTCACGTGCCTATGGCGTCGTTAATTGTCTATCGATAAAATCGAGCACCTTGCTCCTAAATGAATATGATCCGAAATCCTGCGATTCAGACTTTTCCAAGAGCCACTGCTGCACTGCTGGAAGAAACCGATAAGAATGCGATACCAAGAAGTAACCGAAAATCGAAGATCCGCTTCTCCGTTCTACGTCACATGATTTTCTAGGCTAGACGATAAGAAAGGTGTTCGAAATAGCCAGAAAGAAAGGGTGCCGATAGAGAGTTGCTATTTTCTCTATAGTCTAGCTACTCTACGAATCTACGATGCCTGGGCCGATTCGAAGCCGGAGTTCTACTCCGCGTTTGCCTCGTGTTTGTGCTCTCGCCAGGGAGCAGGGAGCACAAAGAGAAATGGCGGCGTATTTATCAGAGGGAGCGCCTCCGCCTCCACCTCCACCTCCACCCCCGTCCCAACTCCGGCTCCAGGCCTCCTTCCATTCCACATCCAAATCCATCCCCGGCTGCTGGCAGCCTCCGTCTCTCTAAGCTCTTATGCGCACCGCACATATGGGTACTTCATCTTCACAGTACACGCTTTGACAGCTGTCCAACTCACGTGCTTCGCTTTTCTTCCGTTGGTGTATAGGAAAATGTATTTCCGATAGTGACTCGCAATTCTTACATGCATCAACCCTTTTCTTATTTTGTTTTTTCTTCTGAATATCAAGACGTACTTCAAGATCAACAGATCAGACATCCAGGCCAGATTAATTTCATAAACAATATTTCGAATGGATCATACGGAACTTGAGAACATCTTCAGAATAGAAGATCAAAGATCTTATGAGTAGCATGCAGTTCGATTATCAGCCTTTTACAGAATCAGGGGTATATGTGGCTTGACTGGTTGACTTTTTATCTTTTTTTGTGATCGGATAATCTCTCCTTATTAATGGCGAGGCATCGCGAGATCGTTATACTAAGGTGGACGAAAGGAAATGTGGTAAATGAATATTTTATATCGTGGTTCACCGGCTGATGGTGAAAGAAACTTCGAAGAGCCTGGGCATTCCTAATTTCCGAGGTAAAGTGGGTCGCGTGTTTGAGCGACGCGGACAGATCGGTTGGTCGGGTAATTAAGGCTGGTGTTTTTTAAGGGTTTTACTTCTTGACGGCGGCAGAGACCAAACTGAATATACAAATGGCGACCACTGCCCGGTTTCTCCTCGGATTGGTTTTAAAATTAATGTTGTTTCTTTCGTTTCACCTCCTAATGGGTTCTGGGAGGGGCTCGACGAGAGCCAATCACCTATCCTGTCTGCCTCGTAGTGAAAGCTTGACACCCACGACTCAAACCCGACCACAACCGGATTGTTAACCAAACCTGAACGCCGGCATCTTCGATCGTATTATGTTGCTGCCGATGCCGATCATGGTGCTCTGGACATCCACCTTAATTAGTCACCTTGAAGTCTCGTTAAATCCACGAATACTTACTCACATTTGAGAGCAGCCATACCATCACAGTAATCTTTCGATAAAAATATTCACCTACACTTGTTGAATCTTAGAAAAAATTTTTATAGATATCTGTATCATATGCTGAGAAGTATACTAGAAACCAAAGGAAATTGGTGTACGGATGAAGATCGTTGTCTTTACATAAGCGATGGGGAGATTTGACGTGATTTGTAATCTAAGGCGATGGGCATTAATGAAAATTTCAAATTATGGTAAGAGAGGGTCAAAAACGTACAAAATCACACCTTGGCCAGCTGCGGAATGACGGTGATTTCCTTAAAACTGAATGTAAATTCTTGATCTTGATATCTAAGTTATTAATATACGTATATTTATATATGCGCGTGTGTGTATGCGTGTACCAATTAGAACTGATGGGATTTAAAGTACCACAAGGCGCAAAGTGTTTTCATCCGTACCATACATATATAAAGGCTTTTAATAATCGCTATTTAATTTTCTCTACGCCGGTGGACCTCGGTTTCAGTTTTTTTTAAATAAATATTCCACGTTGGTACTGACGCTCCAATTTAAACAAGTTATACTCCATAATCGCGCTCTGACCTTGGCTCTTCCGCACAACAAACAAAAAATTAGAAAAAAAAAAAAATTAAAATTTTTTTTTCCAGGATATATCATTCACCCATGAGCGATAGGGATGATTTAAATAGTATCGAACGTGAGATGCAAGAAATTTACGTTGCACGGTGTTACTTTATTATTTATCGAGCAATCATTCTCGTGACACTTGTAATAAAATTACTTAATCTCTGGAGGATGTTTAGCGGTCAGTTAAATCTCGAGAGATACGATGCGAGCTGAGGTAGATAGGTACTGTGCGTGGGCCAAAAGGATTGAGACGTCGAGCACCCGGTGTGTCTGATGGATGTTCAGCATTCAGTGCCACACGGAACTCTGTGCTATGCAACACTGGATCATTCCACGTTTCAGGGTTGTGTCCTTTGCATTGTACAAGAGAACCCGAAAAAAATAAGATGAAGAAGAGAGGGAGTAGGAAAAAAGAAAAAAATTAAAAATAAAAATCAAGTGAATAAATAACACAATAAGTTCATCTCATAGTACTTCGACGCAACACGTACGAAGCTGGAACCAAAAAACTTCATTTCAGCATCTCTACTCGCTGCGTTTTTGTATACAAAGGAATAAAAAAATTTGAATAAGAATGAGAAAATTACTGTCATCACTATTGGTAGAGATTTGTTCACAAATTCACGAGCAATGTGATTGCGTTTTGTGGATATTATGAAATGGGTCAAATCGGGGGATGATTTGTCGATGACCATAATCGATCTGTGATCGGTATAAATCTATTCCGTCTCTCGTGCTTTTTGGGGAACGGGATAAACGCGAGTTGTTCCTTAGAACCTGGACTTTTGGGGGTGTCTACTGGGCGAACGAGGTTTTACCAAGGGCGCTGAAGGGGCGGGAAGAGAGGGGACGTATACCTTGAGCGTGGCGCGTACAAATTGCCCCCCCGTTTCCTTGCATTTGTCATTTCGGCCGAGAGGCAACCTCGAGCTTCTTTCATTTCCCAAATAATTCCGAACCCTCATTAATAACGCAATGCGTCAGCGACCAGAAGACCGCCAACGGGCAGGTAGCCTTAGGCAAGTTACGAGGCATAGAGACTATAGAGTTCTCGCGGGCTCAGGGCTGTGTGAATAACGCCACTGGCGCCTGAAATAAACTTTTATTCTTTCCCCAGTTTTGAACATTATGGAATGAAAAATCAGAATAACACATAAAGAAGAACTTTCAAGACATTCAAATCGATTTCTAAGATCATGAAAAGAGGAGCTCCCGTAAAAAAGCTTTAAAAATATTTAGTTATCGCCTTGTTTTTCCCCTCGGTACGATCCTGCGCACGGTGTTACCTCGCAAACGTATATGAACCTCTGTCCATTTGCCCGCCCTTAAAGCCCCAGGGCTATTTCCACCCGTTGGACAATCGATTCATATCTCAAGCAGGTCGTGAACACCCTGAGAACAAGGCTCCGATTGAAACGTCTTAAGTATAGAAAGAGAAGCTGTGTATTTCGAAGAAGACGAACAGTTATTCATTATGTCTAACTGACGAGCGAGAAGCACCGGGATCAGAGCGCTGGAAGAAGAGGCGGGAATCGCATAATCGTTAGAAAGACGTCGTTGTATATTTGGACGGACTCAAAGCTTAGGATAACTTGAAAGGAATAGAATCAGTCTAATTGATGAGCGGATCAAGTAAACGCGATAGAACAACTCAATTTCAGCTTTGAATCAGAGTAATCACTACGTCGATGTGTAATCCTCGGAATTATGAATAATAAAAGGTATCCCTCAGGCGGGTAAGGTCCGCGTGCAGCGGTATCGAGTCTGATCGATGTCAGTTTGACTCTCACAACCCACGACGAACGAGACGGGATTGAAACGTCTCGCACCAGGAGGATGGACGAGTGTCACTTACGGAGGCCTAGGAGGTCGCCATTTTGAATTCGAACGACGGACAGCCGGTTCCAGTTTGAGGAATCGTAGGCGGAGATGAAAGCTCCTAGTTGTGCGAGAGACTGGCGCGTATGTAGACGGAAACTTCGCGACATTTGGGTATAGGTACGCGCGGTGTACGTTCAACTCTATTTCTACAAGTATGTAGGTGATCCAGGGAAGCGTGACGTCGATGTGAGGCGAGGAAGAAGAGGGTGGCGAGGAAATCTACCCACCTACCCTTACCGAGCGAAGCGGTGCTGGATAAACGCTCACCGAGAGAGAAAGAGAGGGAGAAAGAGATAGAGGTGCGCCTCCCGCGAAGTCATTTATCATTGCGGAGCTCATTAAGGCCGAATCTGCCGCACACTGATCGCCTGGGATTACACTCCCTCCTTCGACTCGCTCCGCCTCGTCCTTCTCGCCTACCTCGCGTATAAACCAGCTTCTTTTCTTTTCTGTATAACGGAGACGCCACCTACGCACCCACGCACACTTACCAACAGAATATGACTGACTGGTTCGATTCTGAGTTCTGCCACTCCGTTACGCACCAGATTTATACCCAACGATCCTACTTTGCGACGTAGATTCGAGACCAGCTCTCTTTGACCATAGGGACTCGAGACTCTCCCTTGATTTCTTCGGGAATTAAGATGCATCGATTACATATGCAGTTATGCTTTGAGGATATGGTAGTCGTTAGCTCTAGGTTCAACCAAATATCTCTGAGAAGAGAATTCCTGGATTTTATAACTGAGGGAATGATTCTTCGTGGCAAAGATCGTGAATTGCCGAAAGAAATTAATCGAGGAACGTGTGGTAAAAAATATGTTTTCGTAGCCCGCCTTTCGAGGTTCAGGGAAGCATGCAATTCGGAGATTGATCAAATTCCGAGATCAGGTTTTTCGGAATTTCTTACATTGGTAGGTATAAAAAAAGGTTACCACTGAGCCGGGTTGGATTCTTTTTATATGTTAAGAAACGTAGGAGAGAACGGCGATCGCTCACTTCGCACGCGGAGAACTCCCACGGACTTGCTCGGAGCTTGGAGATCACATGTTGAACTCTAGGATCGTCTATGTAGTTTTTCCCGTGGTTTGAACTCAGCTCAAAGAACAGCGCATTAGTTCGCCTTTAGGCTTCGTCGTTCGAAGCTTCCTTCGCCCGGCCTAATGACGCCGCGGTGCGGTCCCCGTAGAGATCTTCGCTCGCGCGTGCTTTATTTCTTCTTTGCTTCTTTCTTAGAGTTTTTTACCAGCTTCCATATACCCTCTTCCCTACCGTGGCACTCCGGTTCCGAGTGATCCATCTCGAGCGAAAAAATCCCTCTATATAAAGGGAGGAAAAATGGCATTTGTTTTTGGACCACGACGTCGAGCTTTCTGCTACCCCCCGTATCGCTGACAAAGAACCTTCCCACGAACTCGATCTCTGAAACTACTCCTTAAAGACACCCATTTTTCTATTGACTTTAACCCTTTCGCCTTTCTCGGACCGATACATTTCGAAACGTATTTATAGATCAAAGCATATTTCACAATTTCGAGTTTCTACGGTATGGCTGATGAACTTGTTCATCTTTTGAATAATTTCGAAAAGAGTCGTCTTCCTCTCTCGGCGGAACTCTTCCGAGTTGAGTTGTAAAACTTTTCGACTAGTTTCAAATAAGTGAACGGAAATCGCGTAGATCTATTCGGTCGGTGAAGCCAAATGTTGGGATATCTTTGGCGTAGGGTAGGTACGAGATGCAACTCTCAAAGAGCGAAGCGGCAATCGGGGCACATTTGTCGCGAGAGCAAAGCAAATACCCCGGGCCTCCATCAACGTCGTGGAGTTTCTTTCGTTTGCTCTCCGCTCGCTCGTGGTGCTCAGCTATATTCGGGACGGAGACCCGGAGGCACTCTATCGCTTTTCGGTTTTTACCAACGAAACCCTGGGGCCTGGGGCGCCAGGACTCGGGTGAGAAATGTTGCTACTTTTATTTTGCCAGTTCCCTACGTTAGCGATTTTTCCATCACCGCGGCAGATATTTCACCGGCAATCTAAGAGTCGCAAATGGAGTCCACAATGAGGCAGAAATGGCTCCGCACACTGATGGCCTCCACATCCGTCTTTCTTCTGTTCGTTCTCTATGGTTCTTTCGTCCGTTCTATCGTTGACTCATTCCTCCGCGTATTCCCCTTGACAGTCCTTACTATCACGTCAAAAATGGCACACCCTTTTTCTCGAAACGGAGTTCACCACGAATGGAGAAAATAACATACCTACCAAGTGCCCATTCCCTTTCAGTTTTTCTTTCCGTTTCTATTTCTGCAGGCTCAACTCGTCAAGGGCTTCTGCGATAATTCCATATAATCTTGAGCGCGTTATTACGCTGGCAGGATCGTGACGAGAATAATAATGAATTATCACTATCCGGTAACGAGAGAGCGAATATCTTTAACGCAAACGCAACCGCGTCAAGTATGAGTTAGGTATCCTACGAACAAGTTTTCCAAAACTAAAACAAAACGGATCAAAAGGCCAAACGAAATGAGGCAGCAACGAGCCACTCGCATGCACCATCCCGCCATAGGTATTTCCGCAATTATAAGTCCATCAGGGATGGCGAACCGCTGCGTTTTTTCGCCACGCGCTGTGACGAACAACAGCCACAAGGAGCAGGGCTAAAGCATGGAGCAAGGAAGGACCGAGGAAAAGTATGAGGAGACGGTATAACGTGGGCATTTCGTGCACCAAGAACAGTTGATGCGATTTTAATCGCGCCCACCGCCCCACAGCCATCCCTTCTTATTCTCAGTACCTACCTTCATCGGGAACGTGGAAGATGACCAACCCCTTCACCGTAGTGGCGTGTAGAACGAATTAATTTAAACACGGTCTACACTATTCCGTTCCCTCGCCATCGAGAAATCACGAGATAATGGCCGCTCACTTGGAGTTATAAAATTATCGAGAAAAGTAAAAGCACTACAAGAGAGAAGTGAAGCTCCTTCCCGTCATCAGATCAGGAATCGTATATCCAATGACTGGTCAGTAACCCGATAGGAAAATTTTGGGAGGGACGTGTGAGCGTGTGACGCGGGTAGAAAATGGACAACGTATAAATATGCATGTCTCCAGCGTTGGCTAGCAAGTCGCGATTGTTATATCTTCATCTGACCGGAGGTGGAGGAAGGGTTGCCCGGGCAATACATTCAAACTTGGATATAGAATTGCAGGGGCCGGCGGCAGAGGGGACAGGCGGGTATGGCAGGGAGGTTTCTCGTGTTTCATTTCCTGAGCTCCTATATAACTTTGTTGCTCAACTCGACACCAGATTAATAACACCCCCTCCCGCTCAGCCTAGTAGTTCTATCTCCTTCTCTCCACTCCCTTTCTCTTCCTATTTCTCTTCAGTTTTCAGCTCCTTCCCTCTTTCTTTATCATACCTGATCCTACTCTCAGTTTCTGCTCTTACATATATGCAGCAATCTTCTACTCCATAGGTAGAAGAGAAAAAAAAAAAAAAGAAAAACAGAAGGAAATCCGTAGCACATATTTGTACGATCTGTTTAGTCCAATACCGGACACGACCTATCAGATCATTCCATACGGATCGAATCGGCGTTGAAATCCACACGGTAGAGATCAATGCGCAATGTCCACCGGATCGGGGTAGCCATATTTTACTTCGAGATTACACAGCTTTTCAGCCGACTGTCGGAGGGGCAACCAGGGCTTATGTCGAGGGGTATAGAGCGCGGGAAAGATGAAAATAAAACGTTGGCGAGAGGATCATTTTTCGAGTCGTATTTACTGATTAAGGCGACACGTCATGCTGTTTCTCTGAAATTATAACTTCCTCTATGATACGAGTGTTTTTTTTTTTTTTTCGCTTATTTTTACATTTTTATTTCCTGGTATTTGTTATTTGTTAAAGGTGCAGGTGTAAGTGAATAAACGTAGTGTGATTTCAGAAATAATGCTGGATGGATGGGGATATGCTAATCGGTAATACCGAGCAATTTATAGTATTTAATAAATCATTACATGCACAGCTATAGTAGCGATTAATAAAGTTGTCACAGATATCGTGGCGAAAGACTTGCGAAATCGGAAAGAAATTTTTTTTCCTTTTTCTTTCTCTCTGTCTTTCTCATTTTCCTTTCTTTTTGTTCACGAGCTACAAGCAACTCCACTTACGGTCTGCTGCCACAGCAACAATAGGGGTCTCCTGTCGACCAGTAACACAATCTTTCCACCTCAAAAGAAAAGCTCGCGTGTAAGAAAACGTAGATAAATGAACGACTGCTGACCGCTCCTAACTTTACCCACTACTTCTCGGACACGCAATACATATGTACATATATCTACACTTATTTCTAACACAGATATATATATATATACAATACTATTTAGAGGAGTAAAGATACAGAATATTGGAAAGAAACAACATATGGTTTGGTAAAATGTCCAGATTTCCATAGTTATCCTAAACTTATGAGGAAAAACAGATTCAAGGAACATAATATGCTTGTCCATCAGTCGCTTACCCACGTAAGAATTAATTTCATATTTTTCTAAAGACGTCTATGCGTTCATAAACTTGTAGCCAGGTACGGCTAAAGCTTTTCCTAAATGACCAGAAGAAGTTTGCTGAAAATGATGCAGTGCTTCTCTACTATATGGTATCCAGCTTTTTCTCGAGACCCTGGATATTGTGATCAGCAAATTTTTTCATCATTTTGCACTCGGCAAGCCTCAGGCACCTCGACGCCAAACGTCGCGGTGCGCAAGAACGGACATCGTGGAGGTCCACCTTCTTGAATCTCGTGGATTCCGCTGATTGCAGAGTTGCGTGTCTCGGTATGCAGTCGGTTTTGGTGCTACAACCCTCCAACTTCGGAAGTGTGGATTTATATACAATACACACATGTACACGTCCAGATCTATAGCTATATGCTTTTCCATGTACAACCAACTCTATGCATGTGTATCTACTCCGTACGTGTCGCTTGGGCGATTTGATACCTCTATGCAAACAGTTGTTGTACGCCAGGGTCGGGCGTGGCCGAAACACAGCCACGAAAAGTCAAGTTGTGAGCCGATGAGGAGGGGTTGAATCCGGGGTAATGCGTATTTGATTACACGTCTGAAATATCTATGTAACAAGATCTGACCAAAGGTTGACCCGGCATCTGAGCCACGATTATTTCCACTCGCGGAAGTATTGCCGATCTATAAAGCAGGCCTTATAATTTTAGTACGGAATTAAATATCGTCCGAGAACTCAGAGTGAAAAAATTTCAACGGAGAATTGAAGCTGCCCTGTAGTCGACTGCAATAAATTATTTCCCGCAGATTCTTCGTTTTCATTATTATGATCTATTGAGTGATGAGTCACACGTGGCAAGCTTATAATTGATAGAATATTTCATCGACACTTTGAATATCGAAATCAAACGGGAAGAAATTCCTAGACTAAAAGATTCAGGATCAGAAAATGGAAACGACAATGAATGATTGTATTTACTCTGACTGTCAAACGACAGTAACATCAGGGTAATGGAATATTTTCGGAAATTTATCGGTAGCTAGTTTGGGTTCGTCGACGATCTGTGCATAGGTACCTTTAATAGGTAAAAACATCCATCGAGTCGGTAAACAAATGCGACACTGTTTTTTTGACAGTCTTCTAAACGAGTGTAGAAATCGGTGTCATGTGGAACTGTCAAACGCGTGTACAATGACAATGAATCAAAGGCGTCGATCCGTTGAGCTATACGAACGAAAATTACCAACAGAAAAAAAATTTACCCGCACCTAAAACATAGACGTGACCTCGACTTCCCTAGATCCGCTAGATGACAAATTGTCATTTTTACGCCCTGCGCTTTCGGTAAACGATGGCTGTTCCACATGTCATTTTTTACGCGCTATAAGCGTGCGATGAATGCTTGTATCAGTTTCACAAAAATTTATCAAAACCCAACGACGTCCCAATCAACAATTTTCCACCTTGTCAGCGTGAAAATCATTCAACAAATTATACAAATTGCTCAAATTGAGCTAGACCTAATTTGACAGTTGACTCATGTCCCTTTTCACATAATTATAAAAAAAAAAAAAAAACTAAGTGCCAAAGAGGTCTGATCATTTCCTGAAGTGTTTTACATTTATTTTGTAACTCTTATTTCCTATCATGTGGGTAACTATCAGATCCGTAATAATTTCAGTCTGTCCTCAATTAGGTCCAATAAAAACCTACAATTTCTATAAAATGAACGTAATCGTTCGACCATATCTGTAAATGTTACCCAGTTATCGATGCCTCCAACGAATATCATTCACTGACTATAACTGCTACAGTTTAGCGATTAACCTGTAGTATATGTACGCACATTACTAGCTAATTTCAGTACATCGGAGGGTGATTCCACTTCCCGTATTAGCGGAGCATACAGGCCGTTTCTGTGACATGATCGATTTTGCGGAATGAAGATACAGTTATGATGTAGCTAGGGCCTGACCACTTTGTGGTGGATCTGTTGTCCTTCTGTCGGACACTAAACCCTATAAGAAGAGCCCCTAAATTTATCAGCAAAATCCAAATTTGACTATAGAATATAAATTGTTCCTCAACAGCCCAAGAGAGCCACGCTGTACTTCGGGCTGACCGTTAATAGTATATCTCTTAATGATGATGACTCTCACGATTATATTCAGACCTCATTTCATACTTGACGTTATTTTTGATTATTTCAGGAACTCTGTGAGAATTTTTTCAGGTTTTTTTCTTGTAGATATTATAAATGATGTGTTCATGTGTAACATATGTACATATGTTTCTTGTTGCTTTTATTTTCAACATGGAATACCGACCCAAGGTATAAAATTCACCTGCAGCAGGTGAAAATATTTGATTGGTTGTATAATTTTGTGATTTTGAAATGAGTAGTAGTGTGTAATAAGAATACCATACGATATATGCAATAAGAAGTAGCCAAAAATTTATAACGTATCGATTTTTCATAAAGGCGTAACACCACCTTTGCATATTCAATTCAGTAGCCAGCTACTCAGATAAATGGTGTGGTACGTTATTCAGGATGCATTGACAAATGCCCCGGGTTATTAATTTAATTGCTTACAATTATAAGCCGGCTCTAAATGATTAAAGTTAAACCAAAGTGAACGGCTCGAGGGCAGTAACTGAGGATCTTCTATACATCCATACATATACGATCCCGCATTCGAATGTTGCGGTAAAAATAAACAAACCTCGGTTAATCTTTATTAGCTAAATCAATAGAAAGTTTTTTTTTTTTCTGTTATGAATCGTTGCCATCCTTCATCGCTACCGCACTTCACCGCCGACTGATACTCACGGCGATTGACAAAACATATTTTCTATTACCACTGCAAAATAACCAAACTGGTTTTCCAACGGCGGTCAAGAGAAAGATATAAAAAAGAAAAAAAAAGAAAAAATCTACAAAAATGCAAAGTGTAGGGAAGGAATTTCTCTCATCGTATAAGAGAACATCTTGTAAACTTTTAGGCAAGTGTATGAAGGAAGTGAGAAGGAAGGATGTGTAAGGGAGACTCTGAGAACGGCGGTGCTGTAATGAATTTGGAAAGTGCAATCAGTAGCGAGCCAGGGGCGGTTAGAGGGCGGTTCAGGGGCGGCTCAAGGGTGGAAAAGGGAGAGGCGGATGTGACGCGGAATGATGGAGCGCGGCCCGCAGAGAAAAATGAGAGTGGCGGAAAGGCGAGGGTGGTGGGACGCTGATGGATCGGCGGCCCCTCCCTGGGGTGGCCCAGGGGTGGTTTAGGGGGTGGAAAACCCCGGCGATATTACTCATAGTCCGCGAGGTTCGCTGCTCGCGGTGTGATGCGCGCGCGGATGCCTTTCCTCCGCGTCCACTGACATTATTTATTCATATTTCTATTTGGATAATGTCGGAGCCCCTATTTATAATTTGTTTACATAATATTGATGGATTCGGTAAAGATGGCCCCAACTACCAGCAGTGAGGGGCCCAGCCCCACTTTCCGATAAAATCTAGTTATCGATGCACAGCTTCGAGGCCCGCGGGAAAACGTTCTGCTTTCCATTTGTTCAGCTTTTAATACGAAAATCCATGCGCTTTCCACCTGCAACTTCACAATCCGACAAAATATACGTTTGCTCAGCCCCAGTGCAATGCGTCAGATGCACGTCACTTCTGCCCATATACCTATACATTTGCATTCTCGACTGGAATAGCTAATTGGAAAATTTGGTGCATTGGAAGGCGAGGTGAAATGAATCTTTCCAGGAGAACTTTCATACGAATATCTTCTCATAAGATTTCATCGATCTGAGACACGTTATAGAGACTCCGAGTAGGCGCTAGGTATTAAGTGATGGTAATCATGAACGGGTGACTATCAAAGTTGCACAAATCAGAAGGTAATCGACATTGATTTATATAGCAAGATGTCGAACTACGTTCAGCCTGATTCATCGTGATGGTGGATGAGGAAGAGAATGTAATGTGACTTTTATTTTCAACGTAGACTTATATACTTACGGACGTACCTACCACAGTCTACGTTGGCAATATTTCGGGTTTATAGTATATACCTACATCTATATTCTATTATACAGCAAAACCCCCTGAATACAAGGTCGCAGCCTTCGGAATTGGGAATGGGTAAAAAGCTAGGCAGGCACCTACTCTCGATCTATCGCGTTCCCCGCAAAACCTTTGCGCACACGGTTGTGTGTAGGTAAGTATACGCAACTTTCACATACATACGAATGCTACGCATACAACGGTGAAGTCGGAGGTCCGCGGTTCGGCGGTGGAGAGGCAGCCTCACCGACCGCCATTACTCAACTATTCACTGGGTAACGCAATCACACGTCACAAAGGCCTTTCATTTGCAAGCGCATTGTGGAAACCCGGCGATATTAATTGCCGCGGCTCGTTACCCGGTCCTCTCCCTCTCAACCTCCTCCTCTTTCCCCTAGAGACAGAAAACCTATATCTATACATCCACATAGCTGATACCAACGCACACCAATCGTGGTACAGAGAGACACTCTCGGTACTCTCTGTCTCCCTCTCGCATACATCTTTGTCTTTGTTGCGCGACGTTACGTCATTTAGGCTTGCGTTATACGGACAACCCTCACCGTAGCGCACTTCAGCGGAGCGCGTAGATACGCGTTATGGAATGCGACCCCCTGAACACCCCGGTGAAACCTGAAAGCATTCTTGCGCGCGACGAGAGCAAACATCGAGATGCCCCGGATACTTGGCGTTGATTAGCTTCTTTTAGAGAGGGGGATGATGGATGGCTGACATTCATCGATAGAAATCAGATATTTTAACTATGAGATTGGTATCCGTAAGTAGTAGGAATAAAATCGTCATGTTATATGCGGTAAACCTATTCCATATGCTGGAAGTATTTGACCAAAAATGTACATCCCACGATTCTTGTATCTTGGTTTTGACGTTTGTTCTGTAGAATGTTTGAGAACTGTTTGAAACCCTAGTGATGTAGAATGCGAGTCCCTCGTGGTGTACTTTTGGCATCCGTAAAATAGGTGAAAAATGGGATCCTGAGACGTAGACGTTTGACAAGAAAGGATGAAGAGGGATGCCGAAGATGCGGCAGATTGCTCGCGTGTTCACCTTTGAATTGAATGATCCTCGTCAGCTTCGTGGGATTCAAAATGGGGTCCATCAGCTCACGGGTGGACGGGCGACTAGAGGCAGCTGGGCTTTGGCTTTGGCTCTGGCTGTGGCTGTGGCTGTGGCTGTGCTAGCTGGCTGACTGGGCGTCACACTCAGGGAATCGAAAAAAGCGATCACCGACGTTTGACGGATCGAGGGCGCGCCGGTGGGGGAAGGGGGAAGTTTTTCCCTGGTCTCTGTGCGTGTATGTAGAGGTAGGAAGAGAGAAAATGAGAGAGCGAAAGAGTGAGAAAAAGAGAGATAAAATGGGGAGAGAAACATAGTGAGATGGTCTCCTCATCTCCCCCGTTGCGCCTCTAGACCAAGAACAAAGACATCAAGTTGATGGATGCGCACCGCCGACTGAACCGTCTACCAACGCTCATCCTCAGACGAAACACACTTCTCTTCTTGCTTTCGTTCGGTAACAAGTCATCCCCGTCCGCTGCCTATTATCTACACTTCTTGCGCCAACCCCCGAAACTGCCACCCTTTTCGAGTGACATTAGCCAAGTACTTAGAACGGCGTGTTGGGCGAGAGACCGCCTGCACACTCCCCAGTTCTTTCACGAGCTGCGAAAATAATCTATGTGGCTAACCGAGCGGATGTCTTTCAGGCCAAAGAAGAAGAAGAAGAAGAAGAAGAAGAAGAAGAAGAAGAAAAAGAAGAATTGAATTCTTTTATATTTAATCAATGGCCTCGATGAAACGGATCCTATTTGAACGTCCGCTCATTCCTTAAAATTGAGATACCGCGGATGAAAGAACGTCCCTACAGACAATTACACGTTTCTCATAATATGAATTGAATTTTTTAACATAACTGAAAACGGCGTAATTTCAGAGTCCACAAATAAGTCTGTATGGACAGGAAACCAAGTAACGGCTTCTGTTAGTGGATTTAAACGGCTTGGCTTGGCAGGTTTCGGTTATGATTTATGTGGGAGTTTTGACGCGGTCAAGACTTACTCCCATTAACACTCATTCGAGCGTGAAATTTGAACAAACTTTTTATAATATCAAGCAATATTTGTTTTTCAATGTGGCTTCTTCATGCTCTTACGGCTAATGTACAAACAGTATTTATTTCATCCATCAAATTATATACGTCTATTTGTAATACTTCAAACATCTTTACACCGTGACGTTGTGATCTCAGATTACCTAACGGGGTCATACGCGATATAAATGTTGAATAAGAAAAATCCTATCGCATACATTCATCCCTTCCATTATTTAACAGATATTAACGAACCGAAACAAAGATACATGCGTATAATAGCTCGCTAACTTATTGTTAGACTTTAAAGGTCGCCCCATGTTTACCTAGGTACTTGGATTTGCCTCATAAATTTCAAGTAACACAGAGGCAGGTGAATGTCTTACTTATCGCCGCAATAAAAGTTGAACGGTGCAATGATTCAAGGGAACCTAATGATGCTGGATGAAATAGGAGTAGAAGCGATTATAGGGGTGTATTGGTATTGGAAAAATGAAATAGAAATATGTGCTACATGCATTATGGGTAAAAATGAAAACGCGACGCATTTTGCGCCCGTAAAAATAAACGAACAGCTATTAGGTTCGGGAAATATTACGATTTGAATAATAGAATTGCGGTGAGCCGTAAATTTGATGTACGATCGTGTGACGGATAGAAAACTCGACGACTATGATTAAATCATTCTGACAAGCTAAATGATCTCGAACCTGTCCCTTGCTATAAATCGTGTATGTAGTTCTGAGTAAAAGACGGGATCTGTGCTTAATTTGTTCACATATTTCACGACACTCACTGAACGCGAGTAATCTCGGGTTGGCTGAAAAAGAGTTATTTATTTTTTCAAATCCCATCAACTGATACAAATAGAATACATGTATACGTGCTGGGGAATGAACGACACGAAATAATGTTTGAAAAATGACTATCAACGATATAAATTTTGAAGAATTTGATTTTTTCTTTTTCATATGAATAAAAGAAACAAATATACTTTCAAGGCAATTTCGAGAAAAGCCAGCGTTTCTACATGCATAAAATAAGCCGAGTTTTTCCATAGATTTTAATACAAATATACTTCGATTTTTCTGACGACAAATCATGCACCATAGCAAATGTCCGTAGCTGTCTATACCGTCCGTAGAAACATCAGGAAATCGCTATTTATGCGGTGTATAAAAATATTTTCTAGCCAGTATATCAGAACGAATATGGTGAGAACGCAAACACAAGTGATAGATGATACAGTACTAACTGTACTACATCATCTGCAAGCAACACTTTGTCCGCCAATTTACCTCTATTATCATCCATCTACACGGTGGAAGGAAACATTCAGATGTACACGAGTTTATTAATAATCTAAAACCTGGGACAGAAACGATAAAAGAAATCGTTTTTTCGTACAATTTCTACCTGTACAATTTATTACATTTCATAGTGTAAATATCGTGACACGTGGATCTTTCGAGCCGAGGATTGATCATCGTCGGAATAAATCATATACCAGCTAGAAAATTTCTACCTAACTCCTATAATCATTTATCGTGTCCGTGTTAAAAGGCAAGAAACAATTGTTGTACCAAAGGATGATCATGAATCGGAAAACGCTGGTGTTAGTGAAGAAAGCGTGAAGAGGAGAGAATATCGTGGGGAAAAGACAATAAACCGTCACGCCAAGGTGGTTAGAATTTGGTATTCCGTAGGAAAAGCTCCACTCTTTCGTTGGGAAATGCATGAAACATCAGCGCTATTCCCCGCAAAGCCTAGCCCAGCTCATCCCGGTGGTCGGCCCCGTCCACTCTACCATTTTATTTGCGTCTCTTGGTACTGACAAAATGGCGCTTCATCGCATTACAGATATTACGAAGGATCATTACGTTGTTCTGCCTATAAATACGGGAGCAGGTCGGTCATCATCATTAGGTCGCAAACCATCGTGCTATTATACTTTATCTCTATAACACCACGCATATAATACGTTGATATAAGAGGATGGTGGTTCCGATTAAATATGCAAAAGTCAAATTTGAATAATGAGAGCTTAATGATACCTTGGTGCGCCCGAAAGTAGGTGGACTGGGTATTCAAAAACTAACACATGTCCCGACCGAGGAGACGGGTGACATATCGAGCTTATCTTCCCTTATCTTGCCCGACCCTCCTCGTTCACCTGGGTATAAATTATTGACAGCTTCAATTCAAACTAAAAACGTGAAATGGATATTTCTTGATTATTCCCTCAGTGCGATGGACAATTGTCGTGTCATTTATTTTTCAACAGCAATCAAGATCAAGGGTAAATTTTTAACCTGCATATGCACAGTGGTACGTCACTCTTTCGATCCCTTAATACTATATCCCAAATGATTTCAATCAACAATCCGTGCTGCTAATCGAAACCTTGTTCAACAAACCCCCTCGGGTAACGAGGAACGAGGTTGCAGAGACCTTAGAAAATTAACGATAAAATGCGTTGATATAAATAGTGAAACTCGGTTTGATGAATCGAGCACGCTGCAAAAGGGGTTGTTTCTAATTGCGTAATTTGTTTATTTGTTCTGCCGTTGGGTAAAGACAGTAGGACCGGTGGAAATTGAAAAGCATTAATAATTCCTGGATTGGAAGGGGTTTCGAAGGATGAACTCAGAACCGAGTCCCGTACAAGTCGCCGCTGGACGCCAGGTCGTAATTTATTTCCTTTCGCTTCCGCCTCGCGGCCGAACGACGGGGGGGCGTCTGTGGGCGTCGAGGAAGGGGCGGAAGGGGAAAAGAGGATAAGAGGGAGGTAAGGGGAAAAGTCATGGTCCACGGGCCGGTGAACCCCCTTTGCTTCGGAACCGACCAAATTTCAAGAAAATCGCCAGACCAACAAATACGTTTGATAAATTGGTCTAATAATTTTTGTATCCCCCCCTCCGTCATGAATTTCATGATTTTTTTGCGATATTTTTTATTTCATTTTTTTCTTCTCCGCCCTTGTACCATATTTCCTTATACCTCAACAGCACTGGACTGATCCGAATTCGTATGACGAAAGGACTTTATTCGAGTTTCACGAAAATACATCTCAGGCAAGTTTTTTTTTTTTTATATGGTAGGTATATCGCAGTCAGACGCAGAACTTTTCTTCACTCGATTACGTTGATACTAATAAATTTTCATTCGTTGTGTTATTTGCAATTTGGAAAGCATGGGGCAAATAACTAACCCAGCACCGATATCACCAATTAATCATTTATCAGGTATATATATTACCAAGTTTGCAAAAGAGCAATCCAAAGTTATCCAATCTAACGAATTTCTACCCGGTCAAATTACATAATTAAGAGTACGATCGAACTTGAGTATTTCTATTTCAGAACACATACAACATCTCGTCACGATATTAAACTCAAAGGAAGACTGCGTCATCCTCGAATAACCGTTCATCGAAGATGCCTAACATGATACAGGTTCAAAGACACGTCATATAATCATCGATTAATATCCAAAGCATTTCAGACGTCAAATTTATTCAAAGAATCAATTTTCGTTTCCACCTCCAACTTCGCCGAATAAAAAATTACGAGCGGATGTCATTTTCTCCGTAAAGGGTACCTAGCCGTTCTTTACGGGAAGAAGTTGAGCCAATTTAGGGTGGTTCTGCAGATTCATTATTTTTCACGTGCAATCTTATTCAAAGTACTCACGGTACGCGCTAAAGAATTTTATGTTCATTCCTGATGATGCAGTATCTTTGAATTGATGATTACGTTCAGCGGAGTAGAACGGAGCACCTGTCACGTGGGGTGAAAGCGTCGCACATGTCACATTGCCGTATGGCTATATTGTTACAGTATTTACTTCCGATTCGTGTTTTTTTAACGGTCCTATAATACTGATCCACTGATAATCATCGGAGTGCCGACAGTATCAACGTCAACTAGTGACACAAGCAAACGATCGTTATCCCTGATGCCCTGTTTGACACATGAAAATGAAGAACAGTTCGAAAATGCATTACAACACGTGAATATACAGCTCAGATCATTTCAGATAGTGCATATGGTTTCTTAGCATCAGATATCATGTGCCGTTTTCCAAAAACTGCCGATGCGACCGCGATAAAAAGTATCAACTCTTCACCGCGGAAACTGATTTTTGCAGGTAACGGTAATTTTCGACAGAAAATCTTGTTAGGTACACGAATGTGCCGTTGAAAAGAAAAGAGGTACTGTTAAAAGTCAAAAAGACCATTCTCGCAACGTAGTAACTTATTGGGTTGAATTGGGGGTTAAAAGGAACTGAAAAGGTGGAGGGCAGACCTGTTTCACTTTGTGAACTGCATACCCGTAACTTAACTCCGGAAGCAAGATACGAACGAACCACCTTGGGACACGGTGAGTTGTAAGAGCTACACTTCGCATAGGTATATCCATGAGCCATGTGTAACTGGGGATCACGCACACCGTGCTCATTGTGAGTTAGCAGGGGCTAGAGACGATGACCTTGTCCAGAATTTACGAGCGGGTCCATTGTACTACCCCCGCGGAAGTCAAGGTCGACTTCGCGGTAAGGACGATTCGCTCTTCGCAGCGTGAGGCGTCCCACAGTACCCTAAACACAGAAACCCTGTGACGAACTGAGGGAGTGTTCCGCACCAAATATGCGAATCCATTTGAACTGAGCAGAAGACAGTTTTACTTTAAAGTTGCGCGGGATTTGGTGCCATAGAAAATGTTCGAGACTCCAGGAAGTGAAGGTCTCGATAGTGCGGTGTGTGCTAGATCTGAGATTTCTTTTTACGCATAAAATGGAGGGTCTTCTGTAGATTTCAAAAACGTGTAACTGGATTTTTAATAAAACCTAAAACCTGCCGCTTAGTATACTAAAAGGTACCAAGATTCGCAAAAAAGACTTGGCAGCAAATCGCTGCCAAGTACCTTTCGGCCAGTGAACGCTAGTTGAGAATCATTTGCATAAGGCCAAGCAGACTGGCAATAGGTTCTCATACTTCTTCCTAGTGAAATCCTTCTTGTACTTGATGGTATTTTTTACATCCAAAATGTTCACGCGGGGTTGTATACCTACGTTGCTGAGAAATAATTCGCATTTTTAATGCATCAACGCCTCTGAATCACTTTTCACACAGGCTGCCCGAGTAACAGTGAATAAAGTAAAAAATTTGAATAAATTTCTAGTTTTGGGGAAGAACCCCACAGCGAGTTTTTCCTAAGATTTAGAGACTTCTTTTCGGTGGAGATGAAACAAAAAACAAAGGAAATTAAAAATTGTACACTTCGCGAGATCCCTGATTTTTGACCAGCATGTATCTGGACCGAACGGATTGTTCACAGAGTTTGATTTATTGAAAAACAAACCAGAAAAAAGACACCCCTTTTACAGCTGTCAATCTCAACTGGATCAAGGACCTACGCTGTTTGTATGAAGCAATAAAATTAGAATGGCATTTTGATAAAGGGGGTCTGGTAGTGAGCATTGAACGTCAGGTGCTTCGCTGTGGTGGCTCTAATTAAAAAGCCATGTCCGCAGCGGCGTCACGGACGACCGAGGTATACATTTTTTTTGTCCCTCGTTTTTTTGGTTGTTTTTTTTTTTTTTTTTTTCATTTTTGATGTGGATGCCCGTGCGACGCCTGGTTTTATAATACTAGAATCCTGCATCCCTTGACAGATACACATACGTGTTTGTCCCCTGGATGCACTAGCCTCGCGGTAATTTCCAACAGAACAAAAGCGACACCCGTCGCAATATAAAAACGTCGAGCTGAAAAAGTCTCTCTGCTGTAGTAGCAAAGAATGTTTATTTTTTTATTTTTTTTTTGAATAAAGAAGCAGGAGCAAGCCTCTGGAGGAATTATTGAAACGCCTTATGAGACATTTAATTTCACTTTATCTACCAGCTGCTTCGTCTACCTAAAGTTCGATAAGTAAAAACACAAGAGAAGGATGAACTGTTCCAAAAGAAGTATTAAAACTGTTTAAAATAAATGACTCTGGTTTCACAGTTGAAAATGTTTGGCGCCTAAATTTCAGAAAGTTGGGTATATCAAACGCATAACACCGCCCAAAAAAAGAACTAACTCGTAGTCGGTTCGAGCAAGCGGCAAGTTAAGGCAATTAATCTGTAGCTAACTTTGAACCTATTTATAGACTATATGAACAAAAAAATAAGAATTTTTTCATGCCAGGCTAATTTATTCAGAGAATATCATTCCTCGTTTTTTCAAGTATAATACCAATTCACAAATAGAGAGAAAGAGAAAGAGCTACACGAGATAACGAAACTTAACTAAATTCAGGCTATTAAAGCGGAATTATTTACAATTCATTTAAGTATTTAATAACACTAATCACGCCGACAGATTTTTATAACATGCGTGTAATAAATTTGTCACCTCGACAAAGGTTTGGTCAGCAATGTATCTATTAAGTGGGTATAGAGGAAAGGTGACATTTCTATCACGCGAGCTGGCAATGAGCGAGAATGAGATAGGAAAGAATCGATAATGGACCTTAGAAGATGATAATTATTATCGACAGTAATCTCCAGTCTCCAGATTGGCCTAATAATGAAATTAATCCGCGGAGGATAAATCCATGTAAGGTTGAAATCCGTACGGAATTTTCTTATTTCCGAAGCAGAAAATAGGGTGTCGGTGAGTTGACTGATTCAAAAACCGATCCAAATGAAGCAGACGATTTGATCTTTCGAGATTCAACGATTTACCAAACGACGTATATTTCTCCCCCGCGATGTCGCTTGTCATTTTGAAAATTCTTCAAATAATAGAGGCACGACTATAATACACCATTATATCCGTGTATATGTATGTATCATGGATACACGCACGCAACCAATTCTCACTAACACAAAGATCACGCCGGCAAAGGGGCGGCATAGAGGCGGATGAAGCGCGCGGAGGCCGCCATGATATCAGTCTTGCTTGCGCCGACAGTTCGTCATTTGTCACTGTCGCAGCCATTAATAACTCCGTGGTCCTGTCACTGTGGATAATACGAGTGGGTCTCTGCTGGGCTCTAGCTGTAGCGACGTGGTAGTTGAAGCTAGGGGTGGTTTGGGGTGGGTTCCGTTCAATTCAGTTCAGTTTAGGGGTTGCCACGGGGATTGGACGGGAATGCACTGCCGTTAAGGGGACGCCGGTTTCGTCAATGTCAATCTTAAAACATGGCGTTATTTTACTAACGTCCATCTTGCGACTCCTCTCCATTCCTTAATTGATCCTGCGGATTTAGAAAATTGCGATTGCAATTTTGGACAATAAATACAAGGCGAAGGGAAAGTCTTTGATGCTTGATTTCGTGCAGACATCCCCTTCGAGATATGAATATACGATGATCTTTTTAACTGGCGATAAATTATGTGCGAGTCTAACTTGCTGAAGTACAGGTTGACAAAAATGGTGTAATTAGGACTTAACCCTCGCGGTGGTATAGTCACATGTTGGCAAAATATGACACAGATGAAACGCCTGATAACCCAAGCCCATTAATTATCTAAATAGACTCGTTGTAGCGTACGAAACTGTTTTGTGCAAGGCCTACAATTTTGCATTCGCGCCTATATACGCGATAACTCGATTGGTATATCTGTTCAAACGATCGCTGACTATAAACGAATTGTCGATCGCTGATTTCGTGCCTCGCAATGTTTACATAAAAAATTTTATTATATCATTTCTATATGGAAATAGCTTACACGATGAATAAATTAGCTCATCAATTTATTGAAAATTTACAATATTGGAGTTTAAAAAATAATCTAGCCAGATATGACACCTACTCGGTGAAGAAATTCAAGGTTTTGCCTTTGGAAGAAAGGCAGCATCATTTATAACCCTAACTAGGAACGAGTAAGGGACGATCAAGGTAGAGCGATGGAGACTGCAGTGGTGCTGGAAGAACGCTATATGTGGTATAAGAACGACGTACGAAGGAAAAACGAAATAAACCGGGTTGTGTACAAAATCAAAATAAATATATTTACAGATTATCCACGGCAATAACTCATGCGTGGTTTGAATAGGCGGCAGGGGGTCTCTCTTCTTCTGAAACGCTCTCGCGCGCCGCCCTATTCTCATCTCCTTTCCTCTCCTTATACTACTCATCCCACAAACCCTCCCTATCCAACACTTGCGAAGCTTTGCCTTCGGTTTCAGCTTCGGCTCTTCTTGGTGCTGATGCTGATGCTGATGCTGCTGCTCCTTGCTGCTGCTGCTGCTGCTCCTGCTTCTGCTCCTGCTACTGCTGCTTTGTATTCCGCGTCGCTAGGTCCTTCCCACTACCACCCATCGACGAAACCCCTCGTCTCATACTCACCTTCGTCCTTTTCTCCGCAAGACCGCGTCGCGACTCCTGGAAGGCTTGGTACTAAGGCCTCTTGATCCACCCCTTTCCGTCCCTGTAACACCCCTCGAATCCCCTCAACCCCCGAGGCATAACGACCGAACCCCCGTTGATCCCCGTGAGCGCTCAACTCCGCGGATCTACGGTGAGATTTTCAAAAGAATTCATAACTTTGCTAACAGTTATCCGTGGAGATTTTATCGGCTGGGAAAAGGGCGCCGAAGAACTGTGAAGAAGCTTTGCTCGAGGACGCGGCAATCGTCGACTAAATCGTGGGACTCTGTGCGGTTTGAAGAAAGAGAAAAAACTCAACTTTCATCTCCATCTACTTGAGCAAGAATTTTTTTTTTTTTGTTAGTTAAAAATTACGGCGTGTGAAGCATCCGTCAATATTTCGTTCCTCAATTTTTTTCTTTTTTTTTTTTCGTCATCCGATCTCGTTTGGGAAGAAAAAGGCGACAGAACTACAAGCGAGAAGTAGACGCGATGAAACACGCGAGTCTGATCTGCTCCAGAGCACAGAAATCCCTGGTGGCAACCCAGGGTTCCAAAACATCAGCGTGATTGCGTTCCTCGAGCGAAGGGATTCCATTACCGGGGCGAGTGAGTCTCCCTCACTCACTATTTCTATCTCACCCACTCACTCTCTCTCTCTCTCCTCTCACTTGATCCCTCGGCCAACCCTCGATACACACAATGGCACCCACGAACCACCGCCACCGCCGCCCCCGCATACCGACAAATACAACAACGGTCATGCGAAGGATTTCTATAGACATTGTTCGACGATGTGTCGCTCTAGCATTGCACGCAACCGGGAGCACTTTGCCAGTAGGAATTCACCCCGGGCGCGCATAGACGCCTTGATGGATTTCATTTCATGGAGCCAGAGAAATAGCCCACATCATTTTATCAATCGTTGAGTACTTCGTATCGGTCCGAAAATTTCTATTTAAACTTGAAAGGAATAGAAAAATAAAATAAATAAGATAATAAAAGTAGGCAAACTCATATGTGGTACTATAGCATTGTTCGTTGAGTGCATAAACATGTATAGGTATGCATCTATATGGTATAACAGTAGATTATTACCGGAGACTGGAAACGCGCGACCCTCCTCTCGATTTTAATCGGAAATTGGTACACACTGATGTTCGGTCCCGTTTTCATTAACATTCCACAAATCCTGCAACAAATTAAATTACTTCTGCATAGCTGCGGGTAACGGCGAGATAGGGTCTCCAGCGGATAATCAATAGGCTGGGGTTGGGTTTGAACGGTTCCTGCCAATGGCAGTTCCCTCTGGAGTAGATACACTGACGACGACGACGACGACGACGACGACGACGACGGTGCGGAGGTAGGTATATATACAACATTGGCCACGTATGTGCCCATATTCTAGGACAGCGAACCAGCCAGGGTATGAGGATGTGGGAGCGCGGAAGGTAATGGGGTTTGCTGGGAGTGACACGGGGCTAACCGAGCGGAATCACGAGCCCCGAGGAATCGAATCCATGCGTCACCCGGGCTGCCAACACCACCCGCGCAGCGCTCAGCTCTCTCCGTACAGCTTTTGCAGGAACGGAAGCTGTGCTTTTCTCTAAAATCGGTGGAACAAAAAATTCTAAACTTTGAAACAGCTAGAAAAAATCTGTCGTTTCAATGATAGGCGCAGTGTTGAATTCGATATTCCGCCCCAGTAGCCGCGCCACTTTCATCAAGTCTCATAAAAAATAAAAGTTCTTTTCATTGTTCGACGCGACATAAGATAGGCTCTGAATTTTCTAAATAAAGATCGGCTCGATCTTTTCTTTAGTTTCTATTTCAGTCCCGAGCGGAGCTTGAGGATTACGGTGGTCCAGATTGAGACGGGTACAGCCCGCTGTTCTTGGCAAGACAGACAGACAACCTGCCTTTCTAATTAGCTGATCCATCCAATTAAGCAAAAAACTTATCAGAGCTAAGAATTTGGATAGTATATGAGATTTGATTGAGAATACTAGAAGATAATTGGGTTCAATTATTCCTCCGAAATTTATCGCCCGTATAAAATAGAAAAGTGAAAAAATTTCGTCGAGGAAAAGACGAAATTTCCAGGGGTTAGGTGGGCACCTAATATCAGAGTCGTCAAACAACGACGGAACAACGGGTGCCTCGCTCGTCTGCTCCGAAGCTCGCGTAAATGATGGCGCGCGGCATTATCTATTGTGCGCCCATTCCATTTAATATTGTATTCCATAACGCAAACAAAGGTAAAATGCGAATTAATGTAGTCGATTTATCACGCTTTTGTACGCGAGCTGGGACGCGAGCGAGCTAGCAAACCCTCGCTGTCAGCCGTTGCTCGCTCGCGTCTCCCGTACCGGGCTGGTAGCTCTGACCCGGCTATGGGTATGTCCCGGTTCTATCCCCGGCGAGAGCTTCGACGATACAGCTCCGGCGCCGAAGGGTTAAAACCCTTCAGGACGTACGTCGCATACCCTCCGCTTGTTTATGCAGATCGTATAATGAATTAGTTGCTTACTATTATGCTATTTGTCGGCAGGGATTTTATTATTCATCGAGTTAAGTCAGTGGCTGACCAATGACCATTGACTATACTTTTACTACTTGGTATGCAACAGCGAGGGATGCTTTCAATCGCGTGTTATAATGTCGTTTCAATTCCTCCTATAAGCTATTATATCCTCAACAATTAGCAAGTCAATTGTACACCCCGGTTAATTTAGTATGGATGCAACTTCCCGGCCACCCCCATATAATCTCACGATGGAAACAATTGAGATAGTCATGCCGGACATGAGGCAATTGCCGCACCATCGATCATCCCTGTGATCATACGGTGATTTTATTTATTTATTTATTTATTCTTGGGGCGAAAATTCGTTCAGTAATAATTGAATTATAAACTTGAAATTCGGCTATGTATACTGTATGAGCGCATTTCTAATTTTTAATAAGTACAAACAACCCTTGGCTAATATTCCGTTGCCGAAAAACCCAGCGGAACATTTTTCTTTGTTACTTTTGGAAAGAACGGTTGAAGGAGGATTGGGAACCAGCGCAGATGACGCTCGTTTTCTGTTCCCTTTCTCCCTTTGCCCACTTTGTGGGTCTCGCTTTTTCGTTTTCTCTCACTCTATCGCTCCACCTCCTTCCAGTGGTTTTGTAATCCCCGAACAGGATGCTGCAAGGACCACAGCCTCGGTGCTCGTTCCTTTCAACCTTCAAACACTTGAGCTTAAGCTTTGGAACATTTTTTTATTAAGCTTCCTCCGCGTACGTATACATTTGTTAAACTCATTGATCCTCTTACCCGAAGCCAGTGCCATAAATTGCTTCATACTTGCGAAAACAAATAGTCGCAAATATGTTATTTGACGATTCTTGAATTCCCTAAACCAAGAAAATAGACATGACGACAATATCGCGGCCGGCGATGACCGCCTATTCATGACGAATCGAGAGATTAGGGAAAAAACTGTTACAGATTAAGCATTCGAAGATCCTTCAAAGGTGAGGTAAAGGTGGGCCAAAGATATAGAGCTAAGGTAAAGTTCGCTTGTTGGTTAAAGCGTGCGAGGTTCGGCGTCGGGACGCCGGGGGTAGTTCTACCGGCTAATGCGCGATGATTAAACTAACGTGGCTCACCGATCATTCTGCCACGACTATTCCGCTTCTGTTGCGTGTGTCTTGAGTATATCTGTCTGTACCTCCTACGCGTCTGCTTAGATGGTCCGACTTTAAATAACATGGCACAAGGCGAAACCCGGCGCAAGATAAGACCGCAAATTGCATGATAATTGAGCGTTTGACGAAGAGAGAGAGAAAAAAAAGAGAAAGAGAGATAGAGAGAGAAGAGTGAAGAAAGTTGATGGAAAAAATAAGAGTGAAAATGTAAAACAAGGAGAAAAGAGGCTGTAAAGAGAAATGTACGTTTTACTAACAGCTGGCAGGGAATGGACTGTGACATAACCGGTGTCATCATAATATTTAGCACGAGACGCAAGGTGGTTAACCATCGGTTATTTATTAGCACTACTTAAATAACCATAACGTGTTAATAGCCGTTGGTGCGGGGCTCTAGGGCTCCGGATTTATTTATGGGGCGTATTTGTTGGCGGCGTGTAAATTCTCCACCAACACCATCAACTCCGTCGCCACTAACTCCTGGCAGGAGCAGCAACGGAAGCTGTTTCACTATCGCGTGAATCATATCGGATAATCACATCATCCCCATAAGAAAAAAAGAAAAAAAAAAAGAATAAAATAGAACTAGGAAAATAGACTATCACAAATTGACCTTAAACTACCGATTTCACCCGACATGCTAGCTCATACGTATATGAGGAAACCTTTCAGAGTTCGATTTCCCCACCCGCAGACTTAAAGACCTAACAGATTACGGTTACTATTGGATAAGTCAAATATTTCAGATGAATGATCTAAACCGGACACCCTCCACACTCAGCCCCGTAGATATACGGTGCAAGCTGTACATTTTAGACGCGGTATTTTCTCCTGGCTCATACGTTACGCGGTCCTCGTGGCTCGCGACGACGCGTCCTTGTTTGAAAAGTCATATAATCTCGATTGATTTATGGTCTCTTGAGCGGTGCCCCTCAAGAGAGTGTTTCTTACGCTTTGGGTATCTGCAGACTGACATTGCAGGGTTTGCTGCTGTACGAGTATTGAAACGATGGCGGTAGCGGTTTTCGTATAATTTATAAATATGCTATACATGTAATACAGGTACTCCGGAGTTAATTTCTAACTTCACAATGGAGGACGAACCGTACAACACGCATTGTTAACGAATCAACGATCCACACAACAACGAGAAGGAATATTGTGATTCTGACTCCTCGACGTATTTCCCATCACGGTTTGCCTCAACACAAAGACGAAAAGATTCATCAATCACCAACGGCCAATGAGGGCCTCGGCAGAATTCATTTAGCTACTTATTCATTTATCATTATTAGAGCCACGATGTTTTTGTAACACTCGATGAGCTGAGGTTAGACTGCGGGGCTAGGCTACGCCATATTAGGTTAGTTAGCTACATTAGCTGTCGTTGTTTGTGCTCTTCCTTGCCCAGACAGACAGATGGGCTTCGTTTTACACCTTTTTCATCCCCACACCCCAAAAAACGACACACCCACGACAAGCCCGGATGGAATACGCTCTGATTATGCCAGGGAAGCGAATTAGAGTTCCGAAAGTCATTTATATCAACGAATAGTTCGGGCAACTTTCCTAACTGAGATCGTCTGACCGCCCTCGGTACGATATACCACTGCTTTATAATTGAGAACTGAAACGGAGACCGCAAGGGACTCCGAGGTAGACGGCGAGGATTTTTAAAAAGTCAAGAATTCTTTCCTAGTAGCAAATTTCATTGTTTATCGGCTGCTCTTTTCATAGACCATGAAAACCGACAAAAGATCGACATTCATTTCCAACACCGACTTTGCTGCTTGAAGCCACAGGCAGAGAAATGGTTATGCAGATGGAGGACGAGGCGTCGAAGGAGGATAACAGGCGTGGAAGAAGTAAAGCCTTATGTAAGTCCTTCCGTAAACCTTGACCCGTCGAAATGTGGGCTTTTTCATAGTTTAGAAAATAATTGAAGCAAGACGAATCGGTCGAGCGGATCGGTCGAATATCACCGCAGGGTGCATATACCCTATCTTTACCTCGTCCGTAGGGACTGGGGTTTCAGGGGGCAAGAGTCGGTTATAAGGGTTACGCAGTTATGCAAAACAAACGCTGGCCTTCCCGATACCTGCGATACGTCAAGGTCTGTGGCTTTAAGGGTAACAGAAAACGAACAGTGAAACCCCGGCGCCGTCGGCCCAGCCAGCTAAATTCCTCAAGAAGAGAACTCGCCAGGGTGGAAAGATATTGGTTCACGCTTTGATTTACAACGCAGCTCGCCAAAGGCTTACCATTGCCAATAAACTCCTCTTCGATGGATATACTACGCCAAATACGCAAATTTTAACGTTCAAGGTCAATATTGGTAAGGGTTCACCTTGCACTGCCCGTACCTGATTCAGTTCCAAGCGCACTTCCTCAGGGTCTGCATCTCCGCTCGTATCTCACGTTAAATTTTCGTCATTTCAAGTTCTGCCTCACTTTGACGGTTCGCAAACATCGAACTTGAACTTACTCGCGCGATTCTCAAGATATTGTGTTCGCATACGAAGCCAATCGCATGTGTGCGTCAGATTCGACGCCACGTTATCTCGAAGACGACACACATATATATATATATATATATATATATATATACACGAGGAAAAGGTAAATGCAAAGGAAGGAAGAGAGGGACGTACTTCTTCCACGGATATTAATCAATGTAGGTAGGAGTTTTCGGTGACTTTCCCAAATCTCATTATTTACCAAAAGTCTGACTGTACAACTGTTGACAATAAGTTTATGAAGTTACACGTGTTAATGTTGACCTAACAAGTTACTTTCCAAAGCTTCTCCTCCAAGATTAAAGCCTGGTAATTACGAGTATACAAATTAAGCCCAAATATTCAATAGATATATATTCCGACAAATTGATACAAACGAAGTAGGTAATAATTCAAACGATCATGAAATTTTGATCATTTTGTTACGACAAATTTCCCCCCTCCGGCTGACCCCCGAGAAAGGAGTTTTTTTCTCAATTCTACCAACAATCGGTGCAACTTACCGATGTACTTTAATTCACGGTTTGTTCGAGCCATCAGTTATGTTCGGATAATAGGTGTTCAATTTTCGACGATGATGTGAGTCGATATAATTAGCGGTAAAGTGGTAACGCTTAGAGCAATCGTATATTGGCATATAGATCGTGTACCGATAATCAAAGTATAAATTAGGATAAACTGTTCGTAGATAAGCGCGAGGAGGGAGTAATATTTTATGATCGCGTTTTATCCGCTAATAGCTGATCAAATTAGTCTCCTTTTTTCATCTGATAGTAACAACGATTCTTTTGTACAAGTGGCTATCACAACTTCGGCAATTTTCTAACACTTTGGTGAAGTAACGTTCAGAGATAATAAAGACAATAATGATTGAAACATGTTATTGTCGTCATACTTCGCTCTATGTGATCAGAGGGAATTATTGACCGATTATGGTAGGCGATAATTGGCAATAATTACTTCAGCTGTAACCCAATGAATGAAATAATTGAAATTGCTTTTCAATTATTTCGAAAATTCTTTGATCAAAACTACGAATACCTAGCTGGAGACAGTGATCGCATTTTTATCAAAAAAAAAAAAAAAATACAGAATTAAGGGGAAAGAAATATATCCATGAAGGAATATCGTCAAATGCCTCAGTTCCGTGAAAGACAAAGCTATACCCTCAATAATGTTATTTCACTAATTAAGTAGTGCGCGAGTTCGTCCCGATCGTAATCTCGTTATCTAGTCAAATTTATAATTTTTACGGTCCGTGAACCGCGTAGGCGTCGTGCGGGCGTCGCGATGGCGGTCGGCGAGCGTCGGCCGTCGGATATGGCGGCCGCCGTCGGCGTCGCCTCGTTATAGAAATCCCGGGGACCGTTGGCTGCGAAAGTTGATACATTTCCAACGTCACAGTTCATTAATATACCAGTTGGTGTTGGCTATCACGGCCGGTAATATTTCTATTAATATTTTTGACACTAGGATTAAATTTTCAACCTCAAAATTTCTGGATGCTATACCAACGGCTACTTGCATTGCACCAACGTGAGAATTGAAAGATAATAATTATGGGCGTTAAGATACCTGTCTGGCTACCTATAAAATGGTAAAAAACGACACGATACACATACGAGCCAAGGTGTACAAATATTTTTCAACGATCTGCTCCCGTGAACCAGTCTTTGGTATAATAAGGATAATCCGATACTTATTAATAGATTCGCAGCTTCTTATACTTGCGTGTTGAAGCGGCGTATATCGGTATAAGATTTTTTCAATTTTTTTCAACAATTTATAACACACGGATTGAAACGTCTTTAGAAAGCTTGATTACCCTTGGTACCAACAACGACGTGAACATTTGCATACGTCCTTCGCGAAGGCGTTGAATTGTGAAAATTATGCAGTGGAGATTCACGCGATATGGGTAATTGCTTCGCAGTAACTTTTCGCTGTCTATTGTATTTATCTCGCAAGACGTTTCAGGAACTTTACCTTTGGATTTGGAAGATTGAATGAAGCCGTGGTTTACTCACTTGTCATTTATAACCACAGATATGTGTGAAGCTTGAATCGTTTAGAATAATTAATTGTCTTGTCCCGTTATGAGGAAAGGAATACTTTTATATCATGGTTACATATCCCTACATTGCATACTATAGACAAAGAATCCATTCATTGATATGTCAACTTGAGTTCGAAAGCGGCGATATAGCATCGAGTGCATATACCTACATGCGTGCATTAGGCAATTTGGAAAACGATCAGATAATATCTTCATCGATTTATGGCGTCGAGAGATGATTGTAGAAAATATGCGCGTTATTGCGATACCAGAAATTGCAGAGCCTTTGGAAACCGCGTGTATAAATTATCACTCGGATTATAACTCAAAAATTAATCGTTTCTCATTCGTTATAAACGAATATAAAGGTAGAAAAAAACAGGAGAAGATTTCAAGTAGATGCGTGTACAAGATAGCTGTTTAAAAGAGAGAAAAAAAGAAAAAAAATATATCGAATGAAGTGAATGAACAGATCAATTTAAAACTCACTGTGATTCAAGTACCGTGTAGTAAGTCGCGTTTCTACACGCGCGTAACCTTTGGGTATAACTACATTATATACATGGAGTGTTTCTCTGTCAATTTATATCGAAACGTCAGCAAAGCACGTGGCTGTGTAACCAGATCTTTATCTTGTTGAATAAGGATGCATGAATAAAACGATTCGAGTTCAAATACTGCATGGGCGTAATTTGAATCAAGCGGCTACTATAGCCCATATATACTAGCTACGTTCACCATATTATTATAATAATCTCGGTATATAGGTATATAAGGAGTTCGGTGTGAAGTAAGAGTTGGAATGAAATACGCCTACGTTATATCGGGGAATTCAATCATCGATTTACTTTGGTTAATGGGATATTTAGACACCCGAATAAAGAAATGGAAACGAAAAATATAAAAGACAAACGTCAAACTACCGGGCATATTGAAATGTACGGAAAAGAGTTTCGTCCCGCGAGATTTGCAATCTTACCTAGAATCAGCCTACTTTCGAATATTTTACTGTTATGACCATTTCGTGAACGTGAAATTTGTGGGGAGTCTAAATTGTGTCTAGGACACAATGTTGGTTTTGAATAGAGAAAAAAGGAAAAGAAGAAGAAAAAAAAACGGACAGTTTTGTTAATTTTTTATTCCTTTCTATTTTTTTTTTTTTTTCTTTTTTTTTAACGTTAAATTATGAAAATGATTGAGGATCCTCCGCGGCTATATTCCCTACTCGCAAAAGTCGTCGTCAACCGCTCATTTATAAGTAGGCATATCTGCATTCCACCTTAACAAATGCACGTACATTTATTAAACCCACTTTTGACTCGGCGTACCTATATTTCGAAACGAATGCTTCGTGACGCGCCACCGCGACGCTGTCGTCAACGCGGCTGCGAAAAGTGAAATATTTCCGTCGTATTTTCACATACGTCCCCGACAAATGACCTCCTGTGCGTCTGACAGAACCGCGCTGCCGAGCGACGAGTTAAAAAATGCTACCAAATATGTAACTGTTTTATCAACGGGACTATGCCGTTGCCGTCGCGTTGACCAAATGCCCGGAGGCTGGTATTCTGGACCCGTTCTATCCGCCCGTCACGAAACTCTCCATTTTTTGATCAAATAAATAATTCCAATAATATATGAGCATTTGGTTCGAAATTCCGCCGACCTACGCTATTGCATCGAAAACTAAGTCATTTCCATACTTACAGATAAAAATCATCAATCAATTCAGCAATCGAGAACCGCGTGCGTTTTCGGTCTCGCAACGTCGAGGGATACCAAAGCGACTGAATGGACGAATTTTTACGCTGATTTAATGTGAAGTAAAAATGTTCACTTACCGTTTATTGCAGACGTGGTACAGTGCGTTTTTTTCCTTTGGTAGATCGTTGATGATATACCGCTGAAAAATTAGTGCAAAAAAATCTGCTTGTTCTTAAATTATATACTTGATTAACAATTTCCTTTTGAGACGTGAACCACTACGTTAGAGACGAAAATAAATATTGAAAAACGATGAAAAAAAAATGAAAAAATAAAATAAATGTTGAAAATTTTCGCGGATGACAGGATCTGGGAATTGATTTACTGGCCGGATAAGCCGCGAAAGAGCAAAGAGCATCGGAGGTGGAATGACAATAATATTTTCTTTTGGCCACCCTCGCGTAGTCCCGGGTTGAACACAGACTTCGACCGACTTGGTGGGTGTATACCATACACATATATATAGGTATATATATATATTATATTATATATATAGATATATACTATATATACACGAGACTGTTCGCGGATGTTCGCGAACGAACGAGCAAGCGACAAACCAAACAATGAGACGGTGCTGCGGTCGCTTTTATTTTTGAAAAATGGAGGACCCAGCCCGCCGAGCGGACTTCCGGTACTCTCCCCTGAAACCACCCCCGCCTACCTATACCTAGCCCTACCTTTTTCTCTCTATACATTCACATAAGCGCGGGATATATACTACACATCCCTATATATATACATATATATTATATAAATATGGGGTATATAGGTATATAATACTACACGAACGAGAAGAATCGTCCGTTTGCTCGTTCGTTCACTCGCTGCTTCCATGATTCATTGCTGCCGCGATGGATGATCCATCTTTTCCCCTAACGCCTGGCTAGTCGCCCCGGCCAGCCCCTACGCCATATATATAGTCCAGCTATTCGGTTCGGCTCGCTCTTGCTGGCCCACGCGGTGCTGAGCAATATTATACCCACGTCTTGTTATTTCTCTCTTATCTCTTACCCTCTGCGATGGACAATTATCGTATTCGGAAAGTTTCGCCGCATGAATCGGTGGATTTTCAATTTTTTTTTTTCCTTAGCGAAATATGAAAAAGTTTGATAATCGTTGAACGAACGTAGGTATTATACCTAGATACATCTTCTCGGGTGAATTTGTAAAATAAAATAAATTAGAAAAATTCATTCAGATCCTTTCTTGTTTTGTTACTTTTGTCAAATTCTAGTCAAAATTAAACGACTGTTTAGTTTCTAAATGAGGGAGAAAATCTTCTGTATCAGACGCGACAGGGATGATGACGTCACGCGTCGGACGGGTAGTAACGGGGTAATTAACGTTGAGGATGGTTCATCAGTCAAGAAGAGCGACGCTCCCACTCCTCGTCACCAACCATCTCTAGACGTTACCTGTCATCTCTTCATTATAACTAGTAGTTGGAAACTCAAACCGCGTAGGAAATTTACAGTCTGAATACGCCCGAGGCTATGCGATATAAGATACAGAGATATTAACCGGAAGTCAAAGCCGCTTTACCGTATTTTTATATTTGTCTCTTTATTTACTTGTCGGTGTGATTTTATTTTCAAAATTTATCAGACCATCCGGCTATTGGCTTATCTTTGGAAAGAGATTTTTAGCTTACATATCTATAGGTGATTTCGAAGAGAACTCGTTAGGACGTCTTTCCTCGCTTTTACTAAGGTGAGAAAATTATAGAGTAGAGTAATAGTGGTTCTTTTGATTAATGAAGGCAACTTATAAACTTTGTCCGGGAATAGGGATTCCAGTGTGTATAATACGCTGGTGTAGGTATGATAGTTGAAAATGGAAAATTAATCTAGTGTAACGGAGGCCCGCGTGTTCATTCCCGAGTTCATCGACGCGAACAAACACGGTAAAAAAAGAAAGAAGAAAAAAACGAAAAAAGAAGAAAACAGGGAAGAAAAAACATAATCTCGATACATCGCTGAATGCATTAAGTTAAAATTTTACCGCGAGAATTATACAGGCAGTAAATGTAGCGAACGGAACTACGATGATGGTATAATAAAAATGAATTCAAACTGCAGGACGCATAGTAACGAATTAAATATATTTTCATATTTTATAAAATCCCGTGGGAAAGAAACCGCAGATCAAAATATGAATCCATAAATATAAAACATCCCTTAGATCGAGTATCTTCTGCAGTTTTACCTAGATATAAAGTCTCCAACTCTACCCTGTTACAGACCAGAACTGACCCAGTTACAGTCCTGTTTCCCATTCCGTCATAACATTGGATGTACGAAAGAGCTGGTATACATTTATACACGTACCTCTTACAGGCACGTGAATATCTGCACATTACACGATTCACTATACGTGTGCATGTAGTACGTAGTACGTCTGCACATACATGCGCGTATAGCTAGGCTAGACCAAACAAGACAATGCTGCCTGAGGTCATAAATCGTCGCAGGAGGTAGCTACAGGAAAAGTTGCTCGTATGAAAAGATACTGAAAACAGCAAATGTGCCACAGAGTTTAAGGAAATGGGGGTCCCATACCCCACCACTGAAAATGATTAATTCTTCGAGCTATCTTATCGCACTTGATTCAATGATTATCGATCCAGTTTGATTGTACATTTCATATCGCGGATGAAGGATTAAGAATTTTTTGGTTTCTAATTATTTTACGCTGACTAGCGAATTACATTATTTATAATATAGAGATTTGGATAGAACGGTTCGTTCGTCGTAGAGTCTATGTCTAAAAATACGGATCGTAAAGGTGACGTGGCCCGTGGCCTGTGGGCTGTAGGTGTGTCCACTCGAAATGTCTCAATGAGCCATTCAAGAGTTTGTCATTGATATGCAAATGTTTGAATACGATGAAAGGGCGATTTGAAAAAATGCGATACATACGGTACTAATCGAGCAAACTTGAATGTCATTAACTACGTTCAATATGGGCTGGAATTTATCAACGTCAAATCAAAGTTCCGATGCATATATGGAGAGAGGGTGATTCTATCCTGCGATATCAGAGGTAGAAGTTGGTGGACGTGATGATCGTTGCCAAAGTGACACTTCCGAATGCAACCTCGACACAATTTCCGTATAACGTAGTACGTTGCGGTTGAAAACTTGGCGACAATAATCGTAAAGTGCAAGCAGAAAGAATATAAAGGGCGGTGGCGGTAGCGAGCAATGAAAGCAAGAGAGCAGCAAGTGGCTCGTTCGTCAGCCGGTGGCTCGTAAACGTCAGTAGTGTGGTGCTCGTAAGCGTAAATGCGATGCTGCATGGTTTACGTAACGGGTGTTTCCTGTAGAAGAGGATTACACGTAATACGGGGGCTGATTTTTACGACATTTTCATACACATATATTTGTCTAGCAGATTAAAACCTCGGTAAATTTCTTTCAAAACAATCCACCAGAGATGGCAAGTCGAGTAAACAGGATCACTTCTCCGAAGGGTTGATCGCAATATTATTACAAGGTTAGAGTGTTGATTAAACGACTGTAGTGATAATGGCGATGAATAGCGATAAATGTATCGTGGTATGAGGATAATTCGGTATTCATTATCGCCTGCGATAAAATCGGTAATTGAAATGTAAGTAGCATTAATTTCGTCCCGGTAGGAGGTTCGGGTTTCATTTATCACCGCACTGCGTAAATGAATATCAATTTAAATTAGCGATAAGAAGCTCGAGCTCGAAGTGGGAAGTGGGAAGTGGGAAGAGAGAAGAGGGAAGTAGGAAGTGGGAAGTGGGAATCAAAACAAAGCGGGATAAATACCAGGGCTGCTGTCAGGGTGGGTTCGCATTATTGAATGGAATAAAGGCGAGCGTAAAACCGGGACAGATATATTCACAAAGAGGAAACGGAAGAGAGAGAAAGAAAGGTTTGGGTGTAGAACGGGAGACGTGGAGAGCTATCGCCGAGGCCGCGCGGGTCGCGGGCAACGAGCTTTGGGTAGTGATTAAACTGGGGATGAATTCCACGGGCTGCTTTCGAGCTGCTACGGGAAATACGAGGAAGAGAGGGCGGGGGCGGGGGAGAACGAGCGAAACAGCGGCGTTCTGTGTTTAATCATGTCTGAGCGAACCGAGGGGGACCTTCGAAACGGGGTGGGATTTGCATACCCGGGGTTTCTACGCGTCTATATAGATACTCAGGACCTTGGTGTGCCACGATGTCCTGGGTGCGCGCCACCTATAGTATTATATCTACATGTATATGTACGGAACAGAGATTGCGGGAGAGGCGGACAATGGCGGTAGACGTGGCGGGGTTTGCTATCCCGAGGTCCTGTGGGGTCCTGACGATGCTGTGGAGTCCTGCTGAGCTCGCGTCGAGAAAGATTCAGAGTCCGTACGCCCAAAGAACTAACATGGCTGGCATCAATCGTGATTCAAAGAAAACAATAATTTCCTTCAGTAAGGATTAAATTGCAATTTTTAGTTTTTTCGTATGCAACGAATGAGCTTTAGACACTTATGTTAGAAATGAGCAAAATTGAGATATTGATTATTTTTCACAAAGGAGAATCGGGATGGATGGTAAGTGCAGGAGGACGGTGATGTCTGATAATTGCATAGTATCGCAAAAGACTATGCAGCTTGAAGAGAAATTTTTACATGTACTGACCACAAGCTGAGCCACTTCGATCGAGGATCAAAATTACAAGAGATCTGCGGTAAAAATAAAAACTTGACGATCAACTAAAATTATGATAATGATTCCGAACAGTTTTCAGTTAAGACATTACGCCCGGTATAATTTGCCGGAGTAGCACGCCCGCGTAAGTAAAGACTAAAGACTGAGGGCTGAAGAGAAGGGGCCTTTGATTCGGGGTCCCCTTATAATGATGATAAGCGTTAACAAGTATTATGCAGATTGTTCGAAAACAGGGCGAATACGCTTTATATCGTGAATAATAAATCAGTTATCCGAATAAACGTCGATACCAAAGTTGCACTTATGAACAAGAAAACGGTCTACCCTTTAAGCATATATGCAGCGTTATAGAATATGAATAATAAGTATCGATTTCACTTTAAATGTAACTGGTTCGTACGTCTATATACTATATATACAATATACGGTGCAGAATCGCCAGCGCGAAAAATAATAAGAAGATGACGATTAAAAGGGCAAATCTTGCGAACGCGGGGGAAAACGGGGAGGTGGTTAAAGTTACTAATAGTCTTTGGCCTCCGATGAAAATTATAGGATCGGATAAATGGGTAGTTTACGAGGAGCGAGGAAGGTGCAGAGCTATACCTATATCTCTTCGTGTCAAACAAAAAGAGCCAATTTTTAACATCCTTTAGCAGATGATAGAATAAACTCGGGGTTTAATCTCTGGCTCAATTGAGAATGAGAATTTACGGTTAAACGTAAAAAGAGAACGGGTTGATCATAGCGGGAGGTTTTTCGGTACCACCAGTCATTTGCTGACCTTATACTCTTCAGCCAAGCCGTAATCGTTCTTGGCAATGATTTTTATGAATCACCTAACGTGTCGCTCGTGATGGAGGTTCATGTTGGTTCGTGTTGGTCCGTGTTGGTCCACGCTGGACAATCATCAATCTTTCGAACCTTTAGGATGTTTGCTTTGGTCCAGGTTGATGTATAGACAGCCTACGGCCCCTTACAAATGAGATAGGCTGCCATATTTATACACAGAATACGCGATATATGCGGCTGGCTGACTCTTGCGTGAGTGAAAAATAACTGAAAAAGTTTCCGGACTGCATGAAACGGATTTATATCACAAAGGCTCGATATTAACCCGGATAAATATCGTGCAAGAAATTTTTTCGTTGTGTTATAAAACGATCGGATTTCAATTCAATTTCATCAAACCTGATACAGCGAAAACTGGTATTAGAGTTATTTAGGAAATCGTGCTGGTGGACATTTTTTTCTGACATTGACAAAGCCTTTGTCTCTATTCACACCGCAGTCTGTCACTGCAAGAAATCAAGGCGAACGCGCGCATGCCACCTGCTGCAACGTTTTTATGATTTCATGTTTTGTTGTATTACACGCATTCACGCATTCACCCATTTTATATTTCATCTTAGCGTATTTTAACGAAGACCAAACGCTCGCAGACATTTCTACGGATATTTCGAACCCCCGCTTCGATCAATACCAGATTTACAAGATCATTTCACCCTGTAGGTTAGACAGAACTTCAATTGTACATCTAAATTACAGGATGTTATTTTGAATGAAAGAATCGATCAAGGATTGGCTGAAAAAATGGAAAATCATACCCATCTCACGTGATAATTTTTGGAATCTCGGTGATTTTTATTTTTTATTTTCGCGTACGAATATACGAGGTGGAAAACATGACGCGACGCTTAGATATCTCCGATATTATCGTACACGGTCAATCTTCTGGATTCCGTTAAGAGTTCTTCCCTCATTTTGAAGAATATGAGCGTGTAGCGAGTGACACCCCGGAGAGAGAGATGGCGGGAAGTGCGGGGCTGATGGATGACAAATAGCTCCTCCACGGCGCGTCACTCTGGGCGCTGCTAGGGGCTTGTCTGTTCTCTCTTTTCTCTTTTCTCTTCTCTCTTCTCTGTTCTCTGTTCTCTCTTCTCTCCACCCTCTCCGCCCTTCTATCTTTCTCTCTTCGGATCTCTCTCCTGTACGTGTAGGAGTACGTATAGCTAAGGGGTGTGAGGTGGGGCGGAGAGGGTGAACGGGTCGGCGGAGATAAAGTGGGACGTCTGATCCTCCGACGGAGCGAGCAAAAAGATCCCGGTGCTCGGCGTCCCGAGAGACGGGAGCTGGGAACGAGAAAAACTCCCCCTTCTACCCCTAGCCCCGGTGTGCCTCTCCTCCGGCGAGCGGCGCTCGGCCACCCTCAGGGAAAAAAAGAAACTTTGACGAGGAAGAATCTCTACTCCACTTCTTCGGAGTACGGCATTAATGAGTTAGAGCCAATCTTCTATAAATAAAGCTGGGGAGCCAGGCGTCGTGTGGCTCTATATCGCCCAACCCCCTATCACACTAGCCACACGGGCCACACGATCATGGCGGAACAGTTCGTTACGAATTTCTACATCATTCGTTCGTGATAAAGCTCGCGAATTTAGAAAACGGCTTGTTTCAACCTAAAGTGAAGAGAAATCTCGAAAGCTATAATAAACCGAGAAAGGATAGCCGCTTTTTTAAAGAGGAGTTAAACCTTGGTAGGATTTTTCGATCATAGTTATGGAATACCCTCTTATACTTGGGAGTCTGTAGGAAATATGTCGCATGAGTAGGCGACGCACGATGCCTCGAGCAGCCACAAATCCATGGATAAACCGGGGCTAGCTAGCTAGCTATCTAGCTGTCTGTCGTTCTGTCTCTTTCTGTCTTTCCAGGTATCCTGCTTGCTCTTTCATGCTGCAACGCGGGATGCTGCGCGGCGAGGACCGAAGAGGAGAGAAACGAGAGAGAAGGAGGGCGGAAGAAAGATGGGCGACTGATCGAATGTCGTTATTACAAATGACGTGACAATCTAGAACACGAGCTGCTGTATATATATTGCACGTTATACCCATTGCCTACCGGGACCAAGCCTTAGGGTTGCAATATAAATAATGGACGCCACCAACCACCATCGACCTTCAACCTACAACCTTCAAATCTTGTTCTACGCGGATAGCCGCTAATTAAGTGGATCGAAGATTTCTCTGTGATCGGAATAAGACGGGACTACCCTTACTCCGCAACAGGAAACCAGCATTGAACATCCTTCATTGTCCGTGGTGTAAAACCCGAAATTTTCACGAATAGAATGATCGAATAAATTCCACTGGACGATTGAAATTCGGAAAGGACATCTGAATACTCTTTGGCCTGAATCATACGTACATTATGTCAATTCATATTCGTACTTGGATATTCTTTGTTTTTAATGATAGAAGACTGCAGCGAGATACTGAGAACCTCGTTTACCCTGTGTGGCACAGTCACAGGGCGTTTATTGATCTCCTGTAATAAGTAAGTAAAATGAATGTGTTTTTCTTCGACAGACAACAACAACCCGGAAGTGATCAACTCCGAGGCGCTTGGTTTTTCGCAAATAGGCCAAACGGATAGATTCGAGCTGGGATCCCCCAGGGGGAAGTTGAGAAAGACCGATTGCATGTTCGAATCTTATTGTAAGATATACCATCTACATTACCATAATGATACACTCGCTGCATCCACATCCGAACATATACTCGTCTCGGAGGATTCTGTTCTTACCTAGTTATCCCTATAACGAATGTCGCGTGTGATCCATATTCGTAATCACGATCTCGGTCTATGATTGTTATTGATCCTCGATTTTCCTTGATCTTTTTCAAACCACGCGATAATCCTCGGACGCTGACCGATCGTTCCGACTGCTTAATTAGGAGCCTTTTGAAAGATCGAAGATTCTTCGAAACGTTGGAGAATATCCAAAGTCAGAATAATAGGAAGTAGAAAGCGTTGCGTGCGTTATATCTAAATATCTACATTAAATACAGACGTATTTCGTAGGTATATACGTATACACGTGCATACAGACATATTTCACCGTATACCTACCTTGCGGCACCCTCGCCCGAAGACATACACTCGCGTTTCTCGCAGGGGACTACAATAACGCTTCCTCGGTGAAAAAAAAAGCTCTTTGGTAAAGAAGAGCGAGAGCAAAGAACGGTTGGGTCCAAAGCAGCATCTGAGCGAAGAGAGAGCACACCGTTCTGGCTGAGGCAACCAACCCGAGGGGGAAGCAGAGGGTTGAGAGGAGAACTTCGAAGCGACGCTGTCATTAATAAAAGTGTCAATGGTGTCAGTGGACTAATGTCGGTAGTCGCTCGCTCGCTCGCTGGCTGGCTGCCTAGCCAGCAACGGTCGTGTCCTATCGGAGAATTCCTCTCCCGCGACCCGAACCCTCTTCTTCCAGCATCCCTCGTCAGACAGTTCTCTTCCATAACATGCCACACGAACCTGGTGCGTTTCGGTACACGTCCCACGTCCAACGTTCGCAAAATAATACGCACACAGATACAAATTTCATCGTATATGTATTCGGCCAACACATAGATGCCAATCCTACACATCCGTGCGTTCATTTCCATCGCTCGTCAGACTTGGCTCGGCTTTACTTTGCCGCTATCTAAACTACATTTTCACCAAGTACTTCCTTGACTTGACGTAGCTAACAGCTGCGTGAATTCTCGTTAACGGTTTGTTGGCTGGGAATTGCAATACGAAAAAGAACCGCCGAGATCTTCGGCTAAAGTTTACCCGCATTTTCCGGCAAACTAGGTACCCACAGCTTTATAGCTAGGTATATACCCAGTCAAATTTCGTTCTATTTCATTTGAAGATCAACGACTTCGGAGACGCCCCCGAACCTTCCGCACGTTGCTATTTCGTTAAATTGCGTGCCGATCACGGTACGAAGAAAAGGTTGCCTCTGATAAGGGTGCAAAGGATCTATCAACGTATGCTGGGGGAAAGGGGGTGGAATATCTAATAAGAGGCGCGCTCATCCATCGTGGGGTGTTGGGGGAAACCTGGGGGCTGTCACCGCGGGCGTCAGCTCTGCGCAAAGCTTGGGCTTGGTGATTTACATAGTAATAATATCAGGAGTCTGGGTCCTCCTGGGTCCACGGGGCACAACTTGGTCTTGCAGGGGTTTATAAGTCTCTTCCTTCGTTGGCATGTGCCAATTTTATACCCTGCAGTATAAGGAGGATTGTGAAATTTGGAAGCACGTTCTTCCTGATCGAGCGATACTTTCTTCACATCCAAGAACATTCTTTTAAAATTTGCACTGCACTCAAACTTTTCGAGATTTACCTAAGTGGCCTGGTAACTAAATTCAGCCGTCTCAGCGTAAGTACTTTCGCATAGCTGTTTGTGCCCCTAATTATCGAATTGCAAGGTATATAGTCCGATAGTATGCTGACGCGAATTCCCTGTTTCAACCGTGAGGAAATCAACGTGATTAGGCCAGGCCCCGAAACGACGCACCGTAAAAGAGGTGTAATTTAGACCGAGGCCTTCTTTGGAGTTAAACATTGTATGCACTTTTCGAGGTGAAAAATAAACTAACAAAATTTATGATAAACAGATCAAATTTACCTGCAGATTTTTCGAGAATTATTGTTTTTTGGGCAACGGGAGACTGGGAAAACTATACGTGAAATATTAAGATCGGTCCATGTTCTTCGAATTTAATTCTCTAACGTACGATATCTCCCAGTGTAGAGTCGTTAAGGCGTCGCGACGCCCTCGGTGCAGTGAGCTGCCATAGAGAAACGAGATGAGAGATGAAAAACAAGAGAGTAAGAGAGCGGAGAGAGGACTCGAGGGTCTGAGACACGCTATTAGAATATCAAGCGAAAACGGGACGCGCATAACAATTTCACAACAAACAATAAAAGGGGTGGGTTCGGGGTAGTCGCTTCTCTTTCTGACCAGTGCAAAACGGGGTGCGGTAGGCCTCGGCTCTTCGTCGTCTTCGTCTTCTTCTTCCTTTTGCTGAATAAGAACGCCATATTGACGTCTTATTTTCTAGAAGGATGTTAATTAACGAGACGACCCTCCCGAAGTCAGCAGCTCTCCTTTCTCCTCGCTGCTGCACTTATGCGTGGCAGCCGCGATTCTCAATCAACGAAGGCATTCATGCCAAGTTTCTCACAATGTTCGTCTTGAATCTCCCCTGTTTTTCGTTAGAGGATGAGTCCTCCTGTCTGGTTTGCCGCTTCTAAGGCTAAGAAATACACGTTGCCGACGCAACGCGCACCCCGACGCCGCTTGACGCGCTCCACTGACGCGAAGAGCGAAGATTAATGGCTTCGGACTCTGAAATCCTGGAAAATAAATAGCGAGGGACATGTCGGAGTCCTGTGGGGCAAGATCTCGTTCTCTCCATGACTGTCCTGGACCCCGGGGACCTGCCCAGCTCCGCCATCATCCTTGCTACTCCAAGTCCAAGCGGCAACCCTCAACGTACAACCCCAAACCACCGTCCCCCAACGATGGAGGGTATCAAGGTGCTATTATCGCCTCAATTGTATCGCCCTATGGACCTTGAACGACTGTATCTACTTTACCCGATAAAATTCTTCGATTCTGAGTTATTGTACCGCGATATATTTTCACCAAGATCAGAGTTTTAACCATCAGAATTCACTTTCAAAGAGTAGTTTCGAATGTAACGGATCGTATTTCCTTTTTGATTGAAGTGAAATCTATGGTATAAATTCAGGGGCAGAAGCTGAAAAGAAATTACGTTTATGGTGTAGATGAAGTCACCTTTGATTGCGATTCTTTCCAAGCATCGACGAATTTCAATGGGGTACCGGGTACGTGTAGGTAATGAAGACAGGTGTGTTGTATTTTTTTTACTGTTCTCCTCAAAGTTTCATAGAAATTGTGAATTTAAATGAACAAGAGAAACTATGCAGCAACCTAATTCCAGCATCTGTTCGCATAACGCTTTCTCTGTGTAACCACCACCCTTTCCACTTCAGAAACACCCGCCACGTGGCTACCTCAACGTAAGGATTAATTGCTAATTCTGGCCACTGCTACCAGTTGCTGCTCTGCACTACATGGATATGAATGTTGGGTATACATACGGTTATATGCAATTAAACAAGAGAGGAGAGAACCTTGGATACGTTCGTCTCCTACTACGGTAAGAAACAATTCAAGGGGGAATTTTTTTACCTTCAGTTATTCATGTATGATTGTAACGCTTTTAACTTTGGATCGAACGTTAATGTAACAAAAACTCACATGGTGATGAGAAAAAAAAAAAGAAAAAGAAAAAAAATGGTATAAGAGCAAGTAATATTAATAACCTCGGAGAGTAAAAAATATTTACTTTGTATTATGCCTGTTTTGAGGGCTGTGAGCGTGGCAGCTTGCCCTGGAGTGATTCATTGTCTTTGCTTTACCCGGTGCAGACCGCCTATGTGTTGGCACTACGGTTGCGTATTATGGTATAGGTAATCTACATTCTAAAATACTATGACGGCGGAGTTTAACACCATGGGCTACGCTCATACACGCCAACATTTCCTATCTCATACTTAATTATGTCTTACCTTGACGTCGCCGATATTTTATCTTTTTAATAAATCCACTCCATATCTATCCAAGGTGTAATATAATGCAGGTGAGTACAAAGTCGCGGAGTAATCAAGCCTTATCAAATTTTCATGTGACAGTAGAAAGAAGAGGAAAAGGAGAATACTGATAATGTAAAAAATTTTGTATGAAGTTGCGGCTGGAAATCTTTAGAGATTTATTGGACACATTCAATCTCTGCCTATAGATCGATATGGGCGCTGTTCAAATATGGCAGAAATGTAAAATAATAAAAAAAAAAAAAAAACATGATAAAAGATGAGAGCGATATTATTTTGAATATGTATTTCTGTGTGAACCAAACGTCGCAAGCATTGTTAAGAGCGATATATTTCATTTTCAGATTCAGCGAAGATTGATTGCCGGTCTTGAGTGACTCTGAGCGTTTGCCGCGCGGTCGTTTCTGCTTACACGTATTTGACAGTGGCGCAGTGTCACAGCCGTTGCCAAGCTCAGGGTTTGAAGAATAGTAGGGAAGGAGGATGAGAAGAAGAAGGAGTAGAAGGAGGAGGAGGAGGACTTGTCATCCAGCGAAACGCTCTATAATCTACGATCTACAATCTACAATCTCATCCAATCTACACATACAACGGCGTGCACGAAGTTTGACGTTCACGTTGTTACCGTTACTCGCTACGGATTTCCCTGCCGTTTAGTTTCTACGAAAACAACAAACAACACAGAATTCACTCTGATCCACGACCCTCGTACGAATCAGTCTCCTGGACATACGTCTGTGCCCGATCTCTTCGTAAATGTTCATATGTCGTTGGTATCACGCGGCGAAATATCATTACGAATAACGAATAAAATTAAAGCCACGGAACGAGGAACACGTCTCGTACGACTTAAAAGCACGGTGTACACTTAATCCTTACCCGCCAATCAGAACTCCATATAATCCACCCACTCAACTAACGAAGAACTAAAAGCTGAATCCCAAAGCTCGGAAACCGATGTCAAAAGTTTACGAACATCATTTTTCCTCGGAAGATAGTTTCTTTTCTGTATACTATTTCAAGAAATCGCGAAATCATTCTATACCGATGAAAGGTCAGTGTAGAGATTCGGGTAATTTGAAATAATTTTCTTTGATTTGAAGGAAATCTATAATCTAACGAAAAACTAGTATAGCGATAGACGAATAGATACTATATATGAATGACATCTATATAATGTAAGTGTCCAAGTTTGAAGGGTGAACGACCCTAGAAATAAATAAATTTAAAACGTGTCAACGAATCGGTAGAATCTTTGGGCATACTCCGTCGGCTCGTAAATAACTTGATTACACGACGTATAGAATGCACGCAACCTACTATAGACTGATTATGGTGTAGATTTATAGCGTATTCATTAGAAAACTTATAGTATAAGGTCTGCCGGATCTCTAGGCATATGTATATGGATACATATATATATATATATATATACGTAGAAGAATGTATAATTCTTATACCTATAATATTTCCTATCGATAATGATATCAGTCTAGGGATCGTATCATCCTAATTGTATAGTTATTTTTAATAATATGATAAATGACCGTTTCAAATAACACAATCGAACAAATCCATCAAAATTTTATGTCATAATAAAACTAATATCACACCTATATCTATATTCGAGGTATGTGTTAGGTGTATTACGAATTAGTTGCGCGAGGCTATAAGTTGTGTAATAAAATTGTCCTGCTTTGACGTATAACGTTTACGTGAGGCATTGCTCTGCGTGAAAATATTTATGCTTAATTAAGTTGATGGAAATAGATGAACCTCTTTGTAACTATAAGTTGATATTTATACGCTCTTATCGGCGCTAAATGTATACTTATTTATTGACCACGTGCTTCCTAGCTGATAAATAACGATAAGTGTATTTATAAATAAGTTATCGTTAACCCTATACCGATTAATTCCTTAAGACTTATTATCTGAGAGAAATGCAATGGGAAATTGATCTGTTTTATGCATTCCCGGATGTATTTGCTGAGTAAAATAAGGTACGTATGTATATCGTAGATTATTTCTATTTAACGAGCTTTCAAAAAATAGTGATTCACTCTATCTTTTATCTCCTATTAATCCCTCAAGTTCTGTTCATCCTCTCTACGTTTGTTTTACCCGTGATTCGTAAACTTATGATTCTTATTCCATATCCACGCAGAACTTTCCTAAAACTAACTTTTCGATAGATATAAGTTGTTCCTAAATCTTTTCTCGTTACACTTATATACCTGCGCGTAGGTATAAACCAGGGTTTCTACACCCTTAGACACAAATGGTTGTATTCTTACGTAATACGAACTTTCCGGGTGTATATAAAGACCGCTAGAATATTCAAAGCGGAAGAATCTCTTCATTGTTTGAAGTCACACACATGTGCGAACTGAGAACCAAAGTCTCTTTTCAAAACTAGAGCAATTTATGGCTTTGAAAAATTTTCAACAATATTCCTTGGACCGCCGGCATATTTCAGCCATATAGTATTCAGAATATTAACGCGCGGAAACTTTTTCTCAGGTTCTAAACATAAATCCTATTCACGCGTTTAGCGACGCTTCGAATAACGAGGATTTCGCTAGTGACTAAAACGTTTTGAAATTCATATTAACAGAGAAATTTCAAAATACTACAATACGTACCGTAAACTTGCTCAGTCCAGTTACCTAGAAATACCAAATAATCCCCAAGAGGGTAAAATCTTGAAATTTGAACACCGTTCAGAAATGAGAGAAAAACTTACCTGTGCACAAGCAATATCGTCAACGATTTCGGTTCTTATTTCATCGGAAATGAGGAACGACGGTGGTTCCGTAAAAAACCAAAAATCACGATCAGCTAGGCAAAAGTAAGAGTATTGTATGGTATAAAACGTGAGTAGAGTACATTGATGTGGATTGTTATACATGCCATGCATCGTATACCGAGTATAAAAATCAATAATAAATCAGAAATTTAGTTAAGAATTGATCCGCGGGGATGGCAGCACCTCGCCAGAATTTTCGAGGGGGTACATCAATGGCCGAATTTTTTTTTCGTAGATTAGGCTAATGCGATGGTCCTGATGAGAAATGGTCTGGCGAATAGGAATGGTTCTGGGGCGGGACGTGCCCTGGGAACAGCGTACCCTGGCCCTGGAACCACGACGTGGACTAAGTGCTGGGTGGAGTCCCATCTAGGCACTACCTACCCGGTGCAGGAACCATCATCCCGAGGGTACCACGGTACTGGTTATGGCCGCCAACGTCCCGTACCGGGAGACGCCACTTTTGAAACGAGATTAGAGGACATAGGTCGTCGCATACGCGCCAGCTGGTGCACGACGTTGAAGAGACAAGTTTTCGATTTTAAAACGAAGAAAGAGTAGAAGCCGAAGCTTTTTTCACAACCCCGTACAACCGCATTCGATTCACTATTCAAGAGTCCGTATAAAGATGCAAATTCATTCCAAGTAGGTAGATACGGTTTTTCTTGTGTTTCCTCGTATCGTGGCTTTCGATATATTCATACGAAGCGCCTAGATCCCATAATCCTCGATTTAGAAATATGATAGAATTTCAAGAAATCTTTCAAGCCTTCAACCCTCCAGCCACAACCCCTCACTGCATGGGATGGCATGCTTTCATCTTCGCGTGATGGTTGATTAAATTTCACCATCAAATTAACTAAAAGCACCGTAGACCACCACCATCCGCGTATAAACACACATTATCGGTTTTCAAACGAGCCGAACAAGCGTGCTTTTCAGTCTAATAAACACACGAACTAGAACTTCTCAATACCTCATACCGCATTCAAATTTATGATCAAAGAAAAGCCGAACACAGAATAACATCCATAATATAAGTTACCGCGTGTGCTTAAAAAGGTCCGCGCGGTAGTTTCAGACAATTCCGTTTCATGCTTGGATATCTTTACCTTTTGAGTCTATCTTCAAATGGATCGAGACTTTCGTACTTTCCTCGAAAAAACAGTTTTGGCGAATGAACAGTCTTCCCAGTCCTATCAACGTTGATCCCGAATCGAATAATCGCAGACGATATTAAGATTATGGGTGAAATGTTATTTACTCACTCGACTGCTACCTGCAACCCTCATGGTGTTCCTCAGGTATAAAATCGACTCCAAGAAGCACCCCAGCATCCCGTCCTGCATGTGTGGTCTCTCTTATCTGGGGTTCACTGCACTATCACGATTCACAAATCACATTGCATAACTTTAATTTATAGTCTGTATCGTTCACTGGTGGATTGCGTACTGGTTTAACACAGCTTAGCCATGTCTACACTGTGATGATCAACGACACAGTAAATAATGTCAAAGTTATAGCCGTGGATGGAATAAACGCAGGCTCGTTCTACTGCGGCAAAAACACTCGAACCAAGTATAATTTAACTTTTTCCTTTACACTGCAGTGATGTAAGGACCACACATATGTTGATACTCTGAAATTCCATATACGTATGGCAGTTATTTATTTATTTTTTTTTGTTTTATAATGAATAAATTTTTCCACCTCAGAAATTATATCGCAGTCGTGCATGAAAATTATTTCTAATTAAAAATCACTGTATAATTTTATCAATTAGGTACTACACCATTCGTATATGGTTATTAGTGTCCGTTTCCAGTTTTATTCATTTTACTTATTCATCCAATTTTCCATATATTTTCGCGAGTAAATTACCGCGGCGTGGGACGCCCGCGTAAATCTAATCAGAATACCGATGATTTATTAGAAATTTTCCATTCCTGGTAAGAGCGCTCAAGGGTGGCTCGTCCTTTGGCTCTGGGGTTGACCCTAGGGTAAAGAATGGGATGATACCGCGCGAACACAAACCTGGTGCACCGTCACCACCACTGTTCGCTGTGCTGCCTTCACGACCCACGGGACACTCACCAAGTGTCATAGGGGCATCCGGCTAATTGCGAGAGTGCTTCGTTACCCTCCAACCTACAAGCCTTTGCGTTTAGCAGTTGTTTGTAGCTGCCGTGGGATCATATACTGCGTCTTCATAATCCTCGAGTTATACCTACGTGGTTGAATAAACTTCATCTCCTAGTTGATAAAAATTAAGCCTCAGAGTTGCTTTCACCTATACTCGTAGGTAGATCTACGTGCGGGTGGATAAGTTACCTGCATGCGGGATTAACTGCATCAGAATTGAAAATGAGACAGAAGTTGAAGGGTTGACGAGTATGTGATAAGAAAATATCAAGCTTCATCTTCAGGATGGCGTTTTTCGCAGAACATTATCGTAGTTTCGTTATTGTTAAAAGCACCGAGAACAAATAGCTATCACGGAGCGTCTATAAGATAGGAATTTCGTTAGGGATGAAAATTTTACAAAATTAACGAACCATGTATTTGCGCTCGAAATGTTCCGTGAGAGAAAAGAAATGAGGAAAAAGTTGAATAGAGAAAAGAAAGTCCATATACATATATGCCAATGAACTGCGTATACCTACCCCGCACATATGATCTCATGCGGAATAGGTACATAGCGATTTTCTGACGTGGAGACGTGAACATTGATTGCAAGAGAGACGTCGGCGTCGAGGGGTAGTTTCGGGATAGAAAAAGACAGACGAAAAGAGAAAGATAGAGGGAGAGAATGAGCGAAGGAGAGAAGGACAGGCGACGGGACGGAAAGCAACGAGACAGGGGTGTGAGGGGAAAGCGTCGAGCGGACGATATTATTGATTTATGTTATAGGTACAGTTTCGTGTTACGTATTTCACCGACCTTCGTACCTACTTTTACAAAATGCGACTGGGATACAGCCAATAAGATCCGCGGGTCTACACGAAGCGAGAATTCATAAACTGAAGTAACAAATCGTATTTACTGATCGTTAACGTACCTACCTACCTACCGCAGTAAAAAGTGTTACTTTTAAATTCACTATAGATTTAGTACCGGAGAAATAGTGGTACTACGTTAATTCATTACATTCCACAATTTACAGAGACGACAGATTGCCGGCTTGTTCACGGACAATAAATAGAATCCCCCATTACTTTTTTCCCTTTTTCATTTCATTTATTATCTATTTTTTTTTCTTTTCGTTTTTTCTGTTTTTTTTTTCTCTCTCTCTCTCTCTCTCTACTCACGGAGCGCATCGCTATTCCCCCGCATAAACTATCCACCCGCATTCCAGGATGATTCGGAAATCGCGGTTAGTGAATATAGAATATAAATATATTTATATATATCTGGTAACGGAATTCGCTGCAAAAACGAGACCAGGGATAAATTATCCCTGGGAAGGTACAGCTAAAGTAGAAAATTCATTGGTATGAGTGCATTACTTTAAAATGGTATAAATTAAACGGTTATTACATACAGCGTTTAAAATATAGACGTTTATCTTCCGCAACCCGTGAGAATGAAAAATTTCCGAACTTCGCGATTAACAACTAGCTTGACGACAATATCTGTTTACAAGTTTTCGATTCCTCAGTCGTCATAATTATATCGCCAGTGATTCTTAGACGGAATTTATCACCGACGACAGATTCTAGTTGACAAATTTTATACACTTTATAAAACACAGGCCAGTGTCTCACTGCGTTGTGTAATCAATGAATATCTCTCCTCGGTACAAACACTTTATTGTTTCAAAAAGAAAATAAGATAAGCGCAAAACACACGGTATCTCTATCAAGCCTCGTGTGTGCTTCACGAGACGAGCAAAACCTTATCGTCTTCGAGATTTCAGGGTAGAACCTAACTCCAAGCCGAAAGTAAGAAGAATATGATCAACTCCACTACGGCTAATCACTTTTTAAACGTTTCTGATCAATTTTTACGATAATTCGTATCTAGATTAGAAAAATGGTATAAATTTAATTCCGTAATAGAATCAAACGACGAATTTATAGACCTCGAGTTGAAACAGGGAGATGCTTGTGCAAAGCCGGGCATATATACATGTTTTCAATTATTCCCGATATGAATAACATTACGGAACGTTGAGGGTCCGTGAATTGATGCATTTCGTATGCAAAATTGGACCGAGTCTCGCCTCCTCATGAACAGTGTAGTCAGTTTGCTGAGTGAAACGCATATGTATAATATGTCTGTGTGTGTACTCCGTCGACTTTATTGGTTTATCTTCCCCCTCCCTTAACCCTACGGGAGAGTATGACACGGAGGTGGACTTGCAGGCGACGTTAACGGCAGCACCGCGACGGTAACCAAACTGCATAGAAGTGGTTAACACTCTATTAACACTAACGGCGGTCATACATAACATCGGACCGGCAGCATAACCCAACGCGAGATGGAATTTATGGTCTGTTAATAGGGGTGCCTACTTTATGTGTTGTGTCGTGCGTGCGTGCAGGCGCGTGCGTCGTTGTCTCCCTGGAATCGCACGGCAGGTATATAGGTAGGTATATAATAATGTATACACCTATACCTAGTAACGTCGTACTAAATTTACCCCTACCATATATCTCTCTGTGGCCCATAGGCTTTTACCACTTATATGAGCAGAATCACACCTTAGTAAAGTTCCCTGAACTATAGGTGTGTACCTTAATGTACCTAACGTCCTATTACTCGCTGCAGAGCAGACAAAGTTAGCTTTTGGTCCGTCGAGGCCGACGTACATTTAAATACATAAATCCTAAGCTAGGTGCCAACCTTTTTGTACACGTTTACAACCTGTAACATTTTATCAACGGTCTATACAACCTGACGTAATGGACGGTCCGAAATAGATGAAAAGAGAATTGAACGTTGTGCGAATAGCGTGTAGCAATCATATAGACATAGGTATGCGTTTCATTCTGAATCAGATTTATACTAAATCTTAGAGTCTGATATGACAAAGATTGCCGACTATTATGAAAGAAGTGTTTCGTATGGCTCTCTCGCCTCACAATTTCTTTTATGTACTTTTTTAATTTATTTTATTTTGTTTTCGTTTTTTATCTACCGCAGCAGAATCTGCTCGCGGCAATTGTGATTCGAATTTCATGACAGGCCTGAGTTCAGGTTGGCTTCAGTACCAATTAGAAATAATATATTCGGTCCTGAAACGTTTCGAACCCTGAGGCGATATCGGGCGTTCTGTAATTTTCAATACCTCGAGGCTTATGCCTCGGGCTGCCCTGGTTAAACCAATTTATTATTACCTAATAGGTACCTAATACCTGCACATCGTAATACACCAGTACATAAAATGCAGGTGATTTCTGTTAGCAGATCGTCATTGTGACCGTTCATCATAATCGATGGCTATCATTTTCTTTCGCGCGTATATTACAATACTCATACCCCCCCCCCTTTTCCGAAGGGGGTTAACATAAAATTATTATAGAATTTCGAATCAATTTTCTTTCAGTCTTTTTATACATGGAATTATTCAAGATTCAAGATACGTTCATAGCACACGTAGAGGGATGCTGGGCAAGAATCTGGACCGTAACAAAAAAATGAGAATGAAGTAGTAGCTAGCTGGTAGTGATGTAAGTATGAGGGTAAAACATGTATGGCATATACACGAGAAACGTGGGTAAACACGAGAAGGTTCGCTTACCGAAGGGCGAGTGCAACGTGGAGTGCCAAAGTTCATCATGAAATCCAGCTCCTCTCAGGCGAGGAAGACCGGTAAAGTGATAAAGCGGCCATAAATAAGCGAAGGCTATGTTTCTCCTGCTCCCTCTTTCGCCCAGCTTCTTGTATACGAGGATCTCCTCTAGCTCTCTGTATACATCCATCTGCCTCGCTCCTCCTTGGGTCTTGCAGGTTTCCGCGTGCCTTTCTTTCCTTCATTTTTATCTTCGTTCCTTCTTTCCTCATTTTCCTCCTTTCTTAAACTCGCTTTCTCCCACGCATCGAGTGATCCATCTGCCATCAGGCATTTATACCATTTCACAAACCAGCACCTGCAACAGGAAAATTCAACCAGCATTAGCCGAGACTGTAAAAACGACCTAGTCTGATGCGGAGTGAAACTTACCTCTACCAATTTTGATCCTCTGCCTGGGTACTCCGCCACGTGTATTCGATAAGCTGGGACTTCGATCGGTGTAATATTGCGAGAAAATGATCATGTACCTACCTACTATTACAATTAATTATATTCATAGCTTCTTGTAGCTTAGGAATAAACTTTCAGGGTTTAAGACCTAAGTTAAGGTGATAGGTATTAACTTTTGATTTTCCTCAAGGATTTGTCCATCGATTGTTTAATTTTATCCGAATTTGGCGAGCAACCCCTAAAATTGAACTACGGGGGTAGTTTGTACAGAGGAGTGAAATAATTTTTGTTAAATTAATCGTACAGAGACGGCGGGGCCACGAGGACAAGCAGAGGCCGTAGAAAGAAGGCCTGAAAGACATGTAAGGCCAGGGAGGACTTGGAGGGCCAAGAGGGCCAAGAGGGCCAAGGAAGGCCAGGGGCGAAACCGACAGAAAAGCCAATAAATCATCCCGTCACGAAGCATGAGCCAAGGCGGAGCCTCTCGCCTCGTATTAGCCAATAATAATCCTCTCCGAGGTAGAGGCCATCTTGGATTATACAATGGGTGCCTTCTGCAGCTACGTACCCGACGATGGTACCTACGACCTAATGCAAACTCCAAGTCCCTGGGCCCGCGATGGACCTCCAGGGGTGGACGAGCTAATTATTTCAACCAAGTCCCTATTCGTATATGCATAGCTTTTGGTATACGATGGTATATATGGAGAAGAGGTATAGAATGATTTAGGCCGCGGTTAGGACCTGCCAGTTTATCGATCCGTTTAATTTATTCAATTAACGGTGAGAAATTAAATGATCACGATTTTATTTCGGGGGTTGAAGTTTTTTTTTTTGTTTTTGTTTTTTTTGATGAATTTACACGCGTATATGGATGTGTAGTTATAATCTCGAAAGTCCTAACCGCGACTGCAAGCCTAACGAAGGTACGACGTCATATTCAACCACAATTTATTTCTCGTTTTCAAACACAGTTATTATAATTAATACCATTATTATTAATATGGACAGACTCTTATATAATACAATATGGTTTAGACTCATCGAAATAATAGCAGGTAGTACTATTATCGTAATCATTTTAATAATAATACATAATTAATAATTCTTCATCGTTTATGTATACATTTAGTTTACATACTGCGGGACACTACAAAATAATTGTATATATTTATACATATGTGTATATATATATACGTTTATCCGTAATTATAATAATATCATATTTATGTATAGTAAATATACATATATATATATATATATATATATATATATATATATATATATATATATATATATATGTATATTTATAAATATTCATACATATTTATATATATGTATATATATATATATGTATATATTTATTCATTTATATTTATATTTATATTTATATTTATATTTTTTATTCATTTATTTATTTATTTATTTATTTATTTAATATTAATTATTATTTATAGTATATAGTACGACCTACGCTCTCATTATGTATACCCCAAATTTAAATATCTTTGTAGTCGCTTATTACGAAATTAAAAAAACATTACCCATATCCGTGGGCATAATACGCAATTATATTTATACAACATATATATATATATATATATATATATATATATATATATATATTTCGGTTTTATATTTCAATGCGGCGGAGCAATTAGGTAGGTATCATACGTATATACAGGTATAAGCTTAGGTATACAGGTGTGGGTGACCGGGCATGTTTTTGCTTTTTTTTTTCCAAACCGTGTGCATGCGAAATAGTGAAAAGAGAACAGAAGACAAAGGAAAAAAAAAGAATCCCATTTTTTTTTTGGGTTTGGGAAAATTGTTAAATAAATATTGAAGCCTTATATCACGAGGAACTGTCGCGTACCTATACACACGAGTTACCTATAAACTTACACTTTCGGCGACGGCAGCGTCACGACGCTCAATATATTGTCATCTCTTACTCTAGCGGCCATAATGTTAGAATTAATTATTTTAATAGCAAGTCACGTGTATTTTATTATTTTTCATTTTTTTTTTTTTCATTTTCTTTTCTCTTTTTATTTTTTCTTCTATCTCTTTCGATTATAGAATATTATTATTTAAGTATATCGTAATAAATAGTTTAGATCTCTGCTACTGTTATTTTGTATAGTTTAGTCTAATAAACAGGTACCTACTTTACCTACGCGGTATCGTATACACAGAGTCGCGGCACGCGATTCGGCGTCGCGGCGCCCGCCGTCGCCTTCTGCGTTGCTCCGCTGATAAATTCAACGTAGGCATGAGATTTTTATTAAAGACAAAAAAATAAATAAATAATTCATCTTTTTTCCCTCTGTGATTTCTTTTTTCTTTTTTTTTTTTTTTTTCAAAACATTTCGATTCATATACAAATTCTTAATTGCAGGTGGAGTAGTTCCAATGAAGCCTACCTAGTTTATCATTTTTAATAACGTTTCAAATTAACAAACTGTTCATCAGTTCATATCAATTATAATCTATATACTGTGCCAATAGAGTGAAAATACAAAAAAAGAAAAAAGAAATAGAAAAAGAAAGAAGAAATACTATTCCACCTCGAGTACGTTTTGATTTTTTCAATTCTTTTTTTTTTTTTTTTTCTAATATCTATATTTCGTTTCTTTGTTTCGAATTTATTTTTCTCCTATTATCCATATTTTGGGGTGTTTAAGATATCAGTCTTCATAAGGTGGAACTCTATCGGCGAGACCAAGTGAACGAATGAATCTGTTATCTCGTCAATATTAATTGCAAAATCACAAGATTAAAAAATTTGGCAATTTTCAAGTATTATATATCGTGGAAGAAAAAATTAGCTTTACGTATCGAAAAAGTATTTGAAAAATAAAAATCAAAAAAAAAAAAAAAACTGTATTTTAACAATAGAGGAAAAAAAAAAAGATTAACCCGTAATTCAAAATTTAATCATGTTACGCAAATTTTGAAAAATAATTACTCTATAACTGCACCATGGCCTCACCGCTCACAGAGTGTACACAAAGTGCTCTTACTCACATAGATACCTATATATGCAGCTTGAAGTTATAAAAAGATGGTTGGCATGTAACTGACACCAGGAGGGTAAACATTAAGTTAGGTAAGTAAAAGTAAACGGATAGTTTATTTATGTACGAAAAAGTAACTAGGTGAGATAGTTTATTTACCCAGTCACGTATATATGTTAGCTATGCGTAAGGTATACATAACTATCGGCACCTGCTGGGAGAGCGGCAACAGGAGCAGAGGAACTCTTTGGCGCCGTGCTTGCTGGGGCGGGGGGCATTGTATGCTTTTTTTTGAAGTTTATGTATAATGTTTCAAATTCAGGAGCTGGTGAGATAAATTTTTTCCTTTTCTATAAAGAAGTGCCAAATATATGCGGACAGATATAAATACTATATATAAACTTTGGAAAAAAAATAAAAAATTTATCAAGGAGAGTGAGAAGATGAGTAAATCTCTTGGGGTTTTTTGTTTTTTGTTCTTTCCAAGCGACTGCGGGGGAATGAAATTATTTGCAAATTCCTTTTTTTGAATATGGAGTAAGGTGTAATAACGGTTGGTGTGTCGTTCGGATGACGGTTCACGCTTTATTCCGTTGAAATATTAAATTATGTACATCTCCGTGAGCCACCGAAAAGTTTAAATCGGAAATTTTAGCCCCTCTTATCTTTTATGGGGGTCCAATCGAGCTCGGTTCAAACTTTCCAATACGAACGAAACCCGTCAACCGTTATATACCGTGATTTTGGATAATGAAGCCAAAAAAATAAAAATATAAAAAAAAAGGAAACTAAGATTAAGGATGCTGACGCGTGTAATGCCCTCCGCCCGTTGCACCAGACGCTCTTTTGTTTCCTTACCTTAATTATATCCTTAATAATGAGATTTTTACTTTAGTTTAAAGTTTAGCTTACCTAATGCTTAAATACTATCCTATATAGACCCATATACACCTCGTACGCATTTTAGCTCTATGTTACATCCACGGGTACTTGTAATTGCGTAATCTTATTTAGTATTACGCGACTATGTATGTATATATATATATATATATATACCATATATATATGTATGGTATATATATGTATATATATATATATGTATGTACGAGTAAAGTTAAAATATATAATTTTCCTTTTATATTTTTTTCATAATCCTAAGAATTTCCGTTTCTTGTTTTTTTGTTTTTTTGTTTTTTTTTTTTTGTTTGTTTCTTTATTCTTCCGCTTCTTCATCTGTTATTCATTATATCTAAGTAATAATTTAATTATATTCACCGGATAAAAAATTATCCTTTTTTTTTTTTTTTACGTACATTGGTTGTGTCAATCTATTGACTATCCCTCGCTCTGGTCAAAAACACAGCCTTATTGTAAAAATATAATAGATTTGAATACTAACCGCAACGTTTTTGACATTCTGATCATTTGTTTGCCGAATGATATTATATTCATGCAATTATTTAAATAACGCGATATATGATTTGGATAATGCATTTTCGCACAAAAAATCAAAAATCGCATTTAAAAATGGCGTATAAGAACCCGCAAGTGAGTACAATGATAAAAAAATTAGGTGTGTTAAAAAACAAATGTAATGTAGAAAATTTGGCAAAACTAATTTTGTATTTCAAATAAAGTATTGATTTTCAAAGTGTTTTATTTTTTTTTTTTTTTGAACACGGCGAGCGATGGTCAAAGATGTAACGTTTTCGTTGCTGATTTTATTTACCTATTGTAAAGGTTCAAAAATCGAAATTACATAAATAAATCTCTGAAGGAAGAAAGGCTGGTCAGGATCGACAAACGGTCGACCAACTAGCTGGACCAAGTTACGTATATCGGTTTCACTTCACTTACGCGCTCGGGCGTATATGTTACGTATGCATGTATGTATGTATGTATGTATGTATGTATGTATATATATATATAATTTTTTTCTTTTTTTTTTTCAATATGCGTACACCTATTTTCTAAATTTTTAAGTATACAAACTGGAGATGAATCCCGCAGTTTGCTTTCGTACGTATTTCGGTAATTTTCATTTAAATAGAATATAGCGTATCTATATGTATAATATAATGCGAATAATAATATAATTATAATGAAAAATAATAATCATCATATTAATAATAATAATAATAATAATAATAATAATAATGATAGTAATAATAATAATAATAATATTTTACGTATATCATGTGTGATAATAAACTAGGTGTGAATCTACTAATTTTACAACACAGCACAAAATCTCTTCGCGGCGCGTCTCACGGCCGGAAATCACAAGGCCACGGAAACATATCCCATATACATTCGTATTCGAAGGTATATTAATTTTTGAAGAAAAAAAGAAAAATAAAAACATTAAACATATAAAGAAAAAACTAAAACAACAGATCAATTTCCGGGCCTACGATTCCCACTCACGCGTACTTCCAAAAATAAATTGTAAAAAAGTGCAGCGTTTCAACGCGTGACGCGATTAAAGCTTTTTTTTTTTTTCGTTTTTTTTTTGTTTTTTGTTTTTTTGTTTTCTCGCAAAATTTGACGCGACTCAAACGATCAACGGGGTCATTGAAACAATTAAATAATTATTATATTTTATTACAATAGATGAACGCGCTTTCAAACTTATTCGTTCGATTGGTTAATCAGTCCGTTAATTAACCAAATATTAATTAATTATTTATGTAGATTGCATCTACGATTATTTCCACATTGTCACTGTATATATAATATATATATATAAATGTATATAGGTACTATTATCGTAAAAACGCTGCACCAATTAAAATTGGAATAACGCTAATATTCTTAACTACACTATGTCACTGGTAACTTGGCCTCGCGTCCGCGGAGCAGGGTCAATTATTTTTTTATTTTCTTATTTTTTCTTTTTTTTCATTTTTATCTTTATTTTTTTCCATTTCTTTTTATTCCTTTTTTTTTTCTTTTTTTTCTTTTAAATAGGTAGGTAGTAGGTAGAGGTACTTAAATTACTTAATTACATAATTTCTTTAAATCTTTTATACGAATAATCTCAAGATTCTTTTCGTTCTATGTACAGAGCACTGCATAGCTGGTACCGTTAAACGCACTATATAAACTCGCTTTCGAGATCAACCCACGTGTGTACAAGTTTGAGTAGGGTATAGCTGGCTACACTTCTAATAATATCAGAATTAATTAGGTAGTAGTAGTAGTAGTAGTAGTAGTAGTAGTAGTAGAAGTAGTAGTAGTAGTTATAGTAGTAGTAGTAGTAGTAGTAGTAGTAGTAGTAGTAGTAGTAGTATAGTAGGAGTAGGAGTAATAAGTAGTAGTAGTAGTAGTTTACGTTATTCGTACAGGTGCGCCACGACCAGCCCACCTATACATAATAGGTATCAAAATCAGGTCGCCACCTGCGAGTCATCCGTATATATCGGAATATTCTAGGCATTTTTGTTAATTTTAATTTTAATTTATTTGTTTATTTTTTTCATGATCACTTCTACCACTCATCGTACAGATATTATATACTTATAGGACTGACCTGGCGATGACACTGACGAGGTGCGACAAGTTGCTTAATTTCTGCTCCGTTTTTTTTTCGTTTCTTTCGTAAATTTTTTTTTTTTTTATATATATATCTTCTTTTTTTTTTTCAATTTGTTTTCTCTACTCTGAGGACTCCAATATTTTACACACTCCATGGAAGTTTTAACACTCATTCATCGTTCCTTCTTCCTTTTTCTAACTTCTTTTTTCATTATTCATTGATAATTGAGGGGAAAGGAAAGGACTGATCGAGATCAAAAAAATTACGAACGTATTTCGATATAATTTATAACAATAATTTCTGTCTTGTGGACGGAGGACAGGGGGAGGAGGGAGAGGATTGAAAATTCATCACCGTTTCACTGGGGTTTTTTTATTATTTTGATTTTTTCTGTAGTTTCTTCCGGTTTTTGTTAATTCGAAACGAATCATAGATCGCCCTATACTAGATTTTTTTTCTGCGCATAATAATTTAACCACGACAAAAAATTCGGAATTATTATTTTTTTTTTTCTTTATGTTTTTATTTTATGCTCATTTTGATCCGGATATTTATTGATTGAATTATCTTGTCTTTATCAGGCGTTTGTTAAATGTTGAATTGTTTAAATGATGAAATGATACTTGGGCACGTCACGCGTTAATTTCTATAACCTCGCCTCGCCACCGCGGTATAAACGTAGGGAGCTATAGTATAAACGATCTAAAATTTCTAAACCGCCTGTATATACCGCTAATAAAGATGTAAGTAATATCGATAACCTTTATCTACTCGTACGCTATTTAAATCCTACTCTGTACGTATAACGTACACGACGTATAAGAGAATAAATAATAATAAACGCTTACTAAGTTTTACAAGTTTTTTTTTTTTTGTTTTTTGTTTTTTTTTTTTTTCTATTTTTTTCCATTCTTTTATCATTCTTCGTGGTTTTTATTTAAGTTACGTATATTTGTTTATATCTATATAGGCTTTAGTAAATTATTTAATTAAACGTAATAGAGGTTAACGTGGTTCTGATTAGCATGTGATCCAGTTTTTCCGTAGCATTGCGCATCGCCAATCCATCCTTTCACGTATATATATATACATATATATTTATATATATATATATTCTTCCCTCACCTTCCTCTACTCACTTCTCTCTATACACTCCTATACTCTTGCTATATTAAGGCTTCGACTTACACACTTCAGCGTATCATCATCCGCCTCTCACCTTCCATTCCTTTCTTCCCTTCTTCATTTCTTCCTATGTATATAACTCTGCCTTCTCTCTACAACATCTTTTTGGTACGAGCAACTTGATTAACACGACAAGATAAGCGTCATTGCTGTGGGGGTCATTTGGAGGTCATCGGGGGAGGAGGTAGTGCTGAAGACAAGGTGCGACCCTGAGAGATGAGACCTCTTTGCGGAAGCTCACCAGGTCCAGGGTTCAACCCTGAGGCGACGTCTGAGGCGAGATGTCCGTGTCGCCATCACCCGAGCCAGGTTCACCCTTCGTCTTATTCTCCTTCTTCCACTTCATTCTTCTGTTTTGGAACCAGATTTTTATCTGCCTCTCCGTCAGGCACAAGGCATGGGCAATTTCTATACGCCGCCGCCTGGTGAGGTACCGATTGAAGTGGAACTCCTTCTCAAGCTCCAAAGTTTGGTATCGCGTATACGTTTGCCTACCCCGTTTCCTTTCTGAAACAAATTAGAAACAAACACATCCGTTAGCCTCGAATTCGTAAGAAAATTCAAACATCTTTATCATCAAAACTACGTCAAATATGTCCGATTCGCCAAATTCTGATACCCGATAATTTTTATGGATTGCTACGCGATCTCGAACAGCGGAAGACGAGGAGATTGATACACGATTGGAGTTCGGCTCCATGAGCCAGCGAGAAGTGCACGGATCTGTTATAAGGGTATTAATTGCGGCGTGAGGAGGGTTTCCGATCGAAGCATTCCTTGACCTCGTCGAAGGAGGTATAATCCGAATGAGTAAAAGTAAAAAGAATCAAGCGGAGGATTTTAGGTATACGCGAGAGGGCATGCAGACGATGAGGAATATCTCAAGGTGAGTATAGAGAAGATGAGGACGAAGAAGGAGGAGAAACAGGAGGATAAGAATTAGAAGAGGACAAAAAAGATCTCGGCGAGTATTCGAGCCAAACGCCGCCCGTCGTGCTGTCGGCCGATGAAGACGGATCGAGGTTTCGCCCGCGAGAGAGACCGCGAGATCTTAAGGATAAGAAACCCCGGATGCTGAAGAGAGACACCACGTACCGCGAAGCGCGGGATAGCCTGGTACGCCAGGAACATGCCTCCCTCGTGCCCAGCCCTCATCCTGCCTCTCCCTCGGGCTACGATCTCAAATTAACAGCATACCAATCTCTGACGATCCGCTGCTGCATATATACCTATACGTAGGTGCCGATGCTATGGTCTTTCCTCTCCCTCTTCCTCTCTCTCTCTCGCTCTCTCTATTCTTTCCCTCCAAGTACGAAACTCTCGGAAAACAATGAATTTAGTTAAACCAATCGACTGGGTTCCCATGATCATCGAGCGACTTATATGCCAGGCAGCTAGTCGACTTGAAGGGTGGAATTTTCGCGTAACTGATTACCGATGTAACTAAGTGAACCGTGTCGATAGATGAATACCCCAGTAGATCGACTATAAGATGACGCCACCGTTGCCAACTTTAAAGGTGACTTTAAACGTAGAGCAATAAATTAACGGCGTTGGGTTACGCAAGGATCAAATGTCCCTCCGAGTATGCCGTGAGATTTATGGGTCTGCCTTTACTGCCTTCGCTGGCGCAGCGTGAACGAACGTTCGGACGCACGCTGCGTGTGCGTTTTGGTATTATAGTGTTGGTGATACCGACACCGGCCCCTGCTTATTATAGGCCAGAGCGCATATAGTCACTAGGCGTTCGTATCTTCTGGCATGCACCAGGTTTTGCCTGCACCACCGAACCTGACTGGTCTTTCAAGCCGCCGCAGGACACGCCAGGACTTTTCAGATTAACAGCTAGGCGGATGTTGTAACCCGCTAATAAGGCGCGGCCACAGTCCACAGACTCTCCGGGCCCCAATTAAACTAGTCTTGTACACCTTTGCATATACCTGTATCTATGCCTAGACCCATACCTATCTAGGCGTAGGGAATAGACGTCCAACCTTTACCACTCACGATTAGATATTATAAACCGGGTTGAAATTCCTTAAATCTGTCACAGCCTTACCTCTGAGGTATAATAGTACGAAGTATCCGAGAAGGCCGAATACTCCCGCGAGGAACTCTTCTCTTTTTATAAAATCGCCATTTTCATTTCATTCTCGAGAGAGGAAAAAAAAATGAAATCAAGGAGGATATTTCTTACCGTTGAGTCACGCGCGGGGGTGGTGTATCTATATGTCGCTGCCAAGCAACCCCCATGTCACAACAATGGGAATTATACTGTACTGAGGGGGATAACGTATAGCACCTACTAGCTGGGGGTTAAAAAAGGGATCGGAAAGTAAGCGGCGCGGTATAAATACATGGTAACTTTATCCAAAGGGTATTTTTTTGCCCTTCGCGTCTGTGAGTCGGACAGAGGAACGCCTTGCTCCTGCAGACAGACTTTACTTCAGCTTAGACCCGGGAGCGGTGGGTTTTGAGATAATGAGCGAAAAGCGGCTCCGTAGAGTCGCGGGGCAGCCGCCTAATCTCAACCCCGAAACTCACGGCGTCGTCTTTCCTTGGGCACGCATTATACAACCGTGTGTACAGCGGATAGTAGGCTAGTATACACGCTCGCATGGACTCGTGTATTATAGGCATGGCGGCCAAAGACGAAACGGATGAGCATAGCGCGTCTTTGCCGAGGATCATCCGTCATCGTCATCCCTCAGTTTCTTCCCCGCACCTTCCCTAAACCGTCCAGTCTTCAGACTAGCTTCATTTTCTTGGCTCTAGTCCCTCCCGCCCTCGGCGCTCCTCATGCCAGCCCCTTTTGAATTCCAAAGCCGCCACCATCGTTCCGGTTCAACCGCCAAGAAATACCGACGAAATTATAATTAAAGGAAAACTCCTATTAACGAGAACAGACGCATGATCTTTCTTCTTCTTCAATTCTTATTCCTCGTCTCATTATTACATGGAAGAAAGCTCGACGGAATGAAAAGAGGGGAAGAAAAAAAGTTACGAGAACCTCAGCGAATTCAGCGCAAAGAAAGACGCTCGCAAAATGTTGTTCTCGCGTACCTCTCTTCCTTTTTACCAATGTTCAATCAGAAATAAACGAGTTATACCCATATACGTATAGTACGTGCATAGGGTACGCCTGTAACGTGACTACCATATAAAATATTCATGAGGAAATATAGAATCATAAATCGTCTTGTGGATTCCGTCGTAGTTGTGTCAACAATTTTATTCACCTCTTGAAGAGTTTGGAGTATGAACATCGAGGAGAGGAAGAAAATTTAGAAATCGATCGGACCGTTTAGTCTAGTTCGAGGTGAAAAATGTGATGAAGTATCAGTAAGTTGAAAATGAATACCAGACACGGACCAAAACGTTGACCATTCATTTTTTGAATAAAGGAAATCACCGAGCTTTACACCGAAACATCTTTTCTGAAACTCTTGATACTTTCAAAAGCGAATACAAACGATACCGCGGCGTCACTGCGCTTGACATATCGCGTCTAATATTGTATTTTACCGTTTCAATTTACGGCTTAGACAGCCTAATGGATGCGAGCTCGTAAAACATAAGGTCCGTTCGTTCACAAAAAGGAATAGCAACGTATTCGTCACGAGCACCGGCCGGATAGTAGCCTATATAGTATTTACACATTTATATATCTACACACAGCCACCTTGAATTCTGAAACAAAAACCCTATTATATACTCGTACCTAATTCTATATCGCTGCAAGATGTGTAAGAAAAAACGAAGAAACAGAAAAAAAAAAATCCTTTCCCCACTCAAAAACACTTCAAAATGAACCTAAGCTCGTTGAACTGTGACACAAAATCGTCTAATCAACCGATAAACATTCTAACAATTAATTTCAGTGAAGAGGTAAATCGTCCATCATGTAATTCCTATGATCTCTCTTAATTTACGAAAGAAAAATCCTGGATACGATTTCTTCGATGGGTTTTTTTTTTTTTTTCTTTTTTCGGACGAGTGGATACAGACGAGTGCATCTGCGGATAAGTAAAACGATAAATAATTCATCGATTTTATTCATAGGCTCAACGGGGAGGCTTCGAGTTTTAATTTGGAACAAATAACGAACAAGTTGTTACAGAACTTTTTACAACAACTCTTAGCAATTCAGGGATAATATAAAAGATATCAAAGAGAAAAACGAAAAAGGAAAATGAAGAAAAAAAAAAAAAAAAACCGCGTGCAAGATAGAGCCACGCGGGATCCATGTGCCGACATCTGTGAGAAGGTTCAGAGACTCTCTCTTCCTACTGCGGTTGCATTCGCGTCGTCATATGAGCGGTAAGCTTATCGGTAAATCGTGCCGCGAGCTTACCGTACACCTTACCCTGGAGCCGGTACCCTCACAAGGTACCTGCCCCTATAAAATAGAATCTCCAGAATTCAGGTAGAGGTGAAAACTTACCAATTGCTTGGAGCTTATCGCGGAAGGTCATGGAGCAAATTTTGTTTCAGGGAAATTGACCCAAGGGATGATTCTAATTTTTTCACTGATATAAAAGTTAGGGTTTCACTGGATAACGTTCGTTGGATGTAATTTTCATGAACGAAAAAGGAACTGCTACCTTTGAGCAACTTTACGCGAACCGAGTGAACGACGTTGGCACTAGCAAAGCCTCGTAACTTATGACTGAAGAGCAAAGCGTAATACTATAGTTAACACCTCCGACCTTCGTGCAAATCGAGAGGTAACGTTGGGCAATATCCCGACAATATTTCTCGGGAGTTGAGCAATATAAAGACCCAGAGGGGGATACCGAAATAAGAGCAAAGTCAACGGGGGAGCTGACTACCCCTACAACCTGTACAGTTAAGCATACAATACCTGCGATCCTCAAAGGTCGGTATACCTCTCCGAACGTAAGTTACGACCGGGCCTATTATCACTTCGTTAAAACCGTCATAAATCCTGGCCTCGTTGCGCGTTCTTCTTGGCCCTATGCGATGCTCCAGTTTATAACTTGAAAACCATTCTCCATACATAGGGTTGTGAATGTTCTTTGAATCAGTTTGGGAATTGGATTGAATATCTTGCGAACCATAGAACTACATGCAGGATTCTTTCAGTCAAGGAAATTGGCTGGTAATGTAATTCGAGAACGAGATTTGTAAATTTATTCATCAAAGTGGACGAAGCGGTGATACGAAACTGGGCAGACAAGAGTCTGAGGCAAGGTGTAGCTCAAGCTAGACATTTCAAGAGGTGAACGAGCAGCGGCGAGCAGCGAAAGACTTTTATGGGTCCGGTACGTACTACCCGCGCGCGTTCAAACTGACGGGCTAAAAGGTCAGGATAATAAATAACTTGGATCGCTGGGACGTGTCTAGAAAAGTGGAGACATTGTGCCACACGGGACTGCACCGTTCCAGGGATAGGAATATCTGTTCGCAACCGTTGATATACAATCTGGTCTAGTTTTACGCAGAGTCGCGGGTAATAACCGCCTCTCACACCCGCCTAACCTTACTTATATTATACCTACCGCAACTAGAGCCAACCTACCTGGAAATAGTTTCCAGAAAACGTGCAACTTTCCAAAAGGCGACCTTAGGTCGCCTCGGCGAATCTAGACCACGTATATACATACACAGACCGCGTACAATGGTTATATTCTGTGCGAGATTTACCGAGGACGATAGCGAACTAGCTGGAGGCGAAAACTACCGGAGCTGGTGGACTAGATTTTCAAAAGAAACAAATGAATCATGACGTTGCCTAAATAAGTAATAATAAAATGATGAAGTATCAAGGAGAACGACTTACCAAACTGACTTCTCATCCAAGGATAGAGCGGGCTAGGAAGGTTGGCACCAGCAGTGCCTTGTGGTGCACTCTGTTGCTGTTGTCCCAGTGGCGACGTGACGACGCCCTGATGTTGAGGAGGTGGTTGTTGTTGCTGAGGATGCATCGCGCCCTGTTGTTGCTGAGGTGTAGCCTGTTGGGGTTGTTGTTGGTACATCATGTGCTGTTGCTGTTGCATATGTTGCTGATGTTGTTGGAGCGGAGGCTGTTGTGCCTGCATGTGGGGATGCTGTGGGTGCATTTGATGATGCATCTGAGATTCAACGAGGGGGTCGGGGCTGTCAGGGCCGTCCAAAACACCGCCTTGATGATCGACTGCCGCCGCCTGAAGCTTGCAACTTGCATAGACAATCGGCGTCGACGGATGTCCGTTCGGCGTCGGCGTGTGCCCCATGTGTCCACCCATCGCTGAACTAGGCGAAGACGATCTGTACCCTGCCATACCGTCCATTCCACCATGTTCTTGTTGCTGTTGGTAGTAGGCAGCGTTACGTATGTCCATCCGATCGTAGGGTGGAAACCTTGGGTATGGTATGCCCTGTTGTCCCGCTGTCGCCCCGTAATGATGTCCCGGTACACCTTGTCTAAGTAGACTTGGATCGCATGGGTCGGCGGCTTGTTGTGGCTGTTGTTGCATAGCCTGGGTCTGTTGAGGCACCTGGACGGCAGCCCCATAGTGCTGCTGGTGCTGATGGGGGTGCTCGACCCCGCCATTGCGAAGGTCAGGAACAAACTGATTGGCAAAGTACGAACTCATGCTACCACTATCACCGCGAAAACACCTTTTCACCACTCGATACTCTCTCCTTCAGTATTTTTTTTTTAACTAACTTTACAAAGAAATATTTCTACGTATATAAACACTTTTGCACGGATCTACCTCTCCTCCTCTATCTACCTTTTTTTCTTCCTTTATTTTTCTTCCTCAACTAATTTTCACACTGCTGCGACGATACGAGACACTGACAATGAGTTATAATCACACGCACTTTGACCACATGGATCACCACTTACTTACGGTCTCACGGGGTTGGGGGGTTGGGGGGTTAGGGGCTTAGGGGGAGGAGGGAATTCGCGGTTCTTCTCAAAGGGTGACACTTTATCACAAAACACCGAGACTTACCGCAAATAGAGATATAGAGAGAGGGAGAGACACGTTGACTTTGCCACACTAGAACCGCGTTACTACCGTTGCGGGACGATAAATAAGATCAAAGCTTGAAGTCCTCTTCGTTAAAATTATCAAGATTTCGAAGATGGCGGACTGTTTTGATGGGATGAGGAGGCGCTGCGGACAACGCGATTATTATATCTCCTTCTTGTTCTGTTCTGATCGCCGCTGTCGACGCTACGCCGCACCTGCAACACGTACACAAAACACTATATTTACACAGGGTTAATTTTCATAGGACTGAAAAGGATGCACTGAAAAAAATGTAGGGATACACACTGAGAAATACACCCGTTTGCAATCTAAAAGAGCAACAGATTTACAAACAAGTTGGCAAAGGTGAATTCTCGCTTTTTCTCAGCCGAAGCCAGAGCACAACGCCGCGTTAGCTTCCATTGCGCAAAAGCTCACATTGCCGAAGTTTGACTGGTGAACCGAGGGTATATCTGAGTGACAGACTGAGAGGTGCACACGTGCTCGTCACGGTGACGGCCATCGCCCAGACGGGGACGTTCTACAGTCCTGCGGCTCTGTCGCGTCGTTGTGGGCGGGCTGAACGATCGCTAAATTTGGAAAAAATCTCACGCATTAACTTTAATGGCCACCGGCGTGTTGGACGATTTCTTTCATGTTGTTACACTGGTAAACTAAAACTTACAAACGATATCTGGCTCCTGGAGCCGTAGCCTCAGGGGGCATTGGGCTTATCTAAAAATAACACTAACTACCCGCCTACGTGAATCGCTCTTGTAATCAAGGTCGTTTAATTTCCATAAATTAGCGATGCAGTTTTGCGTTTGTATTAGGGACGCGATGTGTTTACTTTAACCCGTTGATATTTTGTAAATATAATATTTACTGCGTATAACAACACTTATTTCTTACGAATCAAGTTTATCAGATATAAATTTGCATGCATTTTATATAAGGCTCAAGGCTACAAGTGGTTAAAGGAGCCAGTAGAATCTTGTTTTGCATAATTTAATGAAATTATATATTTATACGTTCCGAGAATACTGACAGTTCAGCTTGACTTACGTCAAAGAGACGCGCAGAAATGCATCTGGAAAATAAACTGCTCATATTATATACCTACCTACCTCATCGTGCCAACAATTTCGAAACTTAACGTCTAGGGTCTAAAACTGGATTACCTATTATTACGTCTAGATACAACAAGTCAATAGGTACAACCATCGTGGGCTAGATATGCTTATACACATTCAGCTATACACATATATTTACATATATTCATATGTCCAAACTCATACATATACATGCATAATGCTTGTATATCAGTGTCAGACCCAGAGGGTTCGGCAGGCAACCGGAAATACCGCGTGTACTTTGGCTTGCATACTTTCAGGCGCTAACAGAACAGTGTCGCTCATCCAGAGCTTCCAGATTTCAAGTTCAAATTAATTCAAGACTCCCACTTTTCATCTACGAAAGAAACATCTACGAATCGTAAAAATAAAATTGGGTGTAATTTCCTACCCTCTGCGTAAGTATGAATTTCATTTCAGGGTTTCAGGGTTCCATTAGGTATATAATCAAAGTGAAGCGGATTTTCGACAAAACTAAATATCTACGATTTTTTCTTCTACAATATTGCAGTGGCTAGAAATAAGGGTGAAATAAAAAATAAAAAATTGTCAACGTTTGTATGTACAGCATAATATAAATTCCCACTTGTACATGTATGCATGTAGTGCGATACATTTAGCTGGTGCAGTGAACCGAGGATTGCTGTGCAATGGAATATACACGTGGGGGGGTTGCAGAACCCTTGGGACTTCCAGCGGCACGTTGGTGCGGGAGGATGGCGTATAACCTGGACCAGTGGATGGGGTAGAATCGCGATTAACATTCCGCGCGTTCGCCCGCTGTTCGCGCGGCGCTTTCATTAATTCCCGCGTATTGATTCCCCAGATTGATGAATGGCCGCCGATAGCGATTCTATGCGCTTCGCGCCTCCGCCTCCGCCTCCACAGCAACCCCTAGTACGTCTGTACCTAGTCCTCTATATCTATATTACATGCACTACGTATATACGGGATCGTTCGTCCGTACGTCCATCCAGACCTCTGTCTACCCGTATAAATCCTTCCCCGTGGATTCTAACTCAATTCCACACTGAGGATTGTCTTTTTATTAGCTTCCCTTCACCGGAATAACGTCTTATCTCACGAGCTTGCGCTCTTACTTCATTTGTTATTTTACACTAAGGGAGAATGTGATGAAGATAGAAAAATTCTACTACCAGATTTCCTTCCAGAAACTTCCCCTTTCATGCTCCGATTCATGATTTTGGATCGTTTGATTATCGATAAGGAATGAATATCCGAACACCCGTTATGTGGGGGATGTTTTCAGTGTGGCGGCATCGCTCGGTAAAATTGAACAACCAGTTGGACGTTTTTGGGATTAAGACGTTCGCTCTAACCCCGGGAGATGGCGATAGCGATATCCGTTTGAAAGTAGAGAAAAAAACGGGGTGGAGCGAGCTTGACAGCTGGGTGGGTTCGGGGCCAAGGTGATTGAAAGCAGGGTGGAGCGCCATGGAGCGCCACGTGACGCCATCGCTGGATATAGAAGATGACGTCGTACAGCTATGATGGCCTCTATTTATCAAAATGGCCTCGCTGTCGGTCCCTTTGTTCTCTTGCTAGTCTTGTAATGCGTTTAGCTCCGATTCCCTCGTCCCTCTTCTCCGCCTCTCTCTCTCTCCTCTATCTAACGTCTTATCTATAGGCGCGAGATAGCCGCGACCGACACCACATCGCGAGGCGACGACCCCGCTAAGCGTATATCGCATTCATTCAATAATAGGCCTGAACCGATTCAAAAATCATCTGATATATATATCCCCGGTTTAATTGATCATGCGACGATAATTAATTGGACAATTAATTAACCAAAGATGATGACTTCCGGGCGTGAATAAGAATGCTATTTGGTATAACGACCTAGGAAGATCCATTACGATTAAATTGATTTAAGACGTGTTGACTCGAAAAGATAAACGACCAGATGGGCCTCCGATGAGTATTGGGCCGTAAATGGCACTCGTAATGGGCCGCGGCGGACCAGGGTAGACGAGGGACCCGTGCCAGCCGTAAAACAGTCATAAACTAACTGCTGAAGAGGTCGTACCGTAGGAGCTAACAGAAGAGGAACCGCGAAGGGGCCGTAAAAATGTAAAGCAAAAGAGTCGGGAAGAATTTTATGTACAGTTTTACATTCTATTAGCGTAATATACATATATTCTACCTCTATCCGTTTTGGCACCCTGTAGGTATATAGTCGGTAAATCGGAAAAGAAAAAGATATAGAAACATCTATGAACGGTAATAATTCCACATCAGAATACGTTGCGTTATGTAATACGACCTGTCTCGATTTCTCATCGAACGATTAGCATCGATAAACCGGTACAAGTGGGTATAATTGAAAGATACACGTGGTGGCTGATGCAACGGCTAACGAACGCATGAAAAATTCATAAAGATAAAGATATGTACCGAACTTGATTGACGATTCTTGCAAACAATATTTCGGACGGAATTTTTTGCCAGGATATAGATGTAGCCTGCGGGATAAGCCGCGATTAGAAATTCGGTGGTTTAGGTCGAGCCAGAAGGTTCGGCGAAATGCTACTACCACGCGCATGGTACGATCACCATAATCGAGTCCAAGAAACCAGTTTGCAAGGACGGTCAAAACGGCCAGTACTGGCGCACGGTGCGTGCGTGGTAAACGCATTCGTAATTCTCCTCACAGCCGATCATGCCTACTCCGTCAGCAGCTGACCCAGAGATAAACTGCGCAGCTGGTTAATAGCGGAGTACAGCATCCGAAACTGCGTTCATTATCTCACACTCCGTGAATTTTATCTACATTTACGTAACCGGCAACAAATCGATAGAAATTTTCAACTAAAATTCGATTTCCTTGTTGTACTGAATTCCTAGCTGTAGGTACGTCGTTATTTTCTGCGATCATTTTTCTGATCTCGTGATCTTCGAGAAGTGGTAGAGTGCATAAGTTCAAATAAGTGAAAGATCGAGGCGCACATCGCCGCTTGTGATGATGGCACAGCGATTATTATAGCGTAAGGAAAGAGTCGTTGTATTAGAACCGGTTATTTCTGAGCATATAAGTATAAAGTGATTAATTTACATTGAAATTGTTGAATTTTATATATTTTTACCGTGTGCGCGGTGATGTGGAGTTGGTGAGTTGACTAAAAAATTTCAGGGTCGTTCTTTTTTTTTTACACAATTTTTTTTTTTTTTTCTTAATCTAATAATAAAGTGCAGGTGAGAGAGATGCGGAGTATTCACGTAGTACAGGCATAAATGTATTTCTTTGAGATTTCTCTTTCAAAAATTTACTCTGTCATATAATCCGCAAAAGGAGAATTGCTCTGGGCCGGATTGTGGAGGCTAGATCGTATCTACTCATATGTATAACCTACCCGTATAATATATCTACTACCTCGTACATATACCTACACGTATACTCATATACTATATACCAGAGGCTGGTAAAAGCGCTCGAGAATTATGACCATGTTGATTATTTCGGCGGACGGAGGCTGCAGGGAGTTTCTATCTAGAAACCAGCTCGTATTTAATAAACTCTATATATGTGTATATATAACAATGTTACGCTGGTCCGCGACGAGACTTCACCATCTCTCTCTATCGCTCTCTCAAGAGAGGAAGAGAAACGAGGGAGATCGCGAAGGGCAGAAGGGAACAAGGGATAGTCACCCGACCGATAGGACGAACCGGAACACAGATAACTGATGTCAGTCCGTGATGACCTGTTCAGCGTAACGCGAGCACCGAATCGCACGGTCCAGGACGGCTCTTCGGCAACACTTTTCACTTCAAATCTGTAGTTCGCTGATTTAGCTCTTCGGTTTTTACGCACGAAATTTTATTGCGATTTTATTGATCATCTTCTTCGGAAGATAGTCGAATGAAACTCTGGTTCACTGAGTTTCGAGGATGAAACACGGGCGAAATAATATAACAGCAAAAATGAACACGTGAAAACGATCGATTTCCCAAATTTTTCGGTCAAGACTTGCGGGAATGTTCGATTCCAATATAATTAATGGGAGGAATTGTTATTAGGACTGATACGAACACTTTTGAGAAACTGCAACCGCGAAACGTGCAAAGATACGTGTGGTCGCGACGCGGCTACTTGTTATTCGCGACGGGAGATTCCCGCGGTTTGTATTACCTATATCGATGTTGACTTGGCATAGATATATGCAGGATACAAGAAAACAGCCGCGATTATACTAGACGGGAGTTTTCCAACGTTCTCTTAGCGATCGCAAAAGAGACAAGGATCGGTCGAAAAGAAAAGAGAGCGAAAACGTTTGCTAGGTTTTGCGTCACGCGGTCAGCGGGGTGCCAGACACCTTCAGCTAACACCTATAGATTTACGTGGAAGGCAGACGGCTTCGTAAAATGCTCATCCCTAACTTTCACAATTTTATTTCTTTTTTTTTTTCCTCTTCGAGGGAAAACTTCTGCTTTTATGTATGTATGTATTTCTTTTTTTCCTTTTTTTTTTTTCTTTCGACCTGCAGGGTAAATCTGGCAGACCGGACGCTTTCACTTTGGGTCTCCGAGGAAGGTCAGTGGCAGTAAAACTGAAATAAAATGCAACGAATTGTTACTAGATACCTACTTTAATCTCGTCAGGTTTAACCAGAATGGCTCGTAAAATTTTTGTGGTGTTTCTTTCCTTTTTTCTTTTCGTTCCTTGGCTTTTTTTTCTTTTCTTTTTTTCTTCTCCTTCTTTCTTATTCTATGAGTCGTGACAAAGTTCAAGCTTCAATCGTGCCCGACCCCGGACTAGCATTCCGGGCTTGGCTCCGTTAACGTTAACGAACGAACAAATGTAATATAATTTTTTAGTACCGCACGTGATGTCAGTCTCGAGTCAAAGCGATTCTATTATATCAACGTAATGTTCTCTTCTGTGTCCAAATTCTTACCGCGCTCCTGAAACTATTCGACACTATCAGTCCCCAAGATCGCATTTGCGTTCTTTAAAACTAGGCTATAAGGTAGGAGATAAGTTTTTGAAATAAAAAATAAAAAAAAAGGAGAAAAAATTCCCCGCGTTAAACAAAAACTAGAAAACTAAAAAAATGTAAAAAATTGAAGAAAAAAAAATAACCAAGAAACTTAGAAAGACCTTTAGGAGGCCGCACAGCATCTAGGAATAAAAGCGGTCCTTATAATATTTTCATACGACGAGGGTTGACGGGGGAATTCGCGAACAACCCTGCAGCCCGGTGTGGCTCTCGACCAGGCGACACCAGAGTGCAAAGTTTTGACGTCACCGCGTAAATCACCCGGTGGAAGCCACTCGCTCGTTCAGAGAACACAAACTCCGGCGTACGTCTGTTGCCCGCCAGACACGCATACGTACGCCGTGAGCCAGAAATTCCAGTGATCCCAGAACGCTATAACTTTTAAATAATTACCCGCCGGATTTATTCTGAGCTACGGTCACACACATCAACTTAAATTAAAATTGCTGACACGTTTACGGTCCCCAAAGAGAAGATCCTATACCTACCCCGCGCTTCGCGTCTATTATAATACTGATTAAATTTTTCCCTATTGTATAATTAAGCTTCGAAATTTTAAAGTCGAAACTCTGAAGGACCCAAAAACAATTTGAAAATTAATTCATTCCAGTATAGTAAAGTAGACTCTGGGAATTTCGGAGGTAGCTGGAGATCTCCTGGTGATATTCGTCGGATATATATAATATACTTGTATACATGACCGCGAGGAAGCCTCTTCTACGGGGTGTGTGTAGGATGGGTGTAGGTATAATACGGGTATGTGAGTCAAGTGATAAATAGGACCACCGAAAACGAACTTAACTTGGCTGTATAGAAACGAGGCAATTAGAAGGCCAGTTAGATCCGTATAGCCGTAGTCGATATTATCCTGAGTTATGTCACGCAATTAGTAAAAAGCCAGCGTCTGTCAACACCTGGCTCAGGTGGCAGAGAGCTCGAGTTACCTAACTCCATGTGTAATTACCTCTACGGAAGATTCTTATCGTTAATATACGTTTTCGTTAATTACTAGGTAAATATGAGAGCGCGAAACTTTCGACGATTCGGTCATATACATATGCATATACGTGAATTGACATCAAGAAATGATAATTAGACGATTGTTTGAATATAAGGAATTCCAACTACATACCTATCCACACGGTATAATTTTTCACCGAGTTAATATGCTCAAGAGAATCCGGCCGCAGCCATACGTCTTGGCCCTTTTAGTTTCTAACGATTTCACAAATGTTTAACAAATATCCCGTTAGAATCTTTCTGACAAGACAGATTCGAGCGTTAGACGCGAAATAACGTTCCCTTCGTTGAATTTGAAAAGTCAAATATGTAGCTGCCGATGAATAAATATCGTCATGCATGGCTACCGAAAAAAGTGGAATATCACCATCGAGCTTATTGGTAGCTCTTCGGACGTTCCGCTCTTGTAAAATTACCATAAGAACAGTTGTTTCAACTGTGGAGATATTTGTTCAGGCTGAATCTACGAAGCATGCAGTGGTAGTTTTGTTGAAGTAAAAATGCAGATTAGTTTCATAGTGTAACGTCGAGGCGCGTTGATTCGAGTGCAGTCTTCCGGGCGGTTAATGAAAAAATGTGATCCCTCGTGGCAGCTGGTTCTAGCTCCAGCGAAAAGCTCACCACGGTCGCTCCCAGGCGACGGTCCGGGTGGGTATAACATCGGGATAACGGGGGTAGGTGAATGGAGGGGTGAAAGAGGGTTTGGCCCGGGTATTGGATCCTGGGTTGGTCCGCAGGAGGGGTAGTTTGACAACTTGACAAGAACACAAAGGCCGAGGCCAGGGTATGAGGAGAAGGGAGTACGGGGGGCGTCGCGATGCTCAACGTCCGTACGGGAGTGAAAGAGGGGCAATGGCAACGGATGAAGGGAGGACGAGGATGGAGATGAGAATGAGGATGAGGATGAGGACGAGGTTGAGGATGAGGAGGAGGAAAAGCGAAGCAGTACCGTGAACAAAGGGAGAGGATCGTCCCCTCACCGACACTCGCTTTGGTTGCGGAGTTTCGAGCGAGATTACCTACACATAGATTGTTCCCCACTGTGAGCTAATACCAAAACTTTCATTAAGGGTGCATCTCGAAAGAAAATGCCTACTTAATTAAATCGTTGCGCCACAGGCTGTATATGGTAAGGTCAATCGATCGAAGTATAAGGGTGGCTACGAACCCCTGATTAAATAAAAGAAAAACTTACTCTACACCCGTCCATGGTGTCTTTCGAAAGCTGCTTTTCTTTCGTATGAATCTGAATCCGCGTAGATTTTTGAGAATAAGAGGGAGCAGATAGATAAAGAAAAGTGGCAAAACGTCGACGACAACTTCGCACAATGCGACTCGCACATAACTATCCGATTGGCAATAAATATTTCTCTTAACCGTGTAGGTTAGCCTACCAACAAAAGCGTTCTATTCAGTTTTGGCGTTACATTATACCCGGGAAAGATACACCGGCTCCCCCTTCATACATCGTTCGATTTAACCATGATATATTGGAATTGAAAATGCCTTTAGAATCATTAAAAAATATTGTTGGGAAGTCAACCTTTGCGTTTTAACAAACCCACAACAATAACTGCAACATCTATGAATCCGAAATTGATACCGGCAGTAATTGATCCACCGTAACGAGGGGTGAATTTTTATATAAATTACATCCGCGTTGCAGTCAGTCAAAGAGTTCATTTTTATGGGTGGAAATTTATCGATTGATGATGATGATGATGAAAAAATTGGAGTAAATATATAAAGGTGAAATAAATAGAATTGGGTTAAAGAAAATTGTATTGTCTCGTTAAAAGCCGAGGCCAATTTTCACGTGACACAAAACTGTATCTTGTCTAAGTATGTGTAGCTTATACTGTGCAGTATACGCTGTAGATGCTATGAGGGGAAATTTATGTGTTTACGGTTAGAAGCCCTATCTCTAATCCCTATCCCATCGTAGGTGGTAGTATCTCGTAGCTGTTCTCGGGCCTGGTATTAGGTAAGGGTGAGGAGAAACCCCGATCAAAACAAGGGGTGGCGAAAGATCCTTTCTTGAAGAATGGCCAGCGCTAAAAATGGAACGGGATAGTGACCCTCGTTGTCGCCAATTTGAAGAAGAAGAAGAAGAAGAAGAAGAAAAAGAAGGAGGAAGCAGAAGAAGATCTACGGGGCTAGATATATCAGCGATCTTTTCTATAAAATGGTTAAGTAATTAAGACTCCGAAGATGTCGCAATATTTAGTATCTCAACTCGTAATAAATTTCAATTACCAACTCAAAGTGAATGTTGAAACCCTCTCTATTCCGCCCAAACAATTTTCCACCCTCTTCCTCTTCCTCTTCTTCCTCCTCCTCCTCTACGGATCGTTTTTCAAAACTTCCGGCTCTAGTTTCAAGTCTAATTTTGTTTTATCCTCCAAATACTTATCGCGTAACTTTACGAAATTCCCTATACCTACCAAACGTTGATTTATACATTTGGATTTTCAAACGCAAGCGCCGAGACGTAACTTCATTGTCTCTCTTACGGCGATGTCCGCGAACCGCGCAACTCACCGCGACCGCTTTGCCCACCCCCGCAACCTTTGTCCTCGTAATATTCCCCGCGTGTATGTAGGTTCCGGGCCTACCCTGCTACGCTCTCCTACTATTTCGTCCCGCACAGCATCAGTAAATCAGAAACGCAACGGAGCGTCCGCGCTTGCCGGCAGCAGCATCGCCGTTCGTGGCTCCCAACGTCAACCCCAGGGGTTGCCAAGGTTCTACGTATAGGTTAGGCTAGGTTACAAGATTTTCTCTTCTCTTCTCTTCTCTCCGCTCCTCTCCGCTCCTCTTCGCTCCTATCCTATCCTTTCTCCTATCCTTTACTCTTATAGTGGAGGAAGACGAAGCGAAGCTATAAGGGCTGGTAAGAGGGTGCAGGCGGTAAAGGGAAGTAAAATGGGGTCTTGCCCGGGCGGCCGTTTGGTCCCGTGTATTAGTATGCCAGACAACTCTGTTATCTCCTGGTAATGAAGTGAAGTGACCTGTTGTCCTTCTCCAGGTAGTCCCTCGGCACCGTGTTCCGAGTTATAGGGGAGGTACGGTGGCTTTAACTTTGACCAAAACGTTTCCCCCGTATATACGATCTCCGTTTAAGATTGTGAGTCTGAGATAGCGCGTCTTGAATGTGACACTCTACAGCGGCACATTCCTGTATGTATCCATCGAGTATCCGTTATCGAGGAAACAGCTGTTTCAAAGAGAAAACGTTTTAATGGGATATTCAGAACGACGGGGGCATGGCATAGGCGTAAAGAAGATGCCGCGCGGGGTTTTACGGAAATAGAATATTTCTACTTGTCGAAGTATAAATCAATCGAAGAGTTGAAAACAGGCCGAAGCGGTCAGGTATACATATACATATATCTGAACGCATATAGTATATAGGAGAATAATAAGATTTATTTAATAATAAATAATAATATTTTTTTTCTTTTTTGGTCCATTCAGGAAATTGACCTACATGCATACTATGAATAATCCGAGTTTTGATTCAAATGGTCGAAATTAGCATATAACCGGAAACTGTTATAACTGTTATTTAAGGGACTCAATTCAATCAAATTGACAGTTATTAACGTATCAGCAATATTTGACTTGCCCATCGGTTTGTTAATTTATTCCTGAACGATCGCGACGATCGAACCTAATCGTAAACCAGATTCAGAAACTCGTTTCGAGGACCAATGACAGGGAGAGCCAGGCCCACCGTAAATGGTTCTACATTCTAATCGCATCCGCCATCCATATTATTCACGGGAACACCACGTGGCTGGTTATTTGGGTTAACCTCGTGCACGTACATGCCTCTACCTACCTACCTAGCTACCTACCTACCTACCTACCCACCAGCGCACCTACTCCGCGCGATCGTTTTAGTTACTTAACTGGCTGTTTCACTCTGACAAATAGTAATGATACCAAACTTGGTCTAAGATTGTAGTCGATCTGTCGACAGGTTTCGCGCGATAAACTATGAAACAATTGCGAAAAGCGACTGATAGTTTGAAATTTTATAACATCGGTGTATTTTATATCGGTTTATTCGTATAAATTGTTTAACTATGTAAATTTATATGCTTATATGCGATACACACAGAATCTCTTCACAGCTTGTATAATACGGGTGAGCAATGCTGTTAATATTATAAACAAACGATAACAAAGTTAGGCGATTGAATACAGCGAGCTGCATCAGATTTCACTTGTCCAAACATAGTATACCTATACGTGTATTATTTCGTATAATTTATCGTCACTTTTAGGACTGTTAAACTAATCAATGATAAAAAATCAAACGAATTATCTTTAGATATAGGAAAAAAAAAAATAAATAAAAAAAATAAAAAACAAAAAGACGTACCTAACGCGGACGACTGTTCTTGTATCCATATAACGACGCAGTACCGATGTGAAACCACCAAGTATTCGCAAGCACGTTCATATCACTGTGTTATGGTTAAAGAAACACTTTACGTTATACATAAGTCTCAAGGAGATTGATAATCAGGCATATATATGCATACAATATACATGGAGGTATATATAGGTATACACCCTATCGTGAAAACCACACACTGCACTGCTATCAAAAATGGTTTGAAAAGTAATTAAAGCGAAACAGTTAACGATGGAAAAATAAATCGCACTTTGGATAAAATTTGTCAAAACGAACACTATGAAACGAACACCATTGAAAATGAATTGTTGAAATCGGAGCACGTGGTGATATTGGTAACGTGTCGTAGAGATCACTCAGTGCTCCACGATACTGTTTAAAACAACATGGCATTGATGTACAAGTGCCAATTATCTCGAAACGTTCGTTAATATTTGAATACTCGGAAGTTACATATTATGTAGTACTGTACTGCGGTTGATTATCCGTCAACCGAGATAAACATAAATTCTTTACTTATCGATAAATTTTCCCGCACCCTTTCCGACAGCGAAACTCACACACTCGCGGAGAGATCGATGAAATCGAGGGTATAATTAATTCGTTACCTATCCAGTATCTACACTGGGTTTATAGTTATGTGAGAAACTGTCAAAAAGCACTGTTCCCGACGCCCGGTTCCACGCAGCTCGCGACTCTGTCGGAGCTTCTGACCCGCCGAGTGCAGACAGAGACGAGGCTATGTACAATATGACGACTACGCTATATACAGGCCGCGTACGAACCGCTACTACTAATACTAATACAACAACTAGTGCTCTAGCGCACGACTACTATTGCTACTGCACCACCACCACGACGATCATCGACGAAACGATTTCAAGCCAATGCGAGTGAATGCTGTTGAGTTTTTGGGCGCGTGTGCGGCCATGTGCGTGCGTACGTTCAGGAACGCTTCGCGGGTTTGTATATGTGAGTGTGAACGTGTACATAGAGAGTGAGAGAGAGAAAGAGAGAGAAAGAGAGAGAGAAAGAGAGAGAAAGAGAAGAGCGTATCCTCCCGTACGCGGCATTGAAGCGAACGAACGCGTCGAGCTGTCAGCGCACCCCACCCCAACCCCTGTATCCAAAACCAACCCCCCACCACCCCCCATCTAGTCGTTCCTCTCCCCCGCCCCGTTGAGGCGACCGGCGAACGCCAAAGCGCGAGAGTTCTGAACCTCTGAAACTCTCTCACCCGCACTCTTCGTGATCTATCACTCTCTCTCTCTTTCTATCTCCCTGAAGTTAGTCCCTTTGCGTTTTCACCACCGCTTGGATCATAATTCTTCCTCTTCCTCTCTCTACTTCCCCACCCCCCGGCTGGCAGTTCTCCTTCGTCGTCGCTCCTATCCATTTTGCTCATTTCCTCTTCCCACCACTCATCTCCCACTCTCACCCCCGTTTACACCCTCTGCCATCCTGCCGGACGACCGGACCCACCCCTGTGGCGAAGCGAAAATATCAGTTAGCCTACAGCATAGAGTCGTCATTTTTTAACTTCAGCTTTTTCCACGCTCAGAATGATCTCTATCTCCACTAGGTATAACGAAAATGAAGCACTCGATTTGATCTTCGAGGCCTTAGGTCTCAGAGCTTGACGCACTTGGACCGAGATATCAACTTGCTTCAGAATGATTAGATTTGGCTTCTAATACGACGACGATAATGATATACTGTGATAATTGCTGATGTACAACGAATCTGAATACCGTGAGTACGAATCGAGCTCTACTCAATATTTACGCAACTATATGCGAGAGTGAGACGTTGAGTGGATTAATCAGACGGGAGGATAAGAGGTTACAGTTTGGGGTTATCGTTTTTTCAATATACTCATCATATAGATACAGCCGGACGTATTATAGCTGATCGGTCAGAGTTCCCTCGCGGTGAATATTAAATTTACGTTATAATAGAGAACGTGTATTGTATATAAGGATAGATTGAAGATATATTTAAGCACCTTATATCTTGGGCCGTAAAATTAAGTAATAACTAATTAAGAAAGGCGTAATCTTCCGTGTGATGAGAAAAAGTAAGAAGAAAAAAAAGGATGTATGTTGAAAAACGTTTGAGACGCCCATTCCAAGTGCTCGGTCTTCAAGTGATGGCTCTATCCAATCCACTCGCTCAATTTCTCATCCGTATTCATTCTGGTTCGTGGGCTGACCCCCGGTATAAGAAAGAAGAAGGGAATGACGGACGAGGGATAGAGGGATAAAGGCAAAGAGGCAAAGAGGCAAAGAGGCAAAGAGGGAAAGAAGGAAAGAGGGAATAAGGGAATATGGGAAGAAGGGAAGAACAGAGGGAGAGAAGCGCCTATGAGTTATGGCTGCCATTACAGCCCTGATAATTATATGCTGCCCCATCAACGCCCCCTATACTATACACGAAAAGAACGAAGAAACGGTAGATGATATCCTGCCCGACGGTTCACCCGCTCGCCAGCTTGAACTCGGGAATAGCATAGCGGGTATACCCATACACAGCACGAATCGTTCGCTTCACAAATGCTATGGGAACCGATGCGAGACCCGTATGGGTAGAATCGAACCGGTGATCGGTAACCGATTCGAGGTATAACCTAAGCTGAATTCACCGACGTGTATCAAACTAACACAGAAACTTATCCGATGTATAAACCGCCTCTCGATTTCGACCTTGATCTCTTGCACGTCCGAAAATAATATGACGAGGTGAAAATAAAATGAAGAAAGTTTAAAATTCGATATCGAATATGAGGATAAAGCGAGAAAGATGATGCCGAATACATGGTTCACGTATGATATTATTTACATACGAACACGGATATTACATTTGCGAAAATCTTAACCCACTAACGCCAGTCAGCAATGGTGCTCGTAAATATTGGAGAGGGCTGCCTTCCTCCTACTTCAGCTAGCAGCTTCGCTTCGCGCTTAGTGTTCCCCGAGGAGCGCTTATTACGCTGCGATCACTGGCGAACCGCAATCATCTAAGTATTTCTTAACGACTTTCTACCAAAGCAAATTGACCGAACTAATGACACGTTTAGTCGACGATTCACGTACGCAACTAAGATCCCGCCTTCCCTTTTCTAACGTTGCTCTATATTCATTCCATTGATTAAGCTGCACTGATTCAGACGCAGAGGTACCTACTACAAGACAGACCGGGGGCTGGAGGAGAATTTCAATAACTTTTATCCGACGACACGTGTGTATTCTGATCAAGTTCATTAATTGAAATATGACTCATTTCTAACGCCGAAACGAGCTTTTTTCTTCGTACAATTGAATCAACTTGTTTATTCTTATATGAAGAAATGAAATCTCACGCGTTTAGTTTTGCCACTACGTTGAACGACGACGTCTACGAACAAAATTCAAACTGAAATTGAGACCACGGTCACGTCACCAACGTTGATTGAGACATCAGTGAGCTTAATGCAGCGTGACGTCACGCGCCGAACTGTTACAATAATAAATCGACCGGGCATTGTTCCTTCTTTCTATGTGTGAGCTCCTCGGTCATTAGCATAACCAACCAACCAACCAACCAACCAGCCAGCCAGCCGACCAACCCGACCTGCCCGGGTCCCAAGCTGGGTGACCCGCCTCACCCAAGAGTCGGAAAACACCATCAGCTATAACACGTGGAAGTAGTGAGAGGGATGCTGACTGAATCGGGTGTCCCTGGAGTGGATAAAACCGAGCTACGGTCACCTGGCCGTTGATTTCTTTGGGAGTAAAGTAACCGCATGAATTTACTCTGATGTAAGATTTTTTTCAAATTTTATAGTTAATCATTGAATATTTATGATGGGTGTCATTATGGGTGAGGCATATATCCAAATAAGATATTCGATATGCCAAACGACATTCTAGCGTTAATTTGGATTTGATTTCGACCATGTCTTTCAGAGATTGACTAATGACCAAGATTTTAATCTCGTCCTTGAATCTTTGGCAAATATATAAATATATCGAAAATAAGTATGAAGAATCTGCTTCGCTCAATCCAATGATCAAAGCTCAACTCGTCAAGGTTTTCAAGACGTCGATGATATTTTTCATTTTTATGCCTTTTTAGAATGTGTACTGTACCACCGACTCAAAGATACTCTTCTAAAATGAAAATAACTCGTTCTATCATCACAACGATTAGGTGTTTAACCGTCTAGGATTTATCTCTTGAAAAGTTTCCCTCTTCCGCAGTAGCAGCAGCGCCGCCACCGCCACTTTAACATATACTATAGTAGCGAAAAATAACAAAGCTGTATAAAAGAAGCAACGCTCTTTTTAACCTACTTATAATTCATCCTCGTTGACGCCCGCACTTAGCCGCGGCGATACACGGGGTACTATGGGTATATGGGTATATGGGTATATGGGTATATGGGGAAGAAGAAGCGCCGGAGTGTGTAGTACATCTGTATGTTGTATATCACAGACTTCCATACGTATGTGTACCTACCTCGTACATACATGCATATATAATACACAAACCGACAAGCACCAGGTACGGATGATCGTCTTCTGAACGGAGGTAGGTATTATGCGCTAAATACACGTTACTACAATATAGGCTTGTAAATAAGGCGTTTAACAAGTGAGGGAGTGCGGCAGAGTTTACGACTTCAGTGAAGAAGAGGAACATAATAATCATAACCTTAATATAACAGCTTCGTAATAACGAGTCGTTTATGGCCCATAATACGATTTGTATATTTAGTCAAAATGTCGGACTACACAAGATCCGGGGAGGCTTCTATCTCTACCTAAACCAACCCATCTCCATAAGCCAGAACAAGAGCCAAAGTCTTCTATCGTCGTGGCACGTGTCCCTAGAAATCGCCGTTGGAAATCCTTACCGATTCTCATCAACTATAGTATGCCAGCCCAGAAACCACCGCGTAATCTCTATCTCTCTGAAACCCGTCCCCCGCGTGGCTTTGCGGCATTTCACTTTCTGGACTAATGTCGATGTGCTTTCAACTCGGACTGAAATATCTTTATATATGTATATGCGTGGTTATCTACCAAGATTAACGCCTACACTCGTACAAAGTTTACTCATCGGTATAGTATAGCGACCTTCTACTTCTAGCGTCTGCAAGTATCGCACGGACACCTAGATATTGGCCGAACGCGAAAGTAAAGACGAAGAGCGACAGGCCTGCCAGCCGGTTGTTTCGCGATTCAGAGTTACGTATAGCTAGCTCGACCGTGTTGTCCGCCGCGGTGCAATTAGTGCGCCATAAATCCTTCGGATAACGAGACGCGGCGCCCCCAAGGCGTCACCCGAACCCCGTCACCCGAACCGTCACACCAGAGAATCTCCAAGAGTCTCGGGCCGAGTCACCCGCCAACTCGGGACCAAGAACTTCCAACTTCTCCACCGAGTCCTGGAGAAGCGGCTACGAGGACGAGAGCATCCATCTTGACTACCTACGTGGAGGTCGGTGTGGTTTAACGAATTTAGAAACTTTTTCACGCTTTTTATCTGCCATTTCGAGTAGGAAGGTACATCAAGGTGGCTGGAGGTCGAAGTATACGGGAAGTTCTTTTTTCCTTTTCTTTTTCATTTTGACTTGAATGGAATTTCATTAAACGCGAACGCAAAGAAGAATAATTATCGAGATGAGGGAACGATGAGGAAAGGAAGGTTTTATAAGTTTAGTAGATCAGGATCTATGGTATTCTATATCCGCAACTCGCGTATATAGACGTGACGATCCGATCAAACAGTTCGTACAATTGAGAGAGTTCAAGGGTGGCGGAATAGAGGGTGACGGACGTTCGGCCTGGTTTAATCTCGAGGTTTTGGTAGTTGGAGAGAGTTCTGTAATCTCCGTAGCTCGGCTTCGGCGTGACACGGTCCTCTTTTCCACCCTGCTTCTCTTGCCTCTCTTGCCTCTCTCGCCGCGCTTCTTCCTGTCTGTCTCTGCTCCGGGCTGCTCCGGTCCTCCATCCTTCCGCCGCCGCACGGTGATTTATCGCGATGGAAAATACGAGAAATGAGAAGCGAGCTCTCGTCCGTTCGCGAGGAAGGTAGATAGATACGTGAACGAGTGTGTGTATATGTGTGTCGGTGAAATACTAGTCACAAACGCAACTCTTTGCGAGTGAACAAAAATACACCCGTTGAAGAACGCGGCGCGTCGCGTCGTGGCGGTGGTATCTGGTACGTAAAAGGTCGCGTCTGAGGTAAAATTTGGTGATTTAAATGATCCAGACGAATAACAAGATACGGAAACCATGATGCCCTGGTATAAATCACCGCTGCTTAAATCCCATGATTATTTGAATAATGAATGTTTTGTCTGCATTATACGACCGGCTATGTACCACGTGTCATAATACGCCGCGATTTTCAACTCGCTTTTTAATCGCGGCACAAAATCTCCCTTTCTCTCTCTCTCTCTCTCTCTCGAGAAGAAGAAGAAGAAGAAGAAGAAGAAGAAGAAGAAGAAGAAGAAGAAGAAGAAGAAGAAGAAATAACGATCAACTAGAATTTCTTGGCTACGTCAAATACACGGTATAGAAAATTTATTCTACCCTATAGATACAAATCAAATTAACGAATGGGGTCAACAATTTGGGAGGAAACCTTTTTTTCTTTCATCATGTTGTCATAGGTTTTAATAATTATGCAACGACCGTGGCACAATAATAATCAGTGCTAATTTATTTAGGTACGGGCTTGAATCGCCTCAGGTGGTATACACGTCGCACTCGAACCAAACTTTCATAATCGATCGATAACATTAATATCAAATAATTGGTCAAAAGATTATTATAATACTAATATTTTCTATAAAAAAGAAAGAAAAAAAAAAAAATTCTACCATCCAAACGGAGTAAATCAGGTAGCAACACGTGGCGGGACAAACTACGTACCCATAATTCTCTTATACATGCAGTGAAAATTGATTTATCCGTAACCTGCGCCAGCGGCTAATCAGCCTAAGAAATGACTCGCAAGTAGTGCATTGGTATATGCATTGAAATGCGCCGCTTAGCCGGGGGATCTCTCCGTAGGGGGGCAGGCTTTAACACGTGATTAGCGCGCTTGTGAACAAGATCGGGCCGCAGATACGGCATAAATCTAACGCTCTCTCGCTGCAGCTTGGCCCGGGCCGAATATCCACGCGAGTATAACTGAGCTGCGTCACAGGGTGGCTTCCGCGTTACGGATCTGAACAGGTATACGTATTGGTATATCCCAGCTCTCTCCTCCTGTTCTTCGACTATATATTCGTCTCCCCTTCTCTCCTCCGCCTCTAGCTCTTTCTCTTGTATCTGCAAACTCTTATTTTCCTTTTCATAGCCGAAAAACTACCCTACCATGCCGGGCATACATACTAGGGGAAAGTTTGCGCAAGACGCACGACGGTGTCTATTGTACCCGGCTATAGTCTACGCGGCACCTTTAGACCGAAAAAGAAAGTTTAAACCTCGCTTTACGCCTGCATTGTTGGTTGCGTCACCGGAGGGTTCGACCAAGTTGCCTCGCGCCGGTATAATATCAAAATTTACTGCCCCTAGCCGAAGGCAGAATTTCCAGGCTCTGCAGTTTTAGGTCCGAGTCCAGTCCCTCGGTTCTTAGGCTATCCTGGGGCCAGTAGGTACAAGATTTTCGTCCAAAGATCGGGTTTTAAGTGATCGGCGATCTGCCGTAACGAAAACAATTTAATCTACCATAAATTTTGCGACGATAAAAAGAGAAAAAAAAAAAACCGCGAATTCTCGCTCGGTCTTCTCTCTCCTCTTTTATTCCACACTCGTCGAGGGTTGAGGGATGTTCATTGTTGAACATTCTGCCCGAGTAACAATCAGACGCCGCTTATCATATTCTGAGAAAAAATAAAAGGGGGTTTCGGGAAGCCGAGGAAGAGCAAGAAAAAAAAAGGGGAAAAAATAGGAAAAGTTACGAGTCATTCTTTCCAGTCCCCGGACAGCTATGCAAATTTCTTTTCAATTCTCCCCGTTTTTCTTTGTATACACGATTTCCTTCCACCCGTTGCGGTTCTATATTCGTTATATTTCTTCCTCGCTCGTTGGTCCACGATCGAGTTGTCAAATCCATCGCTCATCGAGCATATATAGACCGATAGCGATAAGATCCCGTCACTTACGTTCACGTATCAGGTGCTCGACTAGCATCTAGCCAATCGCGTCATTCGACTAGCGGTAAGGCGAGTAAATCTGATCTGATTGCCCGCCTCTCTGATACAGCGTATAAAGTATCATCCTACGTCGCTGATCGCGTAGGTAAGTGTTCTAATTTATCACCTTATCGTAGGTAGACAGATAGGTAGGTAGATAGGTGCCTCTATAATGCGATAGGAAATATCATTACTCAACCGCGTTTCATGATGGTAGGTAGGCATGCATATGTATGTATACTCACGTACCTATATATATATATGAGAAAAAGGAATAATAAGAGATGAGAGCGACGCGATGGACCCCTGAAGCTGATATTTATTAATAACAACGTTGCCAGAACTTTCCCGTACCTTTATAGGTATAGGTATATACCCTGGTGGGCCAGGTATGGGTAATCGGTAATCGGTAATCGGTTATCCATAATTGTTGTAATGATCGGTGTGGTCGGTTTGACGTATGGGTCAGAATAATGCTGGCATATAAATACGAGCGAGGAATGGGTATCGGTATATCTATATGGGTCTTTGCACCGTGGCAGCAGATGCAACGCAAACCGTGACGCGGCCTAACGCGTCATTGATAGTTACCCCCGCCTCCGACGCCACCCCAACCCCTCGTTTCTACTCGACGTCAAATTTTCCAATCACCTCCCCTCATTTCCCCCTCGCCCCTGGACTACTCTAGCTCCATATCCACCCGGATGGCTCCCACTATTTCCTGCCATGTCTAGCTCCCTTTTTCCCCCTCATGAAACCGGGAACGAAACGGAAGGGACGCGAATATATTCGTGCGAGGGGACTAGCCCGCCAACCAGCGTCGCCTTGGGGATAAGGAATTCAGTCATGGACGTGCACTGTCCGTATCTGCGATTCAATAGTTACTACTTATTACGTGACGCTTTTTTTCTCATCACTAATTATCCTCAGAAATTTTTAGGGGCAGAAAGATTCTCAAATCGAATTATATTTCATCGGTTTTAAGAGAATATCTAAGAAATTGACCGAGATGGAATTTGAAAAATTGAGGACAGATTTCTTTCTCCTATCTGGTAAGAATTTTATCGGAAGGTCGATGAGATTCGTTGACGAATAGGGAAAAGAAACAGATGTTACGCATTCTTGAGTCTTAATTACGGATGGTGGTAGAAAAACTCGAAAAGAAACTCCGACGAGTTGCAGTTAACAATGGAATTCGTGTTCTTGTACATCTCTTGCACGGAGGGCTTTAGGAATTTGCCGGTGGACAATTACAATTAAGCGTGGTTAGCGAATTACCGGATATACACGAGAGACGTTCGTTACTTGGAAAATTCTTCGTATTTTATCGTTCAACTGTTACAAGCACGAGGTATTATACCTACCAATTTTTTTCCCCCTTCTCCACATATACCTCTACTTTCACACATTTTTTCGTTTTTCTGGTCAAACTCATCAGCATATTATTACTCGATAAAAATACGTTCGCATATGTGCCTCGTACTACTTGGTATTATAATTAAATCAATCTTGTAATCATATTAACCCATACAGATTCCCTCTTACTTCCTCTTCAAACTAGGTAATTTAATGCTATAAAGATCATGAAATACCAATCTCGGATCTAATCTAAGAACTTTTCTAAAACCCCGACGTAAATATGTAGGTACGAGAAAAATTTTACCTAAATCTTTTTTCTTCGTAATTCTTGACGAATAAAGTCGCCCCAATTCATTAGCACGATAAAGTGAAGAAGATAAAAAGATAAAAAATAAAAAATAAAAAAGACAATCGAACACAGTCTTTTGATGACACATTTACAATCCGACGTCTGACATAACTTTTACTGCCTTCGGGTTTGAGCGCATATAAATCAATTTATAAATAAGAATCGCTAATTCCCGCTATATATTTTAAAAGAACTAAAAAATCTCCTCGGTTTTAAGTATATGTATTTGTATATGAGGAAAAATTATTTCGTCGATATCTTAGATTGTCCTACCCTGAATTATAAAAACACGCAAAGTATAAGTATAAGGTACACTGTGATTTATAAATTTATTTAAATCGATGATAAAATTGTCGAAGAAAATTTAATCTTTACCAAGTAAACGGAGGGGGTTGAGATTTTGAGGCTCACCTCCGTCGCTTCTTTTTACGTCGTCTCCGTCGGCGAGGTCGCCTCCTTGTGGTCCCCCTGAGTAAGGGGGCGATAACTTTTAGCCACGGTTTCAGGGCCGTTGCTACGCTCCGTTCGGGCCCCTCTGTGGCCACTCGTTTGGCCTGACTTCCCTGCACCGGGGGCCTTCGCTCTGCCCCGGCGCTGGGCCCCGTCGTGGTTGATACTTGTCACCGCTCCTCCTCGCTTCCTCTTCCTCCAGGTCACTGCTCTTCGAGACCCTAGTCACCGCGGAATCCAGGACCTCTTCTTGATCGAGATAAGACCACTTAGTCGACGCGACATGTGTCCTTGCAACTTCACCATAGGTTTTAATTTCAACGTAATGCGAGATCGCCGTTAATTCCGCTCCATTCACCATCACCTTTCACCTTTTATTTAGTTTGTTATTTTATCTTTTACTCTTCAGTTTCAGCACAGTTTACGATATACATCAATGAATAACTAATATCCTCGGAGATGATCCACTGTTTTTTCTTTTTTTTAAATGTATTCTTCTTTTCTTTTTATTATTCAGATTATAGTATCGATATTCTGCCGTTTCCACTTACATATATGAGTTATATCCTCGCTTGCGAATAAATAACAATAAAAAATAAGCGAGCGATTATCCTAGCGGGTCATACACCGGTTACGTAATCAAAGTCATTTTTCAATCTCGCATTGCCCGCTACAAGGCAGGGGCACTCTTCAATCGTTCATGGTCACGGCATTTTGCAGCGAAATATATATTCACCGATTACTTGATTGTCACTTGATGTAAATGTAGGACGTAGTTAAATAAGAAATAAAGAACTTTGCCGAACGAGAAAAACACTCGCAAATTTCTTCAAAGCGATATTAAACCGCTTGGAAATAAAACCATTCGTCCACTCAACATATTGTCTTTTCCAAATTCAACTCTTCGACTATTTAAATCTATAATCTTACGTCTGTCACAATATCCCTGCACGTGTTCACCCCCAAAGTGTCAACGCGATATATTTAGCATCACTATAACAGCACGCGGCAATCAGCATTGACGGAGAATAAAATGAAGGGTTGATAAACATGAGAGGAATGAGAGGAATCGTATGGATAATTTTCACGTCACTGTTGATTTTTGGTTCGATGGTGACGATAGGGGGAATCCGGAGATCAAAGAATCCGTAAATTCAAACGCTCGTTTGATCTCTCGAACGGACGCGATCACGTATCTTTGCAAGAGATGCGACCACTCTGATCCGCGCACTGTGTTCGCCCGCTTTCGCAGCCTCCGAAGCGGGAGCAACCACGGTAGCGCCGCGACGCGAGACGCCCTCCTGCACATGCGTTGAGCTTTTCCCTCCCGCGAACCTCCCTATGATTCCCCCGAATCCCACCCGCTTTCCCCAATACCCCCCCGTCAACCCTCGCAAACTCTGACACCCCCGTTTTCTCCCTGCGGTGCTGCGGTACCCCCCGAAGACTGGGGACTATCTCGAACGGTCACGCCGCGCTCCTTTGTGCGGCAAGAAAAGATTTTCCCGTATTTTATAGGTACGCAGAAATTTTTACGATACACATGTGTGTCGGGGCGGAGGGCATAGTAACTTATCTATGAACTGTTTGTTTCATTTTTTTCTTTCAATCATTTTCAATGATATTTGGCAACGACTGAGAATAAGGGGGAGAGTTTCAGAACTTGAAGAGGTCTTGGTGCTATTTAAGTAAATCTTTAAAGTAGAAAGGTATAGGGAACGAACTTTTATACTGTTGAACTTTTTATTTCCCCAAAAACATATGAAATTCGGAGTATTATAGCGGTCGGTGATTATTTGTGTAAAACGAAAAATGTCGACGCTTTCTGTGCTTTTTTTTTTATTTCATCTCCCTTTCTCCTTCTCCCTCCCGCTCTCTCTCTCTCTCTCTCTCTCTCTGTCCCCGATAACAATTGTAATTTAGTAGCATTGCGCGTTGAAACTCCAGCTGGGAATAGCTGCTCAGCCACACAATCGGACCTCGCGAATCAACGAGCTCTCGCAACACACCACGGTTGTGTACGAAAATTAATTATCAATTAATTCTATTAATTTAACGAGCTGCTTTTCTGCCACGTAGTGCCCTACGCAATCAACCAGAAATTGTTTTACCGTCCAAGTTTTATTGGCGCAATTTCTAATATAATATACCTACCTACTTATACGCTCTATAAGTCTCAAGATAAATCTAATTCTTGGCTTGGCGTGGTTTAAATAGTTGATACGCAGTAACCGTGCGGAAACCGTTACTATTTCAGTAATTCAATTTTCTTATTCACAATATGAATAATCTGCCATCGATAATATCTTGGCTGATTCATAGACAGTTTCGCAGAGAGATGCGAAGATTTGATCTTTGCTTGGGGGTCTTTCGTGGTGAATAAAAAATGAGAAAAAAGTAAGAAAAAAAAAGAAAGAGGTAAAAAAAAATTGCAGGAAATCCAGAGGAACGAAGGGACTATCCACGCGGACGAGTACGCTGACGGATTCGGTCGTCAATCTTTCAACGGCAACCGTAAAGCTATCAAGCTGCGGTCGGCATCGCGCCCACCAGTCTACAACGTCGTGCGCGGCGTACGTCGGGGTGCGACGCTGGATGTACGTACTACCTACTTCCCGAGCCACTTTTCTGCGCCCGTCTTTCTCGCGCGAAGCGTGCAATATATCTATCTCTAAGTCTGAAAGAGAGACAGGAAGTCGAACGAAAATAGCGCTTTGGCCAGCCTAGGAGTCTATCAATAAGTGGTATTACCTAAGCTTTTTTCTTCCCATATTTTTATTTTTCATTTCCTTTTTCTCTCATAAATTTGAGCTAAAGTTTTTTGATTTTATATCTACAGGTTTTACCAAAAACTCACCGCCTCTATGTATCACTAGATTTGTAATACATATGTATGGTATATACTCGTTCAGCTAGCCGTATCTAGGTATGGTTAGATCCGGGATACATTCTTACCTGGAACAAGTAAACAAGAAGACTCATATATCTATTTATTCATCTAGTCTTATTACGAGTGCAACAGGCATATGTACATGCATGACGAAATAATGATCACATTCGAACGTCTTCTCGGTAACAGCAATTGCTATCTCTACGATTATAATAATGTTAATGACTAGCACAACTGGTGTAAGAATACCCATGACGAAATGCGATTGGCGATCGTGGTAACGGTATTGAAGATGGTGGAAAAAAAAAAGTCAGTTAAATAATGTTGGATCGAATTTAATGATCGTTCGTTTAATCGTCTCGAGTTTTTAGGTAGTTAAGTAAACGGAGGTCGATTATAGACATGAAATCTTTCGGTAAAAAGTCCATTTCATAAATCCGTATGGATGTTTATCGATAAATAATATTCAAACGTATACATAGGTGTATAATATATGTATATATAACGTCACTCTTCAACGTTGGAAGATATTTCCCGCAGTGTATGAGGAGCGGAAGAGTAGATCCAAGGTGTGGGAAGCTATACGTAAAGACGAGGCGGACCAGCGGCCATGAAACAAAGCAGAAACTCGCGACCCGTGTAATTGGACTCTCAAAGAGTCTTGATTCTTGTCAAGAAGAAGAAGAAGAAGAAAAATAAAATGAAAATAAAAATAAAGTGAAATGAAGAAAAATAAAAATAATATAATAGAGACCTGCAGTGCGTATTTGATATTTGCTAATCGCGAGGTACACGGCGTATATGCATATACGTAAAATATACAATATACATATTTACGAGAGCAGAAGCGTATATCTACAAGTTTCACGATAATAGTTCATGTAATATCTGTTTGACCAGTTGTTTCTCAATGAATTCCTCCGTCTGTTTGCCACCGCGACCACCGCCACAGCCACCACTTCGCCCACTCCATACATCACGCGCGGTCACAATGGCTATCATCGAGTAGTCGAGCCAGCGAATAGGTAGGCTTATTGCTAGTACGTTTATTCGATACGCCGATTGCCTACGCACCACTGAGACCCGTAACCCAGATCCGTGATGAGCTCGAGGACTGGAAACTTGGCTCTATACTATATATACACATATAACTATGCGATAGCCTATTCAAAATGTTGCTCCAATGCCCTTGGGTATAAGAAAATGTGTATTCTGGTAAGACTATATCGTCATTATTTGTGTCAATTTTCTTTACCCAGTATTTCAATTTTGTTAAGTAACGATCATTTGATCGCATCGATTTTTAGATTAAATATATATCCGATGGGAACTCGCTGTAATAGTTTCAAGCTTCATCTGGATTTACCGTTGCATAAAGTTCAATGAGAGACGGAGAAAAAATGAAGAATAAAAAATAACAAATAATAATAGAGAAAAAAAAAAAAAAAAAACTATGTAAAACCCACCTTCCCGCATATAGGCATAGAGAACGGGAAATAAAAAGATAACAAAAATGTTACGCGTGACTTGATTTCGGCTCCCCTTTGTTTCAACAACAAACTGAGGAGAGAATGTCCCTCTCTTCCTCACTCCTCTTTCCACTACGCTGATACGTTGCAAAAAGAGGGAAAAAAATGATGAACAAAAAAAAAAAAGAAAATACAGGAAAAAAAAACGAAACGAAATATAAAAAACATTACTCGTTCCATTTTCCTGGGCACAACGACCATCACGATCATCACGTATAGGTAGGAGGTTATACAAGAGAGAATTTGGCCGTAGTAGCAAACTCTCAGCGGCCTCGCGGTAGAAGTATAACCGGAGAGAGATGTGGGTATATATGTATAGAGCCCGGAGGCGAAGCGAGGGAAGTTTCCCTCTGTAGCGTGACGGGAAAGGTGGGGTAAAAGGGGGTATGAAACGGAGGGTGGCATGCCACGCTACGTAGACGCGCCGAGGGCGAACGGGGAACGCAAGGGGATGAGCCCGAGTTGGAGCGATGGCAGAGTATTGATTTAGTGAGCTTCACCGTCTCCTTCTATTCGTCTCTTCGCCTCTACGTATCTCGTACACGGGGACTCGAACCTATCTGTACGTTTACCTATACCTTTGATAGTTCATCCTTGCGATACTACGACACAGCAAACAACTGTCTGGCACCTACGTACGAACGTGAAGTTTCAGGATTCCGAAGTCAGACGCGGATATTCGTCCTGAGAAAAGCCATTTATTTTCTTGAAAAGATTTCAAATGATATACAAGAGAATCTCGGTTGACGAATTTTTGTTTAAACGCTGAAGATCCAACGGAGAGAAAATAAATATCGGTTAAGGGAATATTTCACATAGATCAGTTCGACGGTAATTTTTCACTTACGCGAAAACTATGCGAGGGCAGTTTAGGAATCTGGAGTGAGATCACTGTGAGATACTATCTCTATACAGTTAGGAGGTGTTTACAGGAACAGGACTGAATCTGTGGGTAAGTGCGAGAGAAGATGGCAGTAAATATTCCTTGGCTCGCTCCCTTATCCATACCACCACTCCGCGTAGCACCCTGACGCCCAGAACCACACCGCGTCGCGACGTGGAATTCCAATTTACTCTCTTTCTATTTCTTCGATTGCGTCCGTTCCGGCTCGAACGAAAACACACAATTGATTACCGCCTGGCAGAACCAAATACAGAACAATGAGGGTGAGCTGGGTGAGGAGGACCACCCGCTCGACCCCTAATTTCAAAGTTTCATCGAGCGAACGAATCGCTGCGTCTTCTCGTTAAGTCGATGCTAACGGGGATTCGATGTGTCCGTGCATCACATCAGAAGTGTGTATATTATAGTTGCAACGCGTTTTACCAGAGGGTGAGGATCAGGATTACCTTGCGTGTGAAGAGAGAGTTTGAAATTGGTTTGTTCTGTTGTAAATAAACTGAGAAAAAGAAGGATGGAGAAGGAGAGAGTTGGAAACCCTCGTGCAGAACGAAACGGCCCGGAGACCAACACATCCTATTTTTTCATCCCATGGATTTAAAACAGACCAGACTAATGTCGAAAATAGATTTCGAGTCACGTTTTTCGTTAATCCCACTTCACCTGCGAAAAGAACGCAACAGTTGAGATCGGCTTCCGATTCTACGCTCTGACAAATCCTATGTTTTTTTTTCTCTTTTATATTTCGATGGAAAAAACAATGTGCGAACACACAGAGATATTGATCACGTTATGGAAAATGAAGTCGGTTAATAACTGGAGGGTTTGATGCAGCGGACAAAAATTTTTCCACTGATTAAATATCGATGAAAAATTTAGTGGAACGAATTTCTCGCGTATGGTGTTCGCTCCGATCTTCCAACACTCGGTCCGATCCCTTCCTACGGTTTCCGCGGTTAATCGCTCCCTTTATTTCAACGTCGGTTCAACAAAGCAGCGGGTTGCCCTTTCGAGAAGCTCGAGCTCGGGAGCCAGGATGAAATTAAGAAACGCAAGGGCCGGCCAGATCGCGTGCCGCGTCCCTTTAAATTACGTTGTTTTTAAATCAAGTCATTATAACGCCCAAACTTAGGCCCCATCTTCTCGTGTGACTACGTTGTTAGCCGTTTAGGACTGCACGGAATCGTTAGCCACCCGGATATCATCCTTACCAAAATGCCTTGTACACCCATCTCCGTCTCCATCTCCATTTGGAGTATAATCAAGAAATGTAGAAATTTGTTAGCGACAAAACTCTGGCTTCTTACTTCCCGATCGTCTTATGGATCCAGACATATCGGCAGGGCGCCCTTTTCAACGAACCTGAATATCAGAAGAAAGGTTACCCCGGCTTGAATCTCCCTTGGGAGTGCTAGACCTATACTTGACTCGGAAAAACTTTGGGAAAGAAGAAAATTCGGAAAATAAAGACGAACTATTGGTGAAGAAAAAAACAAAAAACAAAAAAAAACAAAAAGAAAGGGGATGATATTTTGTTCGAAAATTGTAATAAAAATTCTCACTTGATGCAGTATACCGCGTATTTATTTCCGTTTTTGAAACAACGTTGAGAGTTTACGAGCTTGTATGTGCGGGAGTAACACAGCTGGCGCGCCCTCTCTCGTTGGCCGCAATCACCCGTCCTGGGTATGAGGGTGAGAGGATGAGGGTGAGAGTTCGTGGGAGGTGTAGGGAGGCGAGAGGGTTGCTGCTGACGGCGGTCCGACCGATACGAGAACCGCGGGTAGCTGGAAATGAAAGGCCAACCCGATAGGCGATATAACTCATTCGTGAAGCGAGCGAGGCAACTGTAACCGACCAACGGAGCGAGTACGGAGAACACTTTCAAAGAACCTGCGTGTATCGCGAGGGTAGCTCGGTGGAAATAAGTTACAAATGGGCAGGGTTTGAAATTCACTAAAATATATTTTTCTGTCAACGGCGAAACGGGAGGATTTTTAAACATCAGATGGAACCACCGGAAAAAATATTCTTATCAATTATAAGAAATCGATCGATTTGATGAATGACGCGATTGTACGCCGAAGATATGAAAGGAATAAATCGACCGAGTCGGAGCAGTTTCTATTCCTTGAAAGTTTACTGTACGACTGTCTGGAGTATACTGTCTTGGAGAAGCTTTTGGGGCTTGGGAGAGACACCGTTAGGCTTTTTACCATTTGGTTGCCCTCGCGTAGCGCCCTGGGGACCGGTAAGGGTGCCGGTACCTCGGCTGGCGACGGGGAAAGAAGTGAAACTCAGTGGCTTTGTTAGTTTTTCAGGCTTTTAACGAAAATTGGGCTCAGCCGTAGCGCTAGAAACTCCGGACTTTCTCTCCCATAAAAATATAAAGGCCACTGAGGCTCTTGCACGAATGGGCTCCTTGCGTAAATCGGGAACCCTAAATCTTGACCCACGATCCGGTTCTACTACCGAGCCGACTTAATATTCAAAACCCATCCTAACCACGTGGGAGATAAAGCGTTTCCCCTAATTAACTATCAAACCTGATACAACCTTGCGTAATATTAAGTCATTAGCCCGATGTGAAGATAAAAAGAAAAAATATATAAAATATAAGTACCTGAAGATACCTACATCGAATCCCCATACGATTTTTATTCATTAATTAAAATACCGACTCACACCTCGACGAGATGATTTAACTTTTTAGTGATTTTCACTATAAAATAATGTGTTCAACTTACGTTGATTCTCATGAGAGGCTAAAAAATAATCGGTTTCATTATATTCTAGTACTTTTAGTCGAGGCAAGGAGAGACCGATCCTGTAGCTGATTTAATTTCAGGGCCCGAGGTAATGGACAGCCCTAGGTATACGGGAAAAACTAGTCTGGCTGAGTGTGGTAGTGTAACCTCCCCTTGGGGCGGACGTAACAGAAGGAGGGTTGCCGAGGCTTGTGCTCGTACCGTAACCGGCAAAAGGTCGACTGCAGACGGAGGGTAGGTACGCGAGTCGGTCGAAGGGATATTGAGACGTCATCCCCCTGACGTGTCCGCCACCCACCCTTAGAAATGCTTCTATCCGCCTTCTCCAGCCCCTACAAGCTTCGACTTTGTTACATTGACGGACAGAAATGCCGAGTCGGCGATCTCAAAAGTCGACGAACCGATTTCTTAAATTTCGTGCAGAAACGGCATTCACTTAGTAAATCTGAGAGAATACGCATAGATTAATTATCCGTATGTAGATTAGAGTGTTTACGCTTTTTGAAGTTAGAAAGAAAAATTCTAATTTGCATTCTCGAAAGTTTTCTGTCTTTCTTCTTCTCCATTTCTTTTTTTTTTCCTTTTTCATAAGATCCGTGTGAAAGGCAGAGAAGCATCTAATTGTTTGTAAAAGTGATTTTTTTTTTTTTTCCTTCAACAGGCTTAAGAATTGAACCGTTCCAAGGCGGGTGGCTGGTATCTACCTACTCCCCGACAGCGAGGCTCTAAATTCCTTGCGCCCGGGATTAGCTCTTCCAATCAGACGAAACATTGGAAGGGCGGGCTTAATTAAAATCTCTGCAAGATCGAGCTACTAAGACTTTGTACCTACCTATATACCTACCTCGGTAGCTACTACGAGACGAAAAACAGGGAATGGAGGAGACGGGAGAGGCGGGATCGATCGAAAGTGCCATTTTCGCGGAAACGCATTTATCCGGGGATATTATTCGACCGTTTCCAAGGTGGGTAACAAACCTAAGCCTAAATTTGCGATATTTTGCATGCAGCTGACGCTTGAGAGGAATTATGGAAATATATTTCGGCCTGTCTGATCATAACTTTCCCTAATCACGAAGGCGAAGAATAATGTGTATAATTATAAGATAATCAATGCGTATAAATCATAGAACATCAGAAAAAAAAAAAAAAAGAAAAAGGAGCAAAAGGAGTAATAATGAGAGAAAGAAAAAGACATCATTGCCTACTTGATTTTTCGACTCACAAGAACATACGCGTTGCGGAAATGGTTACTAGCCAAGCTCGCATCAAAGCGGCACGGCACGATAGGAAACCCGTTTAATAAACATAGACGCAAAGTTTATAGTAGTAGTCTGGTAGCTTTAGCCTAGCACGATGACCGTTCATTAGTGGCTTTAATGTCTCGTCAGATTGAGGAAATTAGGTACTTAGGGATGCAGAGAAACGTACGGATCTTTGGAATGTATGTATGCCCAGAAGTAGCTTCGTATCGCGCAGATTTGTTTCCCCATGTGTGTACACATGCGCATGTGTGAGTTTATAATGTATATCTCTATAAATATAATTCTCGTTAGAAACCTAATTAGGCGGATTCTGATTCCGCTAATTAAACTACATATAAATGATACGAGGATCTCATAACCTTGAGAAGTATCCAGGAAGTTTGAGAATCTCATCTTTTAGAAAAAATGAAAAAATAAAAATCCCACGCAGTAGGTACAGGTGTTGAAGTTACTGCAATCCAGGTAAAAAAAAAAAAAGAACCGACGTATACTTCTAGGGTGTTAAAAAAATAATGTGGGATAAAGGGTCGAAAATATTCTGTGACCAGGTATCATCATATCCGGTAGCAATCTGTTCGGGATTTGAAAGAATTTATCGTTTACGAGGAGTCAAATAAAACGATCGAGGGCGCGGAGTAGTAGCCCGTTTCCAGCAGCCGCTGAGCACTCAGCTGGCTGGCTGGCTGGCTGGTCTCTGGGTGCTTCTACTAACGGATACGGGGTAAATAAATTTGCATACTCGCTTGTTATTCAAATGCCGTTCACTCTTGTGATTCTCAATGAAGGAAATTACCTGCTCTCTAGACTTATCTCTTATACCGAAAGACACGGTGCCGCGTTGCGTCCCTCTCTGAGCTTGTAAAATAAATATAATGCAGTAGAGAGTATCGTAACCGGTCGCATAATAGATATACCCACATATGTATCTGATGATTGAATGAACATCAACTCGGTGGTAAATGGTGGAATTAAATTTTTAACGGCAAATGGTAATGCTAATCGTTAATAGGTGTATCATTATCACCTGCGTGAATATATACGATCGCTATATATACAGAATTATACGTATTACATATATATATTGTACCCTGTAAGACACCGTGAAATGAACAATCTTTCACAAGTTTATTTTACACTACACATACATACGCGACATTTGCAAAAGTTTTGGAAATAATTTGCGGCAATTAGACGATTCAAGGTATAAGTAGAGAGCAAGAAAAAAAAAAACAGCCCGTAGCTCGGAGGTCCGAATCGTAAAATGTTATAATAAACGTGATTATTTGGTAGTAAATATCGGTCAGATACCCGGTAAGGCTGAATGAGCAAGTCTATAAATTTATCGGGGTAACTTCGAACCTGTATTTACTCTATTATGCAGGACCGTTTTTATAAGCCGTTTACGTTAACGGCAAATAATCGTTTAGATGCCGCGGCAAGATACGGGCGATAAATCGTTCCCGAGTTCTCGCGCGCGGTGCGGTGCGGCGTGGTGCGGTGCAACGCGTTGGTAACGTTGTGACGGCACAGTAAACCGGAGGGCTAGGTCAGTGCCGTCGGCACTTAACAACGTACCGAAAGGTGGCAGCACGAAAACAAGTCAGTTGCCATCTGGCGCGATTATCTCGAACTGAGCCCAGCCTTGGTGGTTCAGTCGAAATTCAACAGAGGGCTAAGGGTCGGGAGTTGGGGTGCGCATGCGCAACTAACACTCCGTCAGAATCTGCGCGCGCCAATGCTTTCATCAAGGGTTGCGAAATTTCCCAATTCAAAACCTCGGGCCGTCCATTTCAAAGGCACCGCTTCGTAGGCAAAGGCACCGCTTCAAAGGGATGCGAGAATTCTATTTCTGAAAACTTACTACGAATTCTACTACGTATTATATTTGCATTCGATATATCTAGAGATTCGTGTCTTCTCCGCGCGTTTTGCACGTGTTCGACATAATAAAAGAGATAAATAAACATCGACCGATTGACTACATGCTTCCTAATATGCAAGGTGCGATCTTTCGTGTATATCAATACGTGCATAAATGGTTCAGAAATAGTTTGTTCGATCTATGGCCACCACGGGCGGTCTTACGTCGCCTTATCCGTTAGCGTTTCGATTTGTCGTACGGGAGACGTGTGGCTTTGCTTATCAATCAGGGGTGATGGAATCGCGACCTACTCTCGCAGTTTTATTCCATGAGTTTTGCTCGCGGTAGGCGCCCGATGTAGTATACTATACTGAATAAGTATACCGTGGGTGGTCCTTCCGTCTCTCTACACTACACTAAGGTGTCAGAGTCTATTATTAGATAGGTGTGTGTATAGGTGCCAAGCATAAGAGGCGACCAGAGGCGGCCGAGCACGTATCTCAACCGAGCATTTCTTATAGCGTGGGCTTTATATCCCCTGTCCCCTTAACCTCTTCGCTACCAAACGTAATCCTTGCCTCAAGGAAGGCACACTGATTTGTGTGCGGCTGGTGTACGCGTAAAATTGCATGCCACAATAGAATATCGATTAAGGCCTCTTAACCTCACCCTTCCCTCGCCTATCGACTAGATTCTCCTAAGGCGGATTGTGTATTAGAAGCGATAGCAAAGTGCCCTTGTTTTCAAAAACTATCCTTCAAGTGCCGAAGATGAAGACGACGTTTTATTTCTACACGATTTTTAACGTTCTTTGACTCTTTAACGAAACGTCGCGTAGGTTGGCGGAGAGTAATTTTGGTCCGTAACTTTTCGCTAGGATATAAGTTAAATGGGTTTGATACGTGGTTCGCGATGTCGAATAATATAGATACGTTCGATTGTATCGTTGTATTACGCGTTCAAATAGCAATTAACTTTTCGTCGCGACTTATGGGGCAGTAAAACGTAGGTAGATGGGTATGGTAACGCGTGTCCACGTCAGGGGTACGTAATGTGGATACATATGGAGGAGAATTGTTACTGAGAATAAAATTGACTAGAGAATATATATTTTCAACCATTCTTTTGAAACCACTCCGCCTCTGATCGTCGAGTAATATTAAAACACCGTACAATTAGCCGTACCTATAATTAAGAATTAATTACTCGCCGCGACCTGTACCACTTTAATTATCAGCGTTTCTTTTTATTTATTGCAAAAGATATTAGCAGATGGGTTTACAGATACCAAATTGTACATTTCTCGTGTGTCAATCGACTGATCGATTCCATCCGGTTACCGGTATGTGTGTATGTAAATCGCGTCTTGTTCGATGGGAAAAGTAACTTTTGACATTTTGATTCGAAATTCGGGATATGAACCGAATCGCCAAGAGAAGAGATTGGACATACCATGGACATCGTTGACAAGAGTTTCGGTGAATTAATTAATTTCGAATCGAAATGAAACCGTTCGTATCTGCAAGACTTTGACTTCTTCACCTTCTCGAGTACCACGGGGTTTGTGATCGCGAGAGTACCGGTTCATCGTATTTCTCTAACAGCGGTTTGGTATTTTCATACAGGTACGTATATACAGTGTATTTTGATGTTTTTGAAAAGGTCCCGCACCTCGAGTATGATCGTGCCATTGGGTGGCTAACCTCTGAAAGAAGGTTAAACCCGAGGCTAGCACCTTAAAACGAGAAGATAAATGATAGCGAGCGAGGGGGCATCACGCAGCATCATCAGACAGGTAGTAATACAGCCCCGCAAAGGCTGTAACTCATCCAGCCAGTGCGCTACGGCGCGGTCCAAGATACGAAGGTAGAGAGAAGAACAAGATAAAAAGAAAGAAAACAAGAAAAAGAAGAAAAAAAGAAAAAACGAGGAAATGAGAATGTATAAAACAAGGAAATAAAACGAGTGCTTGAATAAGGAAAGAAAAAAATCGATAAAAAAAGTGGATAAAAATAAAAGGAAAAAATATGGTCGATCCCTCTCCGATCCAGGAAGATATCAGAGGAAGCAATTAGCCCACATAACTGTTATATACAGCTGACATTACATCTTTGGATGTATAAATGTATATATGTACACATATAAACGAAGGTATGTATGTATGTATGTATAATGTACATGTATCTGTAACCTTTCGAACGTTCGAAGTTTTGTTGGCTGGTTAGGCCCACTTTGGGCCCGGACCGAACTTGGGCAAAGATTGTATCTCGATATACCGACAAGTTTGTTCGATTCAACCTGTTCCCTCACTTGGTTGAGAAATTACATAAATAAAACTGCCTAATGACATTTTACATCGTTTCGTCAGTTGCGACAGGAATGATTGATATAACTGACCGTATATAAACGGAGATAACTATATATATGTATATATATATAGATTACGATATTCAGCCTTTTTATGGGAGATTCATATCTTGCTGTACCTACTCCTATCAAATAACTATACGTATGCATTATACATATATTCACGAATATTCATCTCGGAATTGTTTTACTATTAATTTACGAACCTATACGCCAGCCTATCTACCATAAAACCAATGGCGGATTTATAACCGCATCTTATTTCCACGTGGGCGCCCGCACAACGGTATTCCCCTGAAATAGTGAATATAAAACGCGCGGTTCTTGTTCCTGAATTTGAATAAATGTTACTCAACCGATGAATGCATACGCCTATAAATAGAGTTGAGATTTTTTTCAACCGATATTTTGAATAAGACATCTGCAGAAAGTATTTTCACAAATTTCGAATTAATTCTCCCTCTTTATTTCCAGAAACAAAAAAAACTGCACGGAAACTAAAGCCGCAGAACCTAGACAAAGCCAATATCCTCAGTCGAGGGCGTCGAGGGCGTCCATCGTGAAGAGAGACGCCGCCTCGTCATCAGTCAACTGTCAGACGGCTGACCAATCCTGTTTGGAAGGTGCCAGAAATTGTAATCACAAAGGTAACCAACCAGCAAGCAGGAAAAATCTACAAGGGTAAATATAAGAATGTATTTCCAGGTCCGCCTCTTGTACCGAAAATTTTTATCAAAGACAAGAATTTGGCAAGAAAGAAACGCTGCAATTCGACCAGACTACGATTGCCATTGGCGGAATTAAAACCAAAAAGGAATCCCCGATGTTGATAATGCACTAGAATGCACGTTCAAGTAGTCGGAATGGCATATTGAAAGGTGTTTGTATAGTTTATAAAAGATAAGATAAATTTCCATATCTAATTGTTGATTATAAGTGAACTCGGTACTTAGCTGCATACATTAGAGTTATATATTTCATTGCATCAACGATATGCACTTGCGCACGTGTCGGATCAACATTATGCGTATAACAATTAGCGTGATTGTCCATATTCCACTATCTACGTATGTACATATATAGTTATCCCTGTACTCGCTGGGGACACGCTAATGAACACGAGAGTTGGGCATATGCTGTACAGTTCCATGTTTCCATAGTCTTGGAGTAATGAACGTGTTTCAACGGATGTAGAACCATGTCATCGGGCTCTGGGAAGAGCGACCATCATCAGGTGGTATACATAATTAAAATCCTTAACGATTAAGCCATGTAAATTTTCACCGTACAAGTATTTTACTCCTCAGCATATAGTCCGCATCTTATTTACGCGTTTACCTACGGCAAATGTTTAGGATATAAAATGATCCCAGTCGTTAAATTTCACGCTGCACGATCATCGGAGCCAAAGTTAAAAAATATTTTTTCGTAAACTTAAGTAGGTGTTCTCAGCGAAGTTTCTAGGTCGATCACGATACTAATTCCGACACGATTAGGAGCCACTTCTATCGTTTAGTTCTCAATGACACGAGTCCTACTACTGTCACCACCGACTTAGTTTATTCACTAAATTTACGACCATTTCGTGCCTGGCACGCGTTATCTTCAAAGCTACTTACCAACTCTAGGTACTTTCAAGGCCTCTGCAATGAAACGAAGAAGAGGCACTCACCTTTGTGTCTTGGACTGGTCCCAAGGGAACCGGAACTTGACAATTCTTATTATTCAAAATTCTTTCCTCTTTATATACTCCCTACTTCGGTACTTTTTGTCCAAGTAGGTAGTAACAAGACGTGCGATAAAATTGAAAAAAAAAGTCAAGGTAACGGTACGAAAACGCGCACAATTTTGTTGGGGAAAATGAAGGAATGGGCAAAGGGGAGTCAAATAATCAGGGACCGATACAAACTCACGCTGACTAAGCAAGCCAGACACGATCCAGTCTCGGCGGGCCTTCCTCAGCGCTCGAAAGCCGAGAGGGAACTAGCGCCGCGGTAGCTATTATTGTTTGTTGGTCAATTCCCGCTCATTTCGGCGAGTGTTCTTCGGTTCTGAACCCAGTATATACACTCCTATATATACCTATAATTACTGGGAGAACAGAGAATGCTTTTAAGGGGGCTACCCAGTCGCCCTAATCCAAACTACTACGAAACCTTTGCGAGGCTACTGCAGCCACAACCTATCAAGGGTAGTAAAACCCCCCTGACGGTACCAAGACGTGTGTTATTGTTCTAACACTAGTAAGGGGCTTGTTGTAGTTCTGATAACTTACCACCTAGATGGCTAGACTGTTAAATACATGACACGGAACGAATGCAGCGGTTCGCTGACCATTGATCAACCCCCGATCGAATGAATTCGTTGACGCAGGGGTAGAGCTTGGGGCTAACGAATGAGTTCTCCTTGTCTCATGCGTTGGATTTAGACGTTTTATGTAGTTATATACGTGAATAATTTTTTCTTTCTTTTTTTCTTCTTTTTTTTTTCTTTCTTTGATGATCTTGGAATGAATCGTGTATAAAAGAATGGTTTAATTGAAAGTTTGACGCGTGGGAAGGGGAGTAATTAAATGATCTGTAGATAAGCTGTTTAGAAATTAATTAACGTTGAAAATAAAAGAAACAGAATAGTGAGAGAGAAAGAAAAGAAAAAAAACTTGATTATTCTGTTCTTGTTTTTTTTTAATTCAAATGAATATTAATACGGTTGAGGGAGGAGAATAGTTATGGAAATGAAAATACGGAACGCCAAAACGGTAGTAGTCACGTATCGAAAGCTTCCTATCCGTTCACTTTAGAAAATGAATTCATCAATCTCGAGGGAGAGGCGAAATATGAAATTAAATTGTAAAATTAAAGGAATGATGAGCCTGCGGTAGCCGCACGTGTATGATAATATATTATACTTATTAGCGATATACAGACGTCCGTTATAATATGTTACATATGTATATATACATCTATGTATCGACGTTATTTATATTTTTATCACGTTTGATAAGAGTGTGTAAACGCGGGGCAATCAATGTTTATGGATTTCTCCACACAACCATTTCGATCCACGCGAAATCGCGTACCTGTAGCAATTACGAATCGCGTGATTTGTGGCAGTAACTCCCCGCGACGGCGGCGTCGTGACGCTCCCAGCTTATACCTGCAGGTGGCCGACACGAAGCTACCTGTGCTATGCTCTGTTTTTGGAAACAAAATATTATTTCAACATATCGCGGTGCAATGGGAAACTGGCAGGACGTAGTTACGTTATACTTACTCGGGAAAATACGTCGTTGACGATTTCAATTGGACAGTTCTGTTTTTTTTTTTTTTTTCATCTTTTACGCAACAGAAAGTTCATCGACGATAAAGGAAGAAACAAAATGAACAACGTCTAGCAATTAGAATAAAATCATGCCTTGGAACGAATTACCTACTTCAGGTATGAATATTATAATATTTATATAGGTACCTAGGCGATTGTTCAACTTTATTATACTCATCTGCTCCCAAAAGTAGGTAAACGTTTAGGATATAACGGCAGCGTTGTATATTTATAAAAGATTTTAGTTACCCAGTAAAATATTTAATATTATAACAAAAGTTAAGCTGTATAAAAGCGTTCTATACGAGCTCATATTTTACCCAACTAAAGTTACTGATCGGACCTGAAAATTACTTGTTGAAACTCCGAATCCAAGAGTGTAGGTAAGTTAGAAAAAAAAAAAAAAATTAGAAACAAAAATGTACGCTCAAAAAACTAGGCAACGTATAGTTTAACAATATAAGAATTGTCAAACGTCACAGGAAACCGGAATACTTTTTCATAACGTTTTTGATTTACAGCCTTGTTTGCAGGGTAAGAAGAAAAAAAAAAACAAGGAAAAAAAACAAACAGAAAGATGGAAAGAAAAAAAAAAAGAAGTGACCAAATGATTTGTGGTGCAATAATTTTGGGACAGTCGTGTCTGAGTAGAAAACGCGTTGTAAAATTTCCTAGTACCTAGTCTGTTTCACGGGTCAGGTCACGTGTCGGACATTTGGTCTTACTGCAATGAGAAAGAAACTTTTAGCTTGTTAAAGACAGACGTCGGTATACTGGTTAGAGGTATATATACCTTGTACCTACGTATATGTATGAGAAAAGATATTTTGAGTAAGTTTAGTAGGTATACATGCCTCGACTTTTGAGATATGAAACCGAGATAAGGTATAAAGAAGTTTCGTGGATTAGTAGCGAGGAAAAAAGTACCTCTCCGAGAAGTCCTGCTCAACTCTTGATCTCTCCGGGCTTGCGTAACGTCAAGAGAAGCTGAGAACGACTAAATTTCAATGATGAAAAGCCGAGTCGATTTTTGAAGGGAAAAAATTCACACTGCTCATTTATTTTTCAACCTTTTTTTTTTAAAGAATTACAGGTAGGGTACTTCCCGGCGTTCGGTAGCAGGGGTGGTCCCTGTCGAGTCCCTGTTTATTCAAATGAGCTTTCGACACTCTTGGAATGATGTAGCGTGCTGGTAAGCGCTGTCACCCACCCGGGCGTAGAATTGGCCCGAAATCGTAGCCGAATTGGTTCGGAAAAGGTGTCGTGTGGGGCAAACATTAGCCGACCGGTTTCGGGATATTAAAATTCACGCAACCTTACACGCAACTTCACGGAGGTAGGTATATGTATATAATTACCGTATTTAATTATTAAGTATTATAATATGTGTACATAATAAATACATTTAAATATATTCACTATTCAACCGCTGCATGTATAGTTACTCACTCTGTAATATTATTCGATCTGAAAGGTCGTGCCGTTCAAGCCAATCAATTAATTATCGAATTTATGCTCGACTATCTTCTGTGAACTTGCTACGATGTGATCAGGTCGATTTCCGGGGGAAAAAAAAAAGATATCTAATAGTGGAAACCGATGTGAGAGCAAAGTATGGGAACGAACGAATCTAAGAGTAACGGATTTCACTTAATGTGAACATAAACGGCGCTCCATCTAAATTGGAGAGGTAAGATCGGTGTATTGATATTAATGACTGCGATTTATATTATAAACACTTTTTTACAAGGCGAATCAATTGCCGAAATTTTGAGAAAAGGAAGCAAAAATTAAAAGAAAAAAAAGAAAAATACTCGTTGACAGACGCGGGAATATATCTTTCGATGACACAACGGAACGACGAACTTCCTGCATAAATCAACGTACTCGTAAATGCTGATGAATTCAAACAGTGTACATATATAAATCGATACCTGTATCAGTATTCAGTGTAACTTATACTCAATTATCGATGGTCCAAAGATTACCTCAATGCGTCGCCGTTGAATAACACCGCGAATCTCCATATGTAGAAGAAGAGAAAACCAAAACAAGTTTCGACGAAATGGCAATGAGATAAGACAACAGTATTGAGAAAATGTATGAAGCTAGTGTACCTACCTAGCTACGGGGAAATAAAAATTGAACATAAAAATTGAGAGGAGAAAATAAGAGAAGACAAAATAAACAAAAAGAAAAAATGAGTAAGAAAACGAAAAAAAAAACCGTCAAAAAAACTGGTAGACTCGACAAATACGCGCGAAGCTGGTAATTACCAGAGTCCATTTGAGGGGAGACAATAATTATAATGATTATTGGGGTAGGAAGGCAGGAAGGCGGCCGCTCGGGGGTAAATTACAGGTTTGCTGCGTGCGGCCAACGTATAGAAGCATAGGTTCGATAGATAGATATCTGTGTGCCACACACTGCCTTGTTACACATACTTTTATAAAATACTCTACCTGAACTGTTCCGTAGCTAGTATATCTATTTAGTACCTACACCGACACCCATTTACCTACTCATCGTCAGTAACAAACACTCGTACACTTTGGTAGCTGGTAACGCTGAAAATTATATACGACTATCCAGATATATCCTACGGAGAGACAATCAGCGACGAAGAAATTTTACACACCGAATAATTCCACCCTTATGAGTAACAATTCATTTTTGATCAGGCCTGCCAGTTCCTACTATTTCAATGCGTGGGTGTCAATCGAGTGATTCATATCTTCAGCGTATAAGATATTTGATGTTTTTGAATCAAAATGACTGATACAAGGATGATATACTCGTGGGTATCTACTTTCTCGGTTTTAACGGCCAGTAGATGGTTGACCGTAGTTATAGCAGATAGTATACAATCTGAAAGAGACAAGCGAGGAATATTGCGTGTAGGGTTTGTTCGCGATGTTCGCGGTGTTTGCCTGGACACCTAATTATACGATTGTCGTTTGTTCAAGAGTCGGAGATATCAGGGCGGACCGGACAGTCGCTCGACTCTTTCCTCGCCTTACTACCTTGCCTTACCACGAGTTGGTTTGCTTTACTTTACCTACCTACCTACCTACCTACCTACCTACCTTCGCTTCCCTCGCGGAGGCAAAGATTGTCGCGCGATTAGCGCCCGGCTCGTGATGTCACGCGGGAAGACACATGGTGTTCAAGTTTATATGGGCTAACGCCGCAAGTGCGTAATCGCCGATCGCATCTGCCTGCACTTTGCGTCAAGTCCGGCACCTTGCATTTACCTTGCAATCGTTTTTAGATCTCTTTCTAAGTAATAGCCAGCAAATAATCGTTTCTATATTATGGCCGGATATCAGGTCCTCTAAGCTACACTTACGATTATAAAGGTAACATGGAATGAAAAAGAAACACAGAGCTTGGTACCCGACGTATAACAAGAACGTTAAGTACACCAATAACATAAAAAGACGACCCCGTGAATAGGTTCCTAATTGTTTTCGATCAATCAAAGAGTTAACTGGCTCGATCTGCGGTTTGTCTCATCTCGTATCGTAACGTAATTGAAATTTAATCATCTCCACTGCACTGGACCATCTGTCTTCGGATGCTTCGGAAAGCATTGAAGATTAGTTGTCGTTCTTTCGTTCGTCGAAAGAATGAAATCGTACGTAAGTATTATTCCTATATATATGTATATATATATATATATGGATTAATAAAAATAACGGAGATAGTGTTTTAAGTTATTCTCACGGCTCCACGAACCAAGATATTTTCAAGGCGTAAAATTTCATCAAATCGGGCCAAGACCAACCCAACAAAAGCTTTAGTCACGGTGAAAGTTAATTTATTACTTAGCTATGCCTACGTGGGCCTAAAAGCTACGACATCAAACGCGAACTGGACCTTCGCGGGTTACTAAGACGTGGGAAAATAGCCATAAGAACAACCTGAGGCTACGAAATCATCGAATCCGGTAGCCTCAAGGTTTCCCGCCCTCGAAGAAGCCCAGAAAGACGACGTTCCACGATGTCTGAGTAAGTATATGTACATATAGGTTTGTTCGCAATCGACGGGACATTTGTATGGTAAGGCGTTGGCAGTTCTATCGGCGGCTTCGTACCTGTTACAACCATGCAGAGCGTTCGATTCGAGCCTCAATATCCCATGAACGCAGATGTCCAGCTGCGGAACGTTCGACATTTTTTTTTCTTTTTTATTTCTTATCTTCTTTCTACTCTCTGTACATCGTATACAAAGTTTCTTGAGACGGTTCAAGCACTTGCCCTTTATCTTCACCCTATTCTACCGCCATTCATAGCCAAGGAGTTGTCCAGCTTAACCCTCCACAGCCCACACGGGAATACAATCGAACCTTTTCGTGTTTTACCGCCTAGGCGAATTGAAGAGAAACAAACGTAAAACTGGTAGGAATATCGTAAGAAAAGATTTACTTCGTGGGGTTCATATAAATGGCATACATACCTACCTACCTATAGTTTCCCTCATAAGTGGGCTAGCTGATTTTATTTTTCTCTCTTCTTTTTACCCTCTCTTTGAAAAATATCAGAGGGAGTGACGAAGTGAAGGAATTAGGCGCACCTACCAACGAGGGGAAGTTTGGAAGTGAAAAAACGGGGAGAAAATTAAAAAAACAAAAACTAAAACGAAGTGGACAAGCTCGAAGCGCGGAGAGCACACGCCTGTGAATGATTCACCGTGTCTCATTACTCAGGCAGCTTTTTACTTTAATCACATTAATGAAGCATTTAATCTCGCCGCGTGTCTTACAAGCCGACGGTGTGTGGCCCGGCTCGGTTTGCCGTTGACGAGAGCCACTGCGAGAGAGACTGAGAGGTTGAAAATGATGAAGAGGGAGGAGAAGAGTCCGAACCCTATATATACCCATGTACAACAAACTATACATCGCCATGGACTGGCCTCGACAGCCGGCCTTATTATATTCTTATTTCTCACAGAGAAGAGTCTCACAGGCCCTCCACCGTCCCTTCCATGCCCTCCTGCTGATCCTTCGTTCCCTTATAGTTCTACCATTATATCGTTACTCGCGACGGCCTTTCGTCCCTCCCGTGGGGCCCGCTAATAACCGCGGGCTTTTTTAAACTCGTTTGCACCTGTACACCCGCGGCCCTCTCTAATTATATATTTTTTCCCCATTCTTAGTCCTTATTTATGCCCTTTTTTCATTCGCTAAATACTGGCCACCCCTGCGTTTACGATGGGGTGATTTTCGCGTTATAGGATGGATATATCCACGCATTTTGATTCGACGGAATTGCGATCCGATCAACTTGGTCCAGAGATGCAATAAAGTTTCAGGATTAATCGAGACTCTGTTACCTTACACGGTGCCGATAGTGGCGGAGGCAGAGCTAGGAGGAATCACGTTGTCATGGTATATGGAAACCGCTTGCACGCATGGGCGCAAGCGGACGTCGAGCCGCTCTCAAGCGTCGCAACGTCACTTACCTGAAACAATAAATAACGCAGAGTTACAACCTGTGTACATAGATACGTAATGCTAAACATGAATTTTCAACTACAGATATAGAATCGGGATGTAATATTCGATCAACGCCACCTTATTATTTACAGGGAAAAAATTTGCAATCTCAAGGCGGTGCGAATTATTTTGGTGTTAAAAATTGTCTCAACATATACACAAATCCCTTTTTTTGACCATAACGGCGTTCGAGAATTAATTTGATTTTTGGTAAACGCAAATTCTGGGCCTTTGCATCTGTACCACATATGTATGTATTTGTCATTCTACTTCTGACGCTGTGAATCACAGACTCGGAAATTCTTTAATAGAAATTTTTTGCTCAGGAGATTTCTAAGCCACGGTAGAAGCCTGAAACTATACAGAGCCATGTGGTACGCGTATGAAGATCTACATGATCTTAACAAAGTCGTAGAGAAATAAAACAGTTACACTTTCAAAGTTTGGTTCAAGTTTCTCATTCTCGCGCGACGCTTTAACGCGGAAATAAAAACTCGTTTCGACGGACTAGATAACATGTGCGATAAACTTATCTAGTAGAATATTAGATCCATTCCACTCTGAGAACCCACACCTAGTTATAATTTTTCGTATCTAACCACCAAATGACTGATTGTTTTTTTTTTTTTCTTACTTTTAACTGTATTTGAACAAAAAAAAAAAACAGGCCAAGGAATTTTTCTCTCATTTCATATAACCAAACTGTTATCTCCGTTTATCGCGCTTCCGCTTCCCACGAGCAGCTCAGAAATTATTCAAATACAGAAAAAATTTTCAAGTGCCGAGGATCACGGTTTCAAACCTTAAGCTCCTCTATTTAGATCTGCACTAGTCACAGTTCGGTCTGATGATCATTGCGCCCTGTCTAATTAAAAAAAGTTGAATTACGCCGTAATAGCGAAACTACAAATTAATAAAAAGTTTTGCTACTGACAGCGCCTCTTTTATCGGCTATAGAATTTCGCCGCATGCTTTGTTTGCACATTTCGATAAGTATGGGCAGAAACTGCCAATTTGAGTGGTGTCTTGATGTCAGGTCGACGTCCGAATCGTGAATCGGTTATAAAAAGTATCTAAAAAAAATTGTAAATAACCAGCATAACGCGAACTAACCAAATCGTTCGCGTAGATTCACGACGAAGTAGTAAATTCACGACAGTGGAGTATGAGTTTCTCTAAATTCCGGGTACTTCATTATCGGCTGCATCCAAACTGGGTCCATTGAGAATCTCGTAATCCTATTGGCCGAACGGCATGCCAACACTCGCGCACTTATTGGCTGCACTTGGCACGTGGCACAGCACAAGCACACGCGGCTCACTAGGCTGCATGCACCTACCGTTGTACGGTCTTGTACATATATGAGTAAAAAAAAAGTACAATCCCGCGATTCAATTGTCTTCTACTACATTCGGTACGGTGCGTTCCGTTGCGTTGCGTTACGTTGCGTTGCGTTGCGTTGCGTTGTGTTGTATTGCGTTGCGGTGCAATGCGGTGCAGGTGCAGCAGCTTATATTATAGTTATACCCTCATAATATCGCAATCTCCAAAGCCTTCTCAATTTGTTTGTTAAAAGTACCTACACACCGCGAACAGGTGCACGTATAGACACACTGGCAACATAAACCTTCTCGGTTGCGAGCGCTCGCATAAATATAACAAGGAGGAAGGTAGGCTCCTCGTGATGGTCGGCATTGCCCGCCGAGCCGTCACGACGCGAGGGGGGGTGGCACGGCGACGCGGATAGGAGAGAGGGGGCTCGGCGTCGAGGGGGCACACACGAACACCGACGTCGACGCCGACGCCGCGAGTTCTCCAGTGTACCGTACCGCATCCCGCATGTGTATGTACGTATACATGGATCTACGATATACAAGTATTATATATACATATATATGTGAATGTATGGTGCGGTACGGTGCGGTGCAACACGGCGGCGTGAAACACTGGGAAACAGCGGAATGATCGATGGGATTCTGCGCTGTGGCAGGCGTGGGTGCCCCCTCTTCCTCCCTTTGCCCCTCAACACCGCCGGTTTAGCCCCACGACGCTAGGCGTCCCCCACCATACCGCCGTTCTTTCCCCACCGACGCCGCCGCGGTCGCGGCCCTTTGACGGTCAGCAAAAGCTCGCGGGTTTTAGGTGGGGATTGCGCACGTGGTCAGAACGGGGTTGCGGTAGAATTCTCTAGATGGCGTCGCGACGGAGGCGCCATCGGATTTCGGCTACGGGAAAAGCCGCAAGTTCGTCGTTTGGTTCTATCCCGGTATGAGGAAGAGAGGCAAAATTTGAAGAAGAAGATGGGACAGAGGAAGGAGCAAAAAATAAAGCCGTAGATAAAATGAGCGAATAATATCGGGCTGGTTACGTCACCGATCGAAATTGCCAATTCAATTATAATACGCGCCCGATTATGTATAGACGTTAATAATTCGCGGACGCGAGTAAGAAGAGAGAAAAAAAAAGAACAAAGAAGAAAAATCGTAGGAAACCTTTTACGGAAGTTTATACGGCCTTTTCAAACGCCGCGACACACTCTTGCCGCAGTTTGGTAATTAACGCTTTGCGAGGCCACTCACGCACGGCTCAGTACCACACACTGATATAACTATTCGTGTATGTACGAGGGTGCCGCGTAACCAACACTTGAATACCGCATGGCGCACGCGCCCATAAACCACGGACACCGGAGGCATGCGAGAGCGTTTTCACCCGCACGCAGTACGGCCACCCATGAATGTACCCATGACCACCCGCGGCCTCCCGCGACTGTCCCATAAGTTTAACTTCCCATAAACCAATTTGCGGTGTGATGGACTAAATTTTATTTATAAATCAGTTTGCATTCGTCTTCGCGCTGATATAGCGTTTTAAGAGAGAACAAGCCGCGTACGATAATCGTGTCGTTAGATGGAATTTAGTTTCATAATTCGCCTTACGCGCGTGAGATCGAAATATATTTCTGTAGGCTGGTCAGCGTAGCGTATAGCGTAGCTATCTCAACCTACTCGCCTGCATCAGGTACCGTGAACTTTACAAGTAGGTATAAATAAGAAGGGGCAGGGCAGAGGAGTGCGAGATACGCTCAGATTATTAATCGTCAATTTTCAGGTAAGAGAAATTCTGAAACGTTTCACCGGGAATGCAAATGATCGTTAGATACGATACGATACGATACGATACGATGCCTTTTACATACGGACCTACATACATGTTACGAACATGGTAATACGCCGGGATGAACCCGTGGCCGAGAGTAGGTCTCCAGTGTGTATATAGTCGTCGGTCAATAACATTAACAAAAAAAAATTCCTAGCTTTATCACGCACCAAGTAACGCCATAAACATGTCCTTCGTGATCGTCGTAGCCGGTAGCGGCGGTAGCCATACGTTAGAGAAACCCGGTTCGAAATGAAATGATAACTTTCTATCGTTTGTAGTTCGTCGTTCATCAATCATTGACGAAAAATTCGCAACTAGCAATTATTGCCACGATTTGGTCAGGCGCGATTATCACCCATAATGAGGTTCGATAAAATGTGCATTGCTATCTGATAGATGTGTCTTTCGTGTTGTTTTTCTTTTTTACATAAATAAGTAAATTAAAATAATAACATATGATTAACTAAACGACTATAAGTAATCGTTATGGAAATTCGTCATGTGTCACTGCACTCGGAGCCGGATGATTTATAGCAATCATTGCTACATATTTTCGAACCTCACTTTACCCAGTCCACGACCGAGAACCTGAATTACATTTATCAAGTATGGAATATACGTACAGGCATACCTGAGCTACACACATTCGCGAGTAATGATTCATGGAGCGTGCGTGATCGGCATGATATAAAACCCTCTATAATGGTATGAAACAGGGTATAGATACGCTTAAAGTATCGACGCATTGTACTATACGTACATGTATGCACATACGAGAATTGTCTGAAATTCTGTCAGTTATCTCAACGGTGTTATTTCAATCTGGCCATGCGCCAATTTCCAGTACCCACTCTATACATACGAAGTGGTTTTGAAACCAAAATCTTTTCAATTAAAAAGAAAGGCTCTATTTCTCTCTATCAGACGGTTGCAGCGGTGAGCTACGAACACATCAATCTGCAGGGGATCACGCAGTCTCGGTGATAATCTTTAAATCTTCGAAACAGATCGTCAAGTTTCAGTATTAATTAATTATTCCGAAGCACAGCTGTGTACTTGCAATGAAACAAACAGAGACAACTAATCATCCCTCCAACGTGCATGAGAAACTCATAGCTACTGGCTCCAGCTACCCTTTCCTCTTCGTATTAATCCCAATTGTTTTCTAATTAGACTCGTTTCCCCGTGATCGTGGGAGGATGAGGATGAGGATGAGGGTGGTGGTCCTGGGTGCGCGTTGTATTTTATGGCTGGAAAGTAGTGCAAAGCACGGCGTGCTAGCAATTGATCAATATAGCGCCACCACCACCACCACCAACCCCTCCACCGCCTCTCTGCTCTCTTCCCTATTGCCTAAAGCCTCATTCTCTCTCTTTCTCTTTTTCTCTTTTACCTCTTCCCATTTTCCCTACCTTTATTCTGCCCCCACTGCCCCCTGAGCCGCGGGTGCGTCCCCTACCGCCGCGGGGAGAACGAACGAACCCCCATAACAAGTTTCTTACTCATCTTTTTCGTTCAATAACTCTCCATCCAAGATGGCCACCACGGGTCGTCCCTCATTGGCCGTGGGGTGGGGTGGTGTGGGGTGGTCGCAGGGTAGCCGTGGGGTTTTCGGGGGGTTTTCAGGGGGGTTGAAACCAGTGACGCCATCTATCTTCCGTTGCCTTGGCTCGGAGTAACATAAGGCAAGATAAATTGCGGGATCTCCTGGGTTCTTGAACCTTTCTGGCAAATTGCATAAGAATATCCACCCCCGTTGGTGCCACCAGCCACCCAAAGACGCCCGCCTTGCTCTTGCCTCGTGGCTCCAATGGAATTGGAATTAACTCGAATAAATCAGCCTTGCCAACGTCTCGAGACATCGCTATACCCACGACCGTCTTAAACCCCTATAGAAAATACCAAAAAATCTCACGTCTATGGATTCCTTTGAAAAATCACAGAGTAGCTATCGCGAGAAGTTCCCTGACGCGATTCTGTGAAAGACGAAAAAGAAAAAAGAAGACGAGGAACAAATTCCATGAAAATGAATCCAAAACGGAGAAATTCTTGTGAATAAGTATGAACGTATGAAAATTAGCGTAAAGTATGAGAAATATGGATGTCGACATGGTTTCCCCTCCCGTTCTTAACCGATGTGTACAACTCGTCGTTGTCTCGCGGTGTAGGTGTCAAGTTCCATTCAGCCGAGCAAATGAGCGATAAAACCATTCATGGTCTAACCACCGTTCGCTGGTCGTTCGAGTCGTTTCAAGGGTCGTAAAGTAATGCTGACATCTGGTGGGATTCGTTGGTAACAGTCTGCCGGCTCTTCGTGGAAAACAAGGACAAACCCATACTGGTTTAGAGAGCCGAAAGAGCCGTAGACGAAGTATAACCGACCGGGAACCGGCGCACGCGCCTCGCACCGTCCCATTGATCGAAAGGACTTATAGCTCGTAAAATTGGTCGAAGAAGAAAGGAGGCCATAAAAACACTCGAGCTATTTCATCCTCAAGATCACATCGCAGTGCTTTCCCTTTTACACAGTCAAAACGAAGATAAAAAATAGAACCATTGATCCAAGGGGTTTGTTGACAAAAATAAAAAATAAATAACAATTTCTGCTATTGCAATGTTTCCGTAATGAATGAATAAGGCAGGCCATAATGTCTGCATAAGGCTACTTATCGCGAATCGTTAAATTGATTCGAACAAATACCCAACGGTTTCTTGTATACATTAGCATTTGTCTGTATAGAAATGCTAATATCTGAAGATGTGTATGTAATATATAGTTTATGCACGCGTCGTACATAAGGCGCGTGGGTAAGTAATAAGACGTTTCGTGCAGCGATTTAACTGAACAAAAATTAACCACCGCTAACGAATAGTAGGTACGCAATTAGTTTGAATACAATGGGAATACGAACTGCCCCACAGGTAGGCTGGAGGAGATCAGCGATCTCAGAAAGTAGATAGAGTCGAAAAGTTAAGCACAAGCTGTTCAACACACACATGTATTGTAGAAGTACAGTAAGAAAATTCGGTTGGGAAAGGTTAGTGAGCTTTCGGGGCTCACTTTACGATTTGTTTACTTCGGGTGAACCTCGTGTGGGTATATCAGTGCGGTTATATCTCAACCGGGCGGCGTGGCGCGTAAGCTGCACACGTTTACATGCTGAGCATAAGGTAGTAGGTGGATTTTGATCGCGGCTTGGTATCGTACGTATACGTACGTATATAAACATATGTGCATGTGTGTGTGTGTGTGTGTGTGCGTGTACGTATAGGTGAATACAGTGAATCTTAGCGTATAAATATGCATGTGTAAAGGTACGTACGTCCGCGTCGGAGGACGCCACGTGATCGTATGGCTCCATAAACGCCCGGTTATGCGCTCGTAAAGCGAACCCCACTCAGCGCCGGCACTTCGAGCTCATAAAACTCTTGTTTTACGATTATACTGCGGTGCCTATCTAGTCGCGTGGTCCCGCGTATACCTAAATCGCAAGCTTAAAGTCTGTTGCTGATGGGGTGTGTTGGCCGGCACCTTAACCACCTCTAATGTATACACTACTAATATATGAGTTATACGGCCTCTATCCACCCCATTTTTCTGACGTGACGCGTAACGTAACGTCGATGACGTTTAAAGCTCGTGACGTAGCGACGACGAAGGGTCGACACGCGACGTAACGCCACAACGCCACAACGTCAGAAAAGCTTGAGGTTTGCGCGGGATAGAAAGAGATGAGTATATTAAAAGAGAGATGGTAATATTTAAGTGAAAGCAAGGCAAAGGTGTGACGTCACGGATGTGACGCAACGAACCGACCGTCGGATAGAGAAGCCATGTTTGGTAGGGGAAGGAAGAACGCGAAGCCATTATAGAAGGGGCGCGCCTAGCCCCTCCGTCCGACCGGCCCTCCGTGGAACAGCTGTCAGCTGAGGACCCACCCCACCTACTCACCCACTCACTCACCCACCCCAATGTTAAAATATTCTGGAAGAGGAAGGGAGAGAGAGAGAAAGAGAGAGAGCGAACGCCCGAGAGTTATGGCCGCCTCCGAGACTCAAATAACTCTCTAATCCACCGGCGCGTGCATACATATATAGTTATGTACATTTATACACGTAAACCTATACCCAAGGTTCTATGTATACATGTGTATATATATATATATGTATAAATACATACGCGATAATGCGTGGATTTCTCTAGACGCACGTGTGTCTTACTTCCAGCGAGTTTGCACTCCGTGAATTGCCTCATGAACTTGCATTCAATTTTGCGGCTTGACTTTAACGACGAAGTTTAACCCGTTTGCATCTTAATTCTGTACGATGAATTACAATAGCTTTGAAGTTACGTCTACGGAAACGAGATGATAATTATGATGAAAATCAATTATGCAAGTAATTAAACGATCTTTTTTTAATCCACCGATCGATCGTTGCACTCATTCAACCCCCGTACCTAATTCTAATAAGGGTTAACGCAGGTCACGTACAAGTATGGAGAAGAAGGATATCGCTTAATAGCTTCGTCGAGACGTCGCGGATGATAGAGTGCGAATCGAAGTATATACGAACAGATTACATACGGTGAAATTACTCGAGCCTGTCCTGCGATTGTTGGATGAGACAAACACCGGAGGAGTAAGAGGAAGTGGCTCTGTCTCTCTCGCTCTTGTCTCTTGTCTCTCCTCTCCACTCTCTTTCGCTTGTTGGTTTCCTCCGCCCTCTTTAGCTATCGGTCCCACTCGCTCTCTCACCTTCTCTCACTCGCCCACGAAACTCGCCTAACAAGTTAGACTCCAAAGTCTACACTGTCCGGAGGAACAGTTTGGTAAGTCGCTTAAGGCGGAGCAACTATACAGCTGCGGGCTAGTAGCGTAAAAAAGCTAGAAGTTACCTGCGTTTAAACGTTATACACTCAATCTTTTCGCTATTATTATCTCGTAACTCGGGACTCGTAATTGTCGAGAATCTATTAGTCAGACTAAAATACCGACCATGCGATACAGAAGAACGGCATGCTATTAATTCAACCACTTTAAAATACCGCGCACCATTAGGGTATAAATTGCCTAAATCTTTTTGTCACCTAATTAATCATTTTATCACTCGCGGCTCGCACGCTCATCATATTTATATTTCTGCAGCGGTTTCATCCTACTCTGGAAAGAGCGAAGAGGGAATATAGCCGATTTGAAAATCGCCTGAATACGAGCGTAATATGATTGTTAGAAAATACGCTGCAACGATTATAAAATTTCTGTATAGGTATCGATGTTAAGCCATGTAGTATTTGTGTTCGATTGAACTGCATTATCGAGGATCGATAGGGAGCGTACAGCCGTACGATACCTACCGTATCACGCATCATTCATCACTCATTAATTAAAATTTATTACCTGTTGCATGGGTGAGCCTGGCCGGTGTTATCCTACCTGTTCGAACGGAACAAACATTTGGATAGTATTTTCAGATCCGAGATATGACGGGGTTTTACGAGGTTGATTTCAGGCTAAGATTATTTCTTTACTTAGTTGGTCAGTTAACAAACGGTTTCCATAAATTTCATCCAATTGGCTAGTGAGACGTATAATACTGCACTTGATTTGAATATGAAATGAAAACAGGGTGTAAAAATAAATCCTCTCGACAATATATACCTACACATACCTACGCACTACCTATACATGAATATAATATATATGTATAACATATATGACATGGTGATATATGGGAAAACATTTTTCTCTCGTATCCATTAATTTCAGTTGTTTTTCGGTGGGAAAGAACATAAAAAAAAATTGACACCTCTAACTTTTCCTACACGCACGTTGTGTGTTTTCGTTGAAAACGGACAAAAAAAAAAAAGCAAAAAATCAGAGAAAAGTAAAGTAAAGTAAAGAAGGAATGAATTCACGTTTTCCAACACGTAGGTATATACCGACAGCTATCCCCGATCCAGTACCAAAGGCTTCTTGAAAAGCCGTCTTCAAGGTCTGGAATCTTGAATGAAACGGAGACTGACTTTGGCACCGTTATGGCCGAAGGTGGAGGTTTATTGCCTGAACTTCTTAGCTTCTCAGGTATAAAAAGGTAAAAAAAGGTAGAAAAAAGTAGTTGCCTATTAAAGGCAAGGTCAGATTTTGGATTAGCGTTGCTATTGCCGAAAAAGAAGAAGATATATACGATGAGAAGACTTGGGGGTGGAAAAGTTTTGCCTACGACGAAACGGAACGACAACATTTTTCGCAAGTTTCGGTATCCCTCGGCCTCAAGGCTCGTCACTAGAAATATTTAGAATAGCGAAGGTTAACGGCGGAAAATGACTCCTACCGATCGGGGAAAATCGTAGGCAAAATACCGCAAACGGTCAACCATAAAACCATAAATCGACGCCTGGTGTTTTTCGGTTGTAAAAAAAATAAAGGCACATATATACCGTACAGTGGGGACTTGCTATAAGAAACGACGGAGGTAAAGAAGAAGAAGAAGAAGAACCACGAGCCTCGGCACCAGCCCCGGGAACAATGCGCGTCGCGACGAAGAATGCGGTCCGTCGGGCTGGCGATCGGGCAAACCGGCGAACGAGCGACCAAACACGCTCGACGCACCAAGATACTTTTCTACCTCTTATATTACCGTTCGAAGCGAGACGAATGCGGAAAAAACTTCACTTTTTCCTCAGCTTATGCGTAATTCTGGATAAATTCAATCGTGATTAATTGGATGGATTGAATATTAGAAGAAATTGGAAAAAAAAAAAAAAAAAACAAGCCTCATTCTATTCAATTAGTGTCTGCATACATACGGCCGTGCGTCAAAGTGTGAATAATATATATATAGAGAGAGAGAGATTTTAAATCATCTACAAGCTTCTGTCAGTTGATTATTAATAATTTATATACTAGAGTTCGTTGGCAATCGGTTTAGTTGAGCCACCGCAGACGCGTGGGGTGTGTAAAAACGTGAAATAGGTCTTTGGCCAAGAGTCTAGAGTCTAGATACACAGCTCGAAAGATGTATATACATATTATGTGCATGTAATTCTCGAGTGTGAATGTATACGAGTTTGCAGAGAAGTTGCACACAGCCAGCAAACGTCAAAGTTCAAAAGACGAATGGCCAGTAGCGTTGACCGACGTTGCGTGTACGCGGACAGATTGAAATACACGAGCTGGAAACTTTGAAGGCATTGTTCGTTTCTCTGTTCTTTCACGTTGCGCAACCGAGGCAGCGAGCCATTTTCATAAATAAAAAACTATCGGGAGTTTTCGAACTACTTTTTCATCGGACTATTTTATTTTTGCCTATAGACTCACGTTTCACGAATAGAAAAAAAAAAAAAAAAAAAAAAACTAGAACATAAATCCGAAAATAAAATAAAAAGAAGAAGAAGAAAAACCTTCGACCATAATGAGGATCTTTCCGTTTCGTTTGAGGATCCACTTATTAATTCGATCGCTGACGACTCGGAGCTTAATACGATAAAGACATCTCACGCGAATTTCCGATTCGCGATACCCTGCACCGCACTGTTATTGATATAATTGCAAGATACTCGATGATTTATTGAGACGTTCTTCTGTGTATCGTTTATTACGGCGCGGGGTAAGGGCGGTGAGAAAGTCAGAAAAAGAGAGAAAGAGGGGTCTTAAGTAGCACGAAGAACTGCTACGGCAGCGCTAATGTCACCCCCGTCTCGGGGACTTCGAGATAAGAAGCTGCCCCCCAGCCTCCTCCTCTTCGCCGACTGAGTTATGGGGTAGATTTTTATTATTCGCTCCCGTACCTCCTTCCTTATTTTCCTATCTGCCATGGCTCATAGGCGCCGGTTTCGAGGGGGTTTACTGGTTATTTTTACTTTCCATTAAAAGATATGCTCCCTAAATTCACGAACCTTTTATTCAAAAATAAAGCGCTCCTGTAAAAATGGACCCCGTACTCGTATACGGACAGTGGCCAGACGCTCGGGCTATGAGGCCGTCAGAAATCCCGAACTCTAATTTCTGGAAGCGAGAATTGGAATCGGAGTAAATTTACCCGTAACTAAATTCTTTTATCAGGCAGTTAGAGCTTAAGGAGATATTATTTTAAATTCGTTGTGAAAATTTAACGGGGAGATTTATTGCACACGAGAACGGTAGGAGAAAAGTTGAAGTTAAAGAGGTAAGGGAGGATCACGTGGATGAAATTTTTCACGCTTACTACAGCTGCGCCATTGCTGTTTCTGTTTCACTAGCTCTGCTATCTTTTTGCGCACTCTTGAACGCTCCCTTTTCTTTCCTTAACATCGTTCACCCCTCCCCGGGCATGCTTAAGCTACTCCGAAGTTTCATAAGGGAGCTAATAACGTTGAGTGTCTTTTGAATAACCACGCGGGGAGTAAATTTTCATAAATTTCATAAAGACTGTGCCCAATTTCAATCACGCGACGACCACTAGCCATACGTAATGGAAAAATCTTGTCGATTTTCTTATTTTCAATTAACGCATCGGAAGAATCGAGTGTGATCGCACTTAGTTTGTCCTAATCTATGGCCTTTAATTTCTTTCCTGTTCCAAAATTCTTTGAGAAAACTAAGAAAATACAGATCGGGGAATTTATCGGGATAGTAAATAGCTTCTTTACTTAGAGAGAGACTTGGGCTTAGATAAGGTGAAATAGTGCGTGACGGGACCATACCGAGATAACAATAATTGAGAGATAAAAACTAAAAGCTGGAAAGGAAGGATCTACGAGTTAGGACGAGTAAATTTGACAAATTAAAAACAGGGGGAAAACAGATGGACGAATAAACGTATGGTCAATAAAGCTTCCGGCGTTCGTTCTACTCCGATCTGCGCGGAGGACAAAGTCGCGTACGAAAGGGAGGAGGGCGACTCGCCGTTGCTTAGCAACGTCTGCCGCACAACGGGGCTACATTAATTGATCCCAAAAAAGAGGAGAAAAAATAATAAAAAATCGGTTTGCTCTGAGCCCGGGGTCTCCGACTGCCGAGTGGCGAGTCGCGAGTGGCGCGGCGGTGCTGGTGAAACGACATAATTAAGGAAACTTCGAGATCTCATTGACATGCCTCCGCCGAATTAAACCAATGTAACAACATAATCCGACGCGGTGAGATTCTTTTTTTTTTATTTATATATTTTTTTCGTTCTTTCCTTTCTCTTTCGTTGTAAAACCGCAATCTTTCTCATACCTTATCCGTTTTTAAAATTAATAACACCCAGATTGACGTTCGAAAGGTCAAAATCTCTCGCATAAATCACGAGCTAATTAATGAGGGTAATAATTTATAATTTTTTTGTAAAACAATTTTGTATTTACCTACATGAGCTTTTACGTAAAGCATCGTGCGATAAGATGGTGAGATTCTAGTGCAGTATGGTTAAATAAATTTAGATGCTAGTTTGACTTTGTAACTTGTGAAAAAGAAGCCGAGGAACTGAAAGAAAGAAATAATAAAAAAATCAAAGACAAGAACCAAGTTCTCAAGATGGTTGCGGTTCATATATATTATACCAAGAGCGATCGTCAACGGTGTAAAAAATAAAAGAAAACAGAATTCGTTCGATAAAAACTGAGCAAGAAATGGTTTGTTAATTTACCAACGCTAAGCCGGTTGTAAGTCTGGCTAGCAGGTTCACGATCACTTGTAGATTTTCTACAGCTGTATATAGGTAGACGTATAATACATACCTCTTAAACATAAATTACACTTGTACGGTACGGTTCAGATGCGCGTTTACGTCTCTCTGCACGGACCCGATCCACAATATCAATTTCCCAAGGGAAGCCAAAAGATTCGTTATTACTTTGGCTCTGATCCAACCAAAGTAATTAGGTACCTACCTACTTCCTATATATCTAGCTACCAAAATTCACCAGACTCTATTAGTAATTCTCACGTGTTTACACAACAATCTAAAACTTACGCGGTACGAAATCGGAATCGGAATCGGGATCGGGATCGGGATCGGGATGTATGTGTAATCAATGAATCGGGATTACAGGTACGATTATCAATTAGTATGAACTTTGGGAGCAAAACAATGACGGTGTAATAAACTCGGGGCTCGATCGGACTCCTCTTTCAAGAGTAAAGAGAATAAACGGATATGTATGTATGTACCCATATGTGTATGTAGAGCACACCGTTTTACAGCGAGTACGCGGGGGTATGCGAGAGGGCGAAGAGGAGAGTTATGACGCTGCACAATTAGCAGTTCGCGTGAGAGAGATCGATTGCAAGCGACAACGTAGGTACCTACATCAACGATGTAACGGCGGGTTGTGTACCTGCAATTACAACTGCACCGCGGCATGCGCCGACACTTTCGCGGATTCATTCGTACGCATTCGCATCGGAAACGTGAATAATAAAACAAGCAAAATACGAAGAACTTCTTTTCCAACGCTGATTTTTATACTTTTCACTATTTCTCTTCACATCGAAATTATGATCATTTTTACATTCGATTAATTCCATTACCGGTCAGATATACGAAATTTGAAAACGTGAAGCCACATGCCATCAATTTGGAGTAAAAATGAAAGAAACGCCGCGCTAATTACCTGCGGAATGTCCATCCAAGCCGTCGACCGTCCTCTGAGAGCTCGTCGTTTTTCATTATTTAGTCACATTACAGAACTGCACATAATTCTTTGTCGCCGCACACAAGCGGATCAGCTAAAACTTGGATAAAATAAAAAACCCCTTCTTATGCCCGACGGATACTCGTGAGTTCGGAGTTCGGAGTATACGCGGCTCGTATCTCACCGGCACGTGGCCCCGAGGTGACTAAAGAGGCGTTTATGAGCTATATAAGCGATTCCACAGAACAGATAGAGCTCCTCGACTCAAATCTGGATAACCGGGAACCAGGAACCGAGGACCAAGATCCCGGTGAAGACGGTACGTATTTTACTACTTTCGTTTAAACCCGAACTCCTCCCGCCGTCCGGGATGCCTGGTCGGATCAGAAGGACCGCCTGCGACTGTCTGATTTACTATGGTGGACTAGCCACATCCCTGGTGACTAGTGGAGGGAGAGAAAGAGACTGGTTCGTACAACCGGGACCCATGGTATGTATGGGTTGCCATGGGATGGACGGGGTGCAGACCAGGACTATGGGCCAAAGGGAGTTCTGGGTTGTTGGTTGTACGTCACAGGATGGGGCCAGGGTTTCGTAGACCCCCTCGTTATTATCCCGGGGTGGACCCCAATTTGGAGTTCATCTGTGTTCCCGAAAGAAGTCAGAGGTCCTTTTTTTCCTGGTAATTATTATTGAACGAGTTGAGATGAATATCCGATATGTTGAATGTCAGATGAAATTTTTAAACTATATTATGCATATTTATGAGTATGAACATTCAATCGAGTTGGTTTTTTGCTCATATTTTTGTTTTTTATTATCTGCCGTTGGTTCGGTTTAGAAGACATTCCGAACATCATAAATCTATACATCGACCTGCATTTGTACTCCGTTGATATTTACGAGAAAAACCGAATCTAGCTCCGTCCTTGTTGTACAGAATTTTTATCATCGATACATATGTGTATTAATATTTCCCACGGGCCTGTTTATGTTTTCTTTCTATCTTTCGATCTTGCAGATTATTCTGTGGAGTTTTATTGAATATTTTTGTTGCCCCTGAAGGGGGATCTCCGCGGTGGTTTCAGTATGAGCGAATTCCTTGAGGAAAACTTTTTCCAACAATCGACCCGGCGCGGCGGCATTTTGGAAAAAAAAAGAAAAATACCTTTTTGTACAAGAACGGAGAAAAACCTGAGCCAAAAAATATTTAAGAAGTCAGGTATTAGGGTGGAGCTTGGAACAGTTCATCATCCAACCCTCATCCCGATGAGCCATGGGTTGATGGTGGCTGCAATGGTTCACAGATATTCTACAATAGGCCCCAGGGTGCGTCCCAATAGACGAAGGTCTACGAACGGGGCACGGAATAAATTCTCTTTTTCTTCTCCTCTATGGAAAGCGCTTTTCACGGGCTGGTGAATTCCTTTGGTGAAATTAATAGTATTTATATATCAATAGCACGCAAATGTATGCCAAATTGATTAACGGCTTTTCGAGATGGGTAATTTTGGTCTTAGAATATTCGAAAACGTATTCGAGGCCGTATACTGCATCATCATAATGTCTTTCGGTTTGAGCAATATTTCATTCTAAATACATATCAATTCGAGGATGATTTTACACACGCATTCACAATCTACAACCTTTCTCCTTGAACGTAGGTACAACGTATCTACAATACGGAATAATTCGCGTGCTAGAAATTCTGAAAAAAAAAATAATGAAAAAACGCAAACTACACGCCATATGGTACGTGAAAATTATAGATAATCTCTCGTAGTATAGGGTTGCTGAAATTCGGCGCAAATTAGAGGAATTTTAAGGCCGAAAAAAAAACTCGGTTATTAGACCAAGTATAGAGCGGAGAAAATCTAAGAGATTTAAATCTGACGAGTGTTTATGCGGTTTGTACGGTGTAATAACCTAATAACATAATTGCCCTATATTTCACCGCCCTTGATAGCTAAAGATAGGCGTCTATAAGTTTAGCCAATTCAAACGCCAGACAATTGTTTCGAATATGAAAAGTTTTCTTTTATATGAACTTTCGAGGTTCACTTAACCCACGATTCATTCAGAATTCACATTCTCGTTACATTGCGGCTTTTCTTTCATTGCCTAAATCAATATTCGGAGACGATAGATCTTGATACTCGTATACTGACAGACGGGCAGCTTTGGCTGACCGCATGTGAATTAAGCAATCGTCCCGCGGAGGCAACGGATCGTTAATCAATCAACGTCAGCTGCATTTTTAAGCAGAACGCTATACGTATACTAGCTCGATTGCATTCTTATTCAGTTAACTGTACCGCGAGTTGTTGCCTAGCTTAGTTTAGTCTGCCAAACTCTAGCTTGGTATATCACCCATTATAGGTACCATGCACGCAGAATTTTCAAATGCAAACGACATTCAACTCGGACAGATTTATACATCGTCTCCAATGCATCAACGAAGCGTTAAAATCTCACACATCCAACGCTCTAATGAAGGGCTCAATTACAAGGGCATAACTTCACTATCAAGCGAGTTGCACGCGCGAGGATACGGTGGATGGGTTTAGGGTGTAACGTTGTTTGCTAACGAGGAGCAGCCAGTTTATCAGCACGTCGTCTCGTAGGTACAACGTAGGTTCTATGTACGGATACATAACGTACCTACCTACCGACGTGGTACCCACTACAACCTACTCGAGAGCGAGTTGTCAGCCGTGTAGGGGATGGCCAGGGTGTGCAGGGTAGAAACTGCCATCCTAGCTAGTGGAGGAGTAATATGGCGGCAGTGTATTACGCAACAGTACGCTTGCCTGACTGCAGGGTTAGGACCTTCAAGCACCCCACCTCAACCACCCCTACCTCACCTTACCGTATACCTACAGTCGACCTCTCTACTTACTCGTAGTAAATCACTAACCAGTGCTGGGGGCGTGATGAACGACATTACCCCTTCCATTCAATGTGATTCATAACTGTCACCACTTCTAAACTCCAATCTCGTGGAAACTAGGTGATGATACGTCACCAGATGACACCCTTCTATGCATATAGTACTTTGACTACACTGGAGATGATCAGCTTGTATGGACATATGTGAATGTGATATTTTTCTATGGAACTGAGTCCAGGGGGCCGGTTGGTGCCGTCAACATATTCAAAGAACATGATAAGATTACCCCATTTCTTGATATGGAATGAAATACGATCGAGAAGAGTCGAGTCAAGGCAACAAACACCTGGACTGAGTGCAGGGTAAGCTTTTAATGGAGTGCCGGAAACTACGTTAAGTTAAGAGCAGAAGGGGTGCTGAGAATCACGCGTAAATGGCCCAAGCTACGAGGGGAGACACGACTCATAAGCCAGATATTACCTCTGGAGATCACACCTTTCTTCAAGCAGACGGAGAAGCGATTATCCAAGATTTTCTTTGCCGTTGAAAGCTTTCAATAATCAAGTATTCTTTATACGAATATAAAATCGCCAATTATCTGCACTAATTTTCGTACCATTTTACAGTCTTGTAAATGATCAAGAGGCCCGATCTCCTCTTGTGTTGGTACAGATTAACCTGGTATGATATTGTGTTGTTTAAAAGGGAGAATCTGGAGCCAAGCCAAAGTTGAGCAGGTTAAGTTATCCAACTGGTGCAATTAGTCATGACGGGTGAAACGGCGGATGGGAAATGACGTGGCATGTATATGTGTATGTATGTATATATATATATATATATATATATATCCGTCGGAGTGTTGACTCCCCTTGGTTTGGCTGCGATAAATTTGAGGAATCGTACGAAAGGAGAGTATCTCGTCGATTGCATGTCCACCTAATGGCATTTTTCTCGTGTTTTCTTACTCCTAGTTATTCCGAAACTGGCGATTCTTGGTCACGAACTTGAGAGCGCGGTGACGGGCAAGGGAGAAGTGGCTGATATAGGAGCGCAATTTATCGAATGATAAATTCCGCGGAGATAGGATCGCGGCTAGATTAAACGACAATTCCCTCTTCCCCGTTACCCTCAACCTCCATCTTCTCCATGGCTCACCCTTGCCCTCCTACCACTACCGCCACCGCCACCACCTTACCACCCTCGAAATAAAATATAGGGTGGAATTGCAGTTGTGGCGGCTACAGAGATATAGGTACCTCATTCTCCCTCTCATTCTCTCTCACACTTTCATCCCCCATCCTTATGTCGTTCCGATTCGCCCTTCCACACTATTCTGTCCTTATCTTCTGCCGCAGACTCCCCTTCTTTCCTTACCCCTCGTACTTCTTCGACCCTCCCTCATCCCCAAGGCCCAACACGAAAAGTCGCCCCCTAAACCACCTCTCGCTTCTTGTATCAGGAAGCCACTCAGCCTGCCAACCGCGATTTCAACCCAACCCACCCCTAAGTCGCGGCTAGTGTGGCAAGAGCAAAGTGTAGGTAGAGGGTAGGTATATACCCCTTGCGGCAGGGTCGGCGGTAGACCGAAGAAGACGACTTTAGCGGTGGACAATTAACTCCTTTAACGCGATAACGCATCGTTTATAACGAAAATAAGCAATCACCGCGGCCCGGTAAGAGTCTAACACGTTCTACCCTGCTTATCACTTACAAAATGTACCATGCCCGTAGTTCTCCGAGGTATTTCGAGGGTCGGTGGCTCTGCGCCAAGATATTATAAAGTACACAGCTGTATGTTGCTGAGTAGGTATATCTAGCTAGCTGGTTTTTCTTTAAAACGCCAATTTTCGGTAACTACTAGAAAACAGCATGATAGATAATGTACAAGTGCTCTTTGAGACACTTCGGAATAAGCCATAGACTCCAGAGTCCGTTTGGCAGCCGGTTGTCCCTCGGACTCACCCTCGTCCCTTGTTTCACGATTTAATTGCACTCGTGCCTTGGGAGTAGAGGAGGAAAAATAGGGGCAGTTAACACGTACTGCAACCTCCCATAGCCCGGTTTACTGCGTCGCCCCGTTTTCGTCTACCCTCGTTCATCCCCGTGCCGAAAATATAGGTCTTTTGTTTTTGAGCGGGTAACGACGTGCGCGCAACACCGTCAAACCGCTTTATTGGAACACCAGAATGCTACTAGCCCCCGGAGGGTAGCCAATTTCTGGTCACACCGGTGTCACCATAGGGCAAAACTCGCGGTAACCCATATACTTACATATGTACGTGTATCTCTATCTATACCCAGATACGACCGATATACACATGAAAGGGCATAATCTTCACGCATGTTATAACGATTATAACGAGGAGATAAAATGATCGTGGAATCATTCGAGTCTATTCCTATAAAACTAAAAATGATAATCAACCGGTATATAATGGCTGTCTTGAACCACCTGCTCCTTGCTTGTATATCCTGGAACTTTTGCTTGTTTACAAGATTAGCGATAAGACGTTAGCTCCTTAGGGACATCGGTTGGCATTTCTCTTTCCGCTCTCTCGCGTATAGCCTTACCGAATGAAACCGTCCGCCCTCTATAGGTATTTCCCGGCAGACATACCCCTTGCTCGCAACCCTCGGAGCTCGCTCGTGTATGTGTGTATGTGTGTATGTGTGCGTGGGGGTGTCGGTGGGCTTATGTGTACGTATATGTGTGCCTGTGTTGGGGGGGTTTGAGTAGCGAGCAGTAGCAGCAGTAGCAGCAGCAGCAGCAGTGTGCTGCCCGCACCAGGCGCCCCCTCGCATATTTCACTGGAAATTTACGAGCCTCGATACGACAGGGAAATTGCAAGAATGGCGGAGTAATCTATCTCTCCTTGCTCTCCGCCGGCCCACTTCTTTTCTTGGGTCCCTTTCGGACTTCCATACGCCCGCGGATCGAGGAAAACTCCTCCATCTCCCTTATAGATAACTGGGATTTGTCCTCTATACCAGGACGCGGGGCTGATGTGGGCAGCCTAATTGTGTTCTGCCAAGATAACGCCCGATCTATATATCCTTATACCTATACCACCGTATCGGCGACCCTTCGCGACCAATAGAAACGAATACGGAAGAACCACAAGCAAGGACACAAACAGAATATCGTCAACACTCGTTGCCTAGCTCTATACCTACGTATATATGGTTATAAGTTCGTACATCGGAGTTAGAAGATGAAGTGCAGCGATCACTAGACTCGATTGTGAATATTAAACGTCAGAAATAGGTCTACCGTTCGTATCAGTGTATTCCGTCATTGATTAGATCTAATTGGGCTTAACAGAAACGGTTTGACCCAACATTCTCAAGCGCAGCAACAAAAGCACCGCTATGAAACAGCTGGTATATATCGCGCTCGAGTACAGAAAGACATTCAGCTTTGACCGTAGCGCCGGTTGATGTTGGAAACAATTAGTCTACTTCTGAGAGAAGTGGTTGTCAGCCAGGAGTCTACAAGCTCCGTGCAACAAACTCCTGATTTCGAAATTACAGAACTCAAGTTTCGATGAAATTTCTGCAAAATCAATAAACGTGCGCAAGTCATCGTCAATTACATCTTCATTTCTTGAAAAAGAGTAAGTGATGTCGAGGAATATTCCCATGGGCGCTAATATCATCATATGCATCGTAATTGATATTGGGATAATGATCTGTACAGAGAAGTGAGCTGACAGATAGATAGGAATATCAACGTACACGTATATAAAGTTTCTACATGGCATACGAGCACCTAGTATACCCACCTATATCTACATAACGTAGCGTAACGTGGCGCGCCCTGGATCCACCCCCACCCACCCGCTGGTCGGTTTAATTTAACACAGCAGCTGTAATCCCATCCATTACGCTCGCGGTAATATACGATCGCTCGAGATTCATACTCCGTTTTTTCACTAATTAACAGACGGGACAAATCGCTCCACCGAACTTCCCTACCCCATCCCAAACAACGAATCCCCACTTCCACTTCACAAAAACCCCCGTTGCACCCCGTTACCACCCTCTCTAACCTAACCCCTTCGCAAGCTCTCACGCCCGCTGGGAAAACCACCCCTATATTGCTAACGCCCGCGCCAGGATTTCAACCGACCAATAAAGCACCGGTTCTACCCCTTCACCCCTTAGCCGTTCCGTGTCCCTAGCCGATCTGCATTTCTTATTCAAGTGCCTACCTCGGAATCACCCCGTTTAGGTTTGTTACCGATATAGTCATTGACTCGGCTCTCGGCCACACCAAGGCTTGATTAATAAAGTGTAACCGAGTGAGTTCATATATCTTCTCTCGCACGCCAGATCATTCCCACAGGACAAATACGGGACGAAGAAAGGGAAATACGAGAAAATTTGAAAAAAAATAAAACAAAAAACGAAAAAAAAGGAAAAAAAAAAGAGTGGCATTCATCGGACTGCTGATGTTACCGTTGTTATAAGTCTGTGTCCCGGGGTATAGGTATACCTTGCGGATAATAATTACTTTCACGGAATTTACGCAATTACATTTTATTACAGCTTATCAGAGTTGGGTACCGCTCGACCCAAGGATTCAACCATTGAATGAGGAGTGAAAATTCCGGAATCTATTAAATGGAACGGAATCAAGAGGGAAAAAAAAAAAAAGGCAGTGAGAGAGAAAAAATTATCAAACTCTCGAATTCAAAAAATTCATCGATACAATCGTAAATAATTAACTTTTCGATTTTTGTCGACGCACGTGGTCCAATAAAACGTCGTGAGGATATGTATTTCGACAACTTTACGTATACACCTAAGCGAATGGACGTTTTCAAAGGTGATCGCGGTTACAGACTCAAGTGGATCAAGGGGACCGGTATATATGAGGCTAGCAGGGGGGCTAGTAAGAAGAGAAAAAGATATCGAGTGAGGAACACAGGGCGGTGGTAAAAGGGGCGATGGTCGAGGGGAATGAGAGTTGGTAGTTCCCGGTATAACGCGAGCCGCTCGGATGTCGCGTCTGCGCAGTCTCTCGGACACGGCAGGGGATTTAATTGGATGGACACCATCACACGGTGCTTAATTAACTAATTAATTTCACGCGGGATACGAACACGAGACGATCCGGCTAACGCAACCAGCCTATACCTACTTCGACCGCCAAACAACGAGGGCCGTACACCTTTGCGTACGACGCATCTATTTCTCTCTCTCTCTCTATTTCTCCAGGCATATCTGTACATCACACATTCATCTATCCATAGGAAAAATTCTGCGGTTTAATGTCGGTTCTGATTGCAAATAAGTTTATCTTCATTCTGCCTTCGATAAATTTATTTATTTCAATAGTAAATTATTGATATTCTTACAGAGTATATTGCGATGAGTGTTTGAGAATATCCGGTGAAAGATTGTCAGTGTAAGCTGTCGCCAAGAGAGACAATAGCGAAAATAAATTTCCATTATTTAGCATTTATGTATTAATAATTGCAAAAGGGTGATCCTAGTCGGTGACGATAAAGGGTTCGGTACACCCATATACTTAGTATAGTTCGCTAATATTCTCGAGCTCGCGAATAATAGACGCCGCCGTCAACGGGAACGGCGCCTGCAGACGGAAGGGGTTTTGGATTATTCTTGGCAGCAGTAATTCTGCACAGGGGCGGAAGGGGGCATATATACTGCTACGGGATAGCTGCTAGGGAAAAAGAAAATAATATAAAACGAATAGGAATAAAAATAAACGAGACAAAATGAAGAGAAAAGAGAAAAGGAGTGAAGAGGGGAACCAGAGGGATGGCGATCGAGCAGTGATACCAAGCCAGGGTATGAGATGTTGGCTACACCGGCAGTATATCCGTCCCGTGTCGAGTCAGCTCGCGCGCCCCGCCGACCAAAGCAAATATTTGGAGTCTCGCCACTAAAAACTCGCGCTCGCCAGCAGACGAGTCGATTTGTTTTCCTACGTCATTGCCTTAAGCGTATTCTCCTTGGACCATGGCGAAACGGGGGATCCCTTCATCCCTCCAAGGTTCCCCAGTACTTATCCCCCTCGTGTATGTACCTACGTACCTCTATAATCCGGTATTTCGGTCTTTGCGCTAGACGGGACGCATCAAGCTTTCGAGATAGACGATATCAGCTGTTATGCAACCCCTTGTTGTAACCAAAAATCAAAAAGTCCCGGCATGCGATCTAACAATTGCAGATCCAATGTTTGATGTGTTCTCTGACTCATAAATTTACCGTGAATTTAATTTTGAAAGTAATTTCTCTTATTGAACATAATACCCGATTTAGTATGCACCTCTGCTCCCGCGTCCCTATATGTGCCTACCTATCCCGATGAGGTACTACAAGTGTGTAATGTGTGTGTCGTCGAGTGAGCGGAAGTATCGCCTGGTCTCTGTTCTCTTAGGTATTTGAAAGTCCAATCCACGTCCCTCTGGGCTCGTATAGTACCTATAGGTATACAATCGCGTTGATGAATATATTTTGGCGAAAAGTGATTGGGGCGCAATGTTTACGCGAACGTGAGAGAAAATAGGTTTCTAGTAGGTATTACCAGCGGAGGGGATCACCGAACACGCCTCATTTGCGTCTATTTCCCGACGAGGTGACCGCGCAAGAAGAAGAATGGAGATTGAGGACCAGGAGGAGTAGACTTTCGGCGACTGAGACCGCGGAACGAAGGACTGAGAGAACAATAAGAACCGGAGCGTGCGGCCTGCAGCGATCGAGCGGAGATGCCTTGCGGCCCGAATGTGTGTTGGCACGCAATGAAACGCATTAGCTATATAGTCGCACTTAATTCCACAGCGTATACACGGCGTCTAAAAACGAGACCTCTTTTCATCGCTCACTTCCAACAATCCAGCTCCTAAATCCAGGTAAAAAACGCCGAGGTTATACCTGTAGCTATAGCGAAATTTATCTCTAACAAACAAAAGGATGAAGATAAATTTCCCTCAGAAGATTCGCTGAAGCAGTAACCAGCAGCAGTAGCAGCAGTAGTAGCAAGAATTAGTCGTTTAAAAAGAAACCGGAATGCGAGTAAAACTAACTAAGAGTATACAAGTACAACCGAGCTGCAGCTAGCTGTCGCTCTTCAAAGAAACATCGGATTCCCTTTTTATCCATTCGCAGTCACAACCTCGGCTTAAATTCACCCTAAATTCTGTTTAAGATAAAGAGTAACGAACTAAGTTCGAGCCCTATAGCTCCACTTGCAGGGCACGCCTCTTCTTTTCCACACTCGAAGTTTGGAAGTTTGGTAGCTCGCGGGATTCAAGTGGTTCAACTTAACTCTTGTACGCGTTTACGGTCCTAAATCACTCGGTTAATAAATCATAGGCACATGATTAGCTGTGATAATTGAATATTGGTCATTCCTATACAGCCACTTCGGTTTAAAACCTGGTTTATGTATGTCCACGTAGATATTTCTAGGCCTGGCTCGAGGCGCCTGATCCTTTCTAGCCCGGAGCGATTTTCTACTAGACAAAAGCTCCTACATATGTATGTATACATATTTGAATTTTATACCTGTGAGTTTGAACCGAGTGACCGTATAGAAACTTAAATGATTTTACTGGACATTTTACTAGCGTGCGAACTGTGTCAAGGATTTCTGGAATCGAGACGCAGGCTATAATAAATAAACTAACTGGACAGTGAACTCGGGGCTTTAGGAGCTTGACAAAGATAACGATGTGATAATAATCTTTGCGTGTTTTGGGGATACTCGTTATTTAACGATAGAGAGAAACGGACCACCCTGTATGTTCTCGGCTGAAGTAATATGGAAAGGGAAAGGATATAGAAGAAAAAGATCAGAGGTGGTCTGATTGCTCCTTTTGGATGCACCAACGTTCGGCGTGTGTAAGTTGAACCTCGCATCACGGAGTTGGTAGACGTTTCAGCTGACTCTACCGCGGCGAAGAGGTTCGAGCAGAGAGGCAAGAACTTAGGGAGTTGGCGAGAGGTTTTCGCACACGTATATAGAGAAACGCGTACGCACGACATGCACGCGCTCATCCATCGCCGTTCAGAACCAAACGCGGCGTCACGCACGCGGTCGACAGACCCGCCGCGATGTGTGTTGGTCGCGGCCGCGAGACCGCAAGAAGGCAAGTAGGTACATGGCCGCGGGACCCATTCGTCAATGTTGCCCGTCAGACGATAAAACAATACGATGTTGCCTCCATAATTGACGGGAATCCATCATCCGCGTTTCGCGACGCTTCAGCCCTCGCTAAACCCTCCTTTCAACAACCACCATAAAATCTCATCATCCGCGCGAACCTACACTTCCAACACCACGATGCTCCTTCAATATAAGTCGATGTATCTGATTCAATGATACTTTTGCTTTTTTCCTTCTCAACACTCATCAACACGTAAGTAGACATGAATTCATCTGTGATTTAGGAACTCGTCTGATTCTAAGTCGACAACATTATTCTGAGATGAGACAAAGTACGTTTTCAAGCTTCAAGAATTACGGGATAGTAGTAACCTGACAAATTTTAATTACCCATGACGTCTAACTGTGTAATCGCGTAATGTAGGATAACTAAGGAAACTAACTCACCGCCGCAACTCTGGCACAGTCAATTAGCGCCGTAAAGATGAAAAGTGGTTGAACTTACCTGAAAATAAAAATAGACAAAAGTTCTATTAAAAATTATAGCGACACACCAATGTGTGATTAAACGAGAAAGGAGAAAATGATTTCGTTTTCTTGATGCTTTGATGTATGGGTACTGATTTTTTCGAGGGTATAACTACGTAACGAATTTCAGTGTATATGTATTATTATTACGGCTCTCGAGAGAGAGAGCAAAGGCAAAAAGAGAAGCTCAACTTGGGAGCAGTTTCACCTGATTTTGCTATCATCGGTCTCTTGAGTGCCAGCCTATAAAATCCAACTCCTAGCATAGCCCAACCTTACCTTACCTTACCTTAGCTAACCTGACCCAACCTCATCCAATCTAAGTGCCAGTAGGCGTAGGGGTTGCTGGCTAGAGTAAGAGAGAGAGAGCGAGCGATAATGCGGAGGGGCGAAAAGAGAGGCAGAGGGTGAGAATGGAGTTGGAGAGAGGATGAGGGGAAGAGGGAAAGATAGGCAAGCCCCAAATCCTCGGGCTTAACTAATACCCGCATGAGTTACGACCATGCTATACGGCTAATTCCAAATAAATATTCGAGATACAGATTATGTTAATCGCTAAGGATGCAAATTAGATGGGTGAGGAGATACATAGGTCTCCCTACGACCTCTCTCTCTCTCCCACATTTCATATACTCGTTCGTGGTTTACTTTGTAGGTACTCTTTGATGTCATTTCATTTCAGCTAACTGCACTCATCTTTGAAGTTGCGAGAAAAGAGCAAAGGAAAAAGGAAAAGAAACAGAAAAAGAAGAAGAAGAAGAAGAAGAAGAAGAAAAAGAATGACCTGTTTGCTCTAGAGTTTTCACTCAAATGACAAAATGAGTCGAATAGTTAGGCAGGTGAAAACTCGAGTAGTTAGTGCTAGTTGTTAGTCAGACGGAACTTAGAGATACAAGGGTAGACGGTCGGGGTCGACTTGCAGCCGAGATGACATACTTTTGTACTCGCGCATAGTGGAGTTACAACTATACCTCCCAGCCAAGAAAGTAGGTATACGGGTACGGGCGTAGGTGCAGGATATGCGGAGGTACTACACAACGCCCAAGAGTCCTCAGCGGTAAACTCGAAGCGCAGTAGAAACTAAAGTCTAATGCAGAGTAATGTTGATTTATGCTCAACTTGGTCTCTCCTTCCCTTTCCCTTTACCATCTACTCTGTACACCCGGTGTTTCCGTCTTGCCACGTCCTGCGCGCAACACCGTGGCAATGTATATCTAGATTCTCGGTAAAACAAGGGCATAAATCTACGCAATTGCGATTTTATATGGTGTTTTTGCATCGAATTGTGAGAAATTCTCTTGTGTACCTAGTAACTTTTTTTTTCTAACTTCATACTTTGAATTTAATTTATGGGGAATGATTATAATATTCCGTGAGGTAAAGGATTCGGTTATTTTACTTCATTTTATTCTTTTTTTTTTTTTTCTTTCTCAGTTTTGTTGCGGTAAAGTGGGACGCGATAAAAAAATTAATTGCAAATATGTAGTTGGTGCAATTACAGAATTAATTGAAGGAGCACGCAGGCACGTGTTCACGGCGTTCCACATTTCATTGAAAACACTCACATATATACCTATATAGGATATCCACATCCACTTCAAACACACGATTCTTAATCCGCGGTAACACGAGTTGGTATTCATATATATTCGCGATGCATACGCAGATAAGCAATATATGCGATTGCATGCATCGAGGCATACAGAGGATAGATGTGCATGCAACGCGTGGGTAAATGGTTTATGGAGGACTCGTATCCTTGCGGTCCGCAAGTCTATTGGTAAGGTTACGCTCGGTTATATGTATATACCTAAACACATATATAAATGGATATGTACGTACCTACGTACGTTTGGTTACGTGTATGAATACCGCTGCTACGTCACGAACACGAGCAAATATCTGCTCACCTATACGTCTACCTATACCTACTTTGTACCTGTATAGATTTAGCCGCGAGGCCGCGAGCGATACAAATGCATCAGTTTCACGGCTCGTCGGACAAGACAACGAGATTCAGTCGTCCTCATGCATGAATCAACAACCTTTTCCATATTTACATAACAACGCCTGGCTTACCTACACCAAAGAAGAATGACAGATTGGCAGTGAGTATATCGCTAACGTAGGCTCATTCCTCGGACTTTGTTTAACCCGACAACCTACGCTTTCATCATTTTATTCAACGTACAGATTTGCTTCGATGACAATTTCGTACAAATGATAAAAACGGAACCTATCCTGTTCGGGTTCAAATTTATATACATCATTTTCTATCCTTATCGGTAAGAGGATAGGGGTCGATCCTCCGTGCATACCATATTATGTTGAACATATGATCGCGTCTCCAATCCCAAAAAGGCACACAGTTACCTCAAAGTTTGCCTATCACTTTGAAAATTCGAAAATAGCATAAAAAGTGGAAAATAAAATCATTTCTATAAAATTATAGGCCTTTTTGGTTTTAATCACTCTCTTTCATCAAAATATCCATTTCAAGTTGTTCTAATGCGATTGGCCGAGAAAAAAAATCTTTTATCCCTCTTTACCTTCTAGGTAGATCTATGTATGGACCTATGCCTTTTTGGCATCAGAGACGCGATCGTATATGAAGCAGTCTCTGTCAACTCAGCAACCCATTTAACTTGAGGTCCCCGAAAATTCCGCAATAATTTGTACATGTTATTGCGGATGAAAAACATTTTTGGGAAATTTTTCAGACTTTTTGGTCATTGCATTTCGGAAATGGTTTTAATCGGATCATTTTCACGTAGCCTGATAAATTGTGGAAGGAGAGAAAACTTGTTGGGATGAAATTCCTTTGTTTTGTTTTCAGCTTTTCGGTTGAATTGAAAACAAAAAATTCTGACCTATTTAAACCCCTTTTATCAAAAAAACATTCAAAAATGTGCCTTTTCCTAATCCGGGTAGTTTTTTTTTTGACGAACAAAATATCTGAACAACGATATTCGAAATAGAGTTTTTTTTGACAAAAAAATTGGAGTGGGATCTTCAATTCTCTCGCAGTTAAAAAAATCATCGTACCGATACAAAGTCGAGTAGACTGATGAAAAAAAGTAGTCGACCTTTGGACTGAAGTAAACAGTTATTACTGCTACATCTTCGATGCATCTTATCGCCCCGAGACGTGATTCGAGATGAGCTTTGAGGCTAATTTGTGAGTATAATATGTCTGGCAATACCTGTAAGTGGCACGGAGTTCAATGTCGTGGGACTCCGAATACACAACCATCGTTTCATTTTCTAGATTTAGCCAGCCTCTCCCGTGTCACGTTGACAAGGGTCGATCCGCGAAGCGATTGGTCCAGACTCTTGCCGAGTGAAACAACCGCGAGATATTTTTGGGATATGCTAAGAGGAGGCGTGGTCTTATTCACCAACATCTGTGATCTTTATGTACCAAAATACGCCTGATTTCTTATTTAGTTTTATTTTTCATTGTTTTTAATTCATGACAACTTGTACGTAATTTTTGTACAACGTAGTCAAGCGATTATCGTGATTCTGTACTTTACATTTTGAAAAAAAAAAGAGACAAGGTTTGAATTACAATATTGAAGAGAGATTCAAATCTTTAATCGTTTGATTGTTAACAGCTATGGATACGAATGACTAGAAAATGATATTTGATTGTCTCTGTTTTATATCGTGTTTTTTTTTATTTTTTTTCTTGGAGTTAATTGCTGCCTAGGATGGTCCATGAAATTCGACTTCGCATATCGTGCCAAGAATCTTTTGCAAACATCGGCGATTAAGTCTCTCACTGTCGCACCGCGCATCAATAACACTTCAACTTATTTTAATTGCGCAAAATGTTCACGTGCCACTTGTCTGCCTGTTGACTCTTGTCACACTTGAATCGTGACTCCTGCCTCACGTTCACGACCACTACTAGAATGATTGGAAATAAAATGATATCAACCATGAAATACACAACACAGTAAAACGACGGTGATTTTTGAAATTTCATTAAATTTCAACTCTCTTTCTCTCTTACTCTTCGTCATCTTTTTCTTTTTCTCTTTCATTCTATTTTTGCATTTTATTTCGTTGCGGTGATCGTGCTTGCGAGTATCTTTATACATATCAAAGTAACGCGAAATATATGTCCTCTGAGTTGGTTGCAGTAAGAGAACGCGCGTCCGGCAGAGGCGTGACGACGTGCTAGTGCAAGCTGCAAAGTAAAAGGAGTGCATCGCGCTCTGCAGTATATAGAGTCACCCGCGCAAAGGGTGACATGCAGCCGAGCCGGTTATCGCTGTTCAGCCGCCGCCGCGGCCGCCAAGAGGCAGGTGGATATAACCGAACAGAAACTGCTGCAGTCCTGTCTCATATCCCCGCTGCGGGTACCTATGGTACGTTCTGCCCTCTTGCCGCGTGTAAATGTGTCGATGTATTTTACTTTTCGTAAAGGAGCTAAGTTTATGCAGGTACAGATGTGTATATTACACACACATACATATGTGTAACTTTATCGCTATGTAGGTATCGATGGACGTGTGAGTTACACGGGAGCGTAAGTGTAGAGAAGAACTACACCTATGAGTATCAGTATGTATCCAGCAAAAGCGGCTCCGGTTGAAATTATTGAGGCCGCGGGAGGCCAGCGGTGCAATTAGTTCTCGCAGCGACAGGGGAGATCGTCTTCATCGTCTTCATCGGAGCTGGTACTCGCGGACGCTGTGGGCCACAGGGGCACAAATTACTCGCCCCATGAATCATCGACGGCACTTCTTCCTTCTTACTTCAACCCCCTAGTTTCCCCTCATATTGGATGAGTGTGCGGTAAGGTTTGTGATGAGAGTAAGTAAAGGTATGTACATATACTTGCAGGTAAATGAAGAGAGAATTACACCTACCGCGTCAGATGCAAACGTATTTATAGTAGGTACGCGAAATTTTCGAACTTTCAATTATCGATGTTCAAAATCATTGAAAGAAATGAGAATTCCGATAAATTAACTTTTTTAGCTATAAGTGAGGCGAAAAGCGTCGAGAATTAACTGAACCGGTAGCAACGTGACACGTGCGTGCTAATTGCTTGATAAATATTCTGATTAGAATTTCATTGATAAATGCTTTCATGCTGATTAAAGTGCATAGTGGTGGGTATTGATGTGATTTATTATTGTGAGAAACGATGAGCCTGATGATATTGATTTTCTCTAAAACAAAAAAAAAAAAATCATAATTCAGTTTGTCCTTGTCGACGTAATCGAGAGGATTTCACGATCTGTCATCCAAATTGGAGATCGAACCGGTCCTCTACTACTGCATCCAATCCCAGTATACGGTGAACGCACACTCCGCGTAAATATCATCCGAATCGCGATTTACGAATCACGTAATTGAAACAAATTGCTGATGCCAAGTTTGCAGAAGCAATTGAGCGGTTCCTCATCCGTTCACTCACTATACACTATAACATTCCCGTTTGCATACTAATCTGAAAATAATCTGCACGCAGAAATTTTTGAGGAATTAGATGATAAATTTTTTCGAAATTCACACGATGTCGATTATTTAATCAGTCGTTAAATCATTCGTGATAAATGACCAGAGTTTGAAAATGAAAAAAATAAAATAAAATAAAGAAAAGAATAATTTATGCCCACACATCGTGTGATAGATGTATCGTGTGTACGACAGTGTACGTGGATATCAAAGTCATCGCGTGAAATAATCGTAAAGTGTTTTTAATTGTCGGATAAGATTTTTGAATACTATTATATATATATATATAAATAGGTATGTATATATGGCATTGATGTACGACCAAATAAATTCTGGCTTGTTGCAACAGCCTTTCTCTCCGAGCCTAGGTATAACAGTACCGAGGGAATAATATCCGTCTAATTTTTATCATTAGATCGTGCTTCACGCTCTATTGAGTTACGGAATTATACAGGCCAAAGATTATAGCCGCGGTCGCATTGTGCAGCAGGTTTTACGCACGATTTTCTTATACCTTATATAGTGGTAATATAAATAGATACAAGCATTTTTTCTTTTTTTCTTTTAACTAAGTCGCGACCGATCCATACCTCGGATCAGGATCGGCAAAGATTACGAAATATAATATACAGTTTTCCACACGGTATTTGAATCTGCGGCTGTCAAAGTCACGAGAGATATTTAAAACTACGTGGGTTTAGAAATAAATAAATTCTCACACACAGAAGTAGACGTTTATATTTATACCCAAGTACAGAACTAGGAATGAAAAGGTAAACGGATAAATACACATAATCAATTAAACGTGATTCACAAATGCCACTGCTTTTTTTTTCCTGTCTCGAGATATATCGGATATGGTAACCTGGCAAGGTTATATTTCCTACGGTAGAAAGGCAGCAGCCTCAGGATACAGATATAACAACTCTAAGATCTGAAGAAGAAAAGATTCGAGAATGTGTTGAAATAAAAAAATACATAAATGAGACCGAAGAACGCACCGTATCTGGCACCACGAAGACAAATCACGTCTTTGGTAGTAGCTCTTGTTGTAACGGATAAAGTAAGTGAAAAAATTTGTTAAAGAAAAAAATCCATTAGCGTGACGAATTAGGCGATGGAACATCCTGCGAATTTGTGCTAAAGAGACATTCATAATTGTGTATGTACATACGTAGCTGTATGTCTGCAGATGTCGGGTTCTGCACGTGGATTCGTCGCGTATATTTAGGGTTGCAAAATCGCGTCTGGGACGTTGGAAAAAATGAACCCAAGATGAACTTGGCGACGGATCTTCGTTCGAAGTAGTACGAAGCAGGTTCTCACGCGAAAGAAGAACCATCGGAGAAGGAAAGAGGGAAGATGGCCGCTGCCAAAGTCGCGAACCGGTTGGTATCTGCTCTCTAAGCCGACGGCATGCAGGCGTAGAGATTCGCGATTCAGTTATATCCTGGCGAAATATTCTCCCTTCAAATTTAAGAGGGTAGGTACCAGAATTTCTAGAGCGTCGGGAATATCCCGCGAATTCTTAATCCCATGCAGAAATATTCTCCTCCTATTTATTAAGGCGGGAAAATCCAAGAACCAAGCGTAAGCCGAGTCGCGGTACTTACGGTGTTACTGCAGCATCCCATGCCATTCCCATTATTGCAGAGATTTTCCTTTGCCAATTGTTAACTCGAACAAATCCTTGCTGTACTTTATCTTGGTAGTGAGAAAACGGCGCGAACACACATTCAAGGTGCAGGTTGTTTTATAACGGTTGAGTTAAAGTTATCGGTATAGTAAGTCGACGATCTCGATGCGCGAAAACGATCGCCAATTCATTTTTACATACCGATCCACACTGTGACATTATTTTTATTAGGATGAACACACTCGTGGACTTATAGGTGCACGTACATTACGTCCGGCTCGCCGCGCTGCTAAGATCGGCATATTTTTGAAAAACCTGGCGCAAAATTATCGCAACTTTTCCGCACCGGTTTAGACCGATGCACACGTAGCGGTCTGAATTCACCAAAGCACTAAGCACAGCGGCCATAATGCACTGCGCCGGGCACAGAAACGAATAGGTCAGCACGAGGCCCTGACCACTCCTCCGCTACGTCTTGCCCCTCTCTTCGCTTCCTCTACCGATCGCGTTCACTTTATGTATACTGTCTATATCTATACTATGTATACTTGTGTCCGGTCTCTACCTGTAGCCTCTCACCTACAAGCCACTCTAGGGCCCAGAGAAGGTATCCGATAATTCGATTCGCAGATATCTTCGCGTTTTTGATGTCTTATTCTTTTTTCCGAAAATAATCAGAATCGAGTAAATTAATGATCAAAAAATAGATTTTTTTTTTTAGCCGATCGGTAGCAGTGTGATACGACGTTCGTAATATGGAGGTAAGAAATAAAAAAAAATGTCAAAATGTGTTGTATCAATAATTTGAAGATGTAAAGCGGTGAATAATGATCGCGAGAATCGAGACACCTGACTAGGCGAGATCGGGATGCCGTATTTTTGGACACTTGTGTAATTTATTTCCGTAGATTAGTATGAATATTTGAATAGGCGAGGTATCGTGTTTACTTTTTCACTCGTATTTCTGGAGGTTTTTGGGTAGTGGCTGAACATATTTTCTTGATACTAGAAAACGTTACTTAATTTATTTTATTCCTTGTTTATTTGATGGGGGAATCGTGAATATACCAATCGATATTTATTACCTTGGGAATATCAAGTATCGTCAGATGCACATGGATACAGTTATTGTTAATTGAAAATCAAACGGGATTCACAACTAGCCAATCTCGTATTGTGATTAAGTAATTATTTATATATAGTATATGTACATATAATATATATATATACGTATACGTAACTGAAACAGGAATAGATAATTTCCCTCGAGGAAAACGCGTTGCCTACCTACTAGATATAACGATTTCCGGCCGATACTATTCGAAACAGCGATTACTGCGGTACGTCGTCGAACAAGCAAGCGAGGGTACTCGATTTGTACTACGTATTATCCATAGTCATTACTATAACCATTACATAGGAAAAAAAAAGGAAAAAAAAATGTAAAACTACACAGTTTGAATGGAGTGAAATATTTTCTGTGAAATTGCTTCGTAATTTCTTATCCTGATGTTTTTCTCTTTCAAAGCATAAACCGCGAGTGCTAATTTCTAAATGAATTTACTCGCGTGATAAATATATTCCTCACACGAACTCCTTTTAACGAACATAATATGTTTTACGAGCAATAACGAGACGTAATTAACACTCAATCTGATTAAGAGAGTAAAGCAGCGATGAAATCATCTGAGGCAGATTGAGATTACCTTCAAAAACGTTAATACTAAAACGTCGCGACTATCGGCGGTGGAGGAGATCGGAACCAGTTTTTTTTTTTTTTTCTTCTTCTCTTTCTCTCTTTTTTTTCTCTTGAACGCTTAATTAAGGACAAGCTGTATGTAGGTACCTAAATCCTCGCGAGACAAGAGAAGAGGCTGAAAGGTCTGAGAGAATTGCTTACTTGCAAGAAAAGCCGCGTTTGATACCCATCCACCTGCCATATCTTTCTAATGAAAGAAAAAACAACAGTCAGGGTAAAAAATGGGAGAAAATTCCACTTGTTTGTAGTTTGCCGTCGTAGCTGCTCTGGCTGACTTTGCTCACACCGATTCTCATCGGAAGATTCAATTTTCAGTACTTTCAAAGGTAAATAGTGTTGAAACCTTGGGTCTGATATTTTTGAACATGTGACACTTAGTACCTACTAGAACGGCCCGATTTGGAAAGAGCTTGATTCCTAGAACGCTTATAATTGAATAATGAAACGCAAGGAGGAAAAACTTGCCGAATTCGATGTAAGCGTTGGGGTACAGGAACGTGGTTGAAATTGTTAAAAGACACACGCGCTCTGGTGCAGGTGGTTCACGGTCTGGTATATGTTAATCAGTATCTCCCCATTCGATACCAGCCGCTTGTCCAACAGTACTACAACTATGGATAAGTTCGTTGAGTAAAAACAAACATTCGCAGGTAGCACAAAACTTGCCGATCTAGAAAACTAACAAATGACGTGCGGGAGAAGACTTTAGCGGTTTCTCGAAAGGAGTCGTCGTTTTCGGCACTAAATTCACCGACCAATTTGCGATTTGACTTACAAGTTCGAAACTACTTTGAGAAAGATAAGACGCGGACGTGCTCGGGACGTTCTTCACTCTGAAACACACGGGGTCTATGTATGCGAGTACATGCAGTTAGCTCCTCGACGGGTTGCAGATTTTTGCTATTTACAAGATCACGGAATTTATATCGACGCTCGCTTTGGCTCCAGACCGAACCTCTAAACGATAAGCTTAATTAACTCAGACAGAAAAATAACAAAGTTCATCAGTCAATCGACGTCATTTCACCATTAATCGAGACTCTTATCTCTGGCTAAGATCGCATCTGTTTATCTGACTCTGAAAACAGGACCGCAAGGAACTCCGGACTCGCAGAATACCGAGCAGGAAAGACCAGACAACCGACGCGGTGACATCATCGACCACCTATGTCCTCGTACCTGTCTAGCAGTCAGCGCACGTACTTTTACCCAAAACGAACAACGAAATATTATATTGTCCGCTTAAACCTGGACTTCTAAATCAACGGCCTAAATTTTCTAAAAGTAAATCAACTACAGATTTAAAACAGTTCATGTAACAATTCTATAAAAAAATTTCTTCGATTATTTTGACTTTCGGAATATTTTTTGCTTCTAATCGCACCTGTTCATCCCAGGGAAAAATATTTCGCGACGAAATATTCTACCGATACTTAAACACAGCCTTGAAGAGGCACAAGAGCTGGTGATCGGCCTTTGGGCTTAGCGACGGTCCGGCGAAGGCCTCGCTTACCTTATGTACCGTTACGATCCGTCACAGCCGGCATTGCGCGGTTTTTACGGTACGAAATTTTTTGTTCATTCCATTTTTTTTTTTTCTCTCTCTTTCTATCTTTTTTCTACAGGAAGGTAATTTACGAGGGTATATTTTGAAGCCAGGTAACACAACGCCCTGAAGTACAGGTGACGCACCCTGGAACCAAAACGCGAACATCCCTACGGGGTGCCAGACCTCCCCCGTCTTGAAATCTTCGTTCTGGCACCGGAAACGAGCCAGAAACTTGCCAGTGCATAAAGTCGAGGTCATCAGATCGGCGGTAATCCTACTCATAGATAAAATAGATAGAATCAAATCGCGGGTAGGGGGGAACAATCCTAGACACGATGAATGATTGATACGAAATAATTGAACGAGTCCATAGAAGAATATGACTAAAAAAAAAGGTGTGAAGACGTATCTTGGGGCGTGAAAAATTGAAAAACAATTATTGGCAATCAATTATTCTTTATACGCAATGATAATTAGTGATAATCGAGTATAAATATACAGTGTGGTATATATGTGTATGTATACATATATAAATTTTATTTTTTTTATTGTGGCAGCGCCTAATGGTAGTGTGCGAAAGAATTTCGTGTGAAAATCAAGAGATCGAGCGCGAGACTTGAGTCGGATCATAAATACAAGGTGCAGTGCTTAAATCGAGACATACCCATTAACGTCGGGAAGTGAGAACGCAATTTATTGTATCGGGCGTCCAGATCCAGCAGCGTCTGGGAGGCATACCTTACCCCGTTACCGAGGGGGCGACATAAGGAACAACTTACTCGCTTGTGGGGGCCATGGACTCAACGAGTTGATAATCATTTTCAAAATTAATTGCCTACTCTCGATTCATTATTCTCCGGACTCGATGGATACGTCGAAGACTTGATTGTCTCCCGCCATTTTTCGGCACTACAAACGAAAATCAAAAATACGACCATTATTTTTCATAGGTTTACCACAAGCACAATTAGGCACGTATTTTTGATTGTGTTGAGACATTCATGCACAAACACACACACATACATACATTTATATACTATATACGAGTTACAATCGACGGTTGAGTTATATCGTCGCGAGGCGCCTCCTTGTTTCGTGTTAAACGAACGATTCATCGGTTTTACGGTCTGTTACGGTCAGCTACGGTCAGTTAGAGTCGGTATCATAATAAACCACGCACGCAAAAGTCACGTTTCATTTCAACGAGTCAAATGCTTGAGTACTTTCACTCGTGACATCGTACTCGTTTATATTTCTGATGTTAGAACTCCGGTTTGAAAGGTTGAGTCCGATTATTTGACAGATTAGAAGGAATTAGTCATCCGTATATAACTACCCCAAATAAATTAAACCGATTAATGTATAGTTACCCGATACTAAAACACATTCAAAGACGAGTAAAATCGACTTTTAATACCCGCCGACGGGAGGATGTCAGAACTGGGATTTCAGGCCGTAGAAACGCGCGTTTAAAAAGTCGTAAACCCTGGGCAGAGAGTCGGGGCACGAGGCCGCTGGTAACTGCTACTCAACATTCAACTGTGGGGTGCGTCTCGCAGTCGTAAAGTTCCTCTGAAGTGAGCAGAACTGCTCTATTAATAGAGGGGGTGATACGAGGGGAGGGGTGGGAGGGGGGCTCTTAAACCGATTGTTAAAACGTGTCGGATTTCATATCACCGTTTACACTGCTTCAACATATAACTATACCGCGTTCCTTGAATTGTGGACAAAATGGATATATCTACGAAATAATATATAGAACCGGGAAACAGTTTTGTTTACACGTAATGAATTGTTGCCGATACGTACTCGCCGGTCGACCCTGTTGCAGGTTCAAATTGACCTGCGGTTACGGATTGCGCGGAATAAATCCTCGGATCATTATGTGCGGGTATGATTAATCGGGTCGAACGAGAGAATTAAAAACTACAATCAAGTCTGCGTCCACCACGCGCTGTATGCAAGGGTTAAATTTATGAACCTCTTTTACCTTACCGATGTAGCTGCGATTCTCATCGACTAAACTGCGCCGTAGTAGGTATACATAGTTATAGTTATTGTTAACAAAATTGTACAATTACCTCGTTATACGAGCATCGATAGTCACGACTTAAACTCAAGCCAATCATTCTTACCCTCGAAAGGAGGTATACATACGTCGATTACTTATATTGCGGATCATTTTTACCCGGTTCTATACAGGAAGTTGGAATACAGGTCTAGATGAAACGGGCGTTTGAAAGCCACTTAACTATAAAATGAAGATTATTATAGGCAGACGTTTCGTAGTTCGCTTCTATCTATTCTCCATAGCTCGCATCTCTCCGAATACCTAAAAACGAATTTGTTGGAGTTTACTCTTCCCACTTCATATAGTAAAGAATAAGAGAAGAAAAAGGAGGAGACGGAGAAGAGAATAAGCGGCTCCCGCGCGGTATCCTCTTTTCGCGTTGATATAGGAGCTCGAAAGATGCTTTATCATACTCGGGGGTTTGTTAAGTTTTGGGCGTCACTTATCTCTGTGCCTCGGGCGTCGAGCGTCCCGACGCTCGTGGGTGAGAACCAGGTCCAGGGGTGGCTGGTCGTGAACTGGGTAGGTATACGGGGAAGGAGTCTACCCCGACTCGAAATGTAGTCCGTAAGGGTATAGGTAGCTAGTAGCCAAGCGAGGGGGCGAACGGGGGTTCGAGGGTTTATAAGGGCAGGCGTCGGGTGACGTCGCGACGCCCCAGGCACGCCAAGAGAACTTCTCGAAAGTGTCGGCTAAACTGATATGAGAAATGGCCGTTCCGTGCCGCCCGTAGGGGCTCGCGGCACTGGCTACCTCTATTCGTTATAGCTAGAGTTACGCGTTGTGTTGTACTTGCGACGATGCGGTGGTTCCGCGACGCCGACGCCAACGTTAACGTCGTCTTCTACCTAGGTATATAATACATAGTATACGGTAACACTCGGTTTGCCCTTCGGCAAGAAAGACGGCGAAGATACCGCGCAGGTGGAGGATGGGACAAGGACTGGGACCGGGACTGGGACTGGGACTGGGACTGGGACTGGGACAGCGGACAAGGATAGAGTAAAAGAGAAGATTCCTGGTCGGTTATCACCGCTTGCAGCCGCGCCGACCGTCGGATCTCAATTTATGGCCACCGTCATGGCAGTGAGGCCGGGTCGGGTGTAGAGCTGGCGAGTCTAGAGCCAAACTTGCTACTTCACTTATTTCTTGTGTTTATTTTTTCTATCTGGATAGAATCGACGGAAATAGTTCCAGTTTCGAATTAGGATCGAGAAAAATGTCTAGCCTGAAAGTTAGGTAAAAGTTACACTTCTGCTGTTTTATATCCACTTTACAGAGACCATCACTCCATTGATATAAAATACCATTTTTTTTTATTCATACACCCTCGTCATTTTTATAAGGTAATATCAAAATGCCAAACAACTGTTTCTAAAATACCTTTATTCTCTGTATGGAATAAGTTGCGCTATAAATATTGCGATAAACGGAGATTTAAATCGGTAAATTCTATTTTCATGGTAATACTACTCTTTCGTCGGTGAGAAAACCCATGGGAAATCTTGTTTAACCAGAGAAACTGGTCGTGGTTGTGGTAGTAAAATCAAGTGCTCGGAATTCACCTGTAAAAAATACGGGGTGTCGGTAGTTACAGGCGTTATATACTTAGGTATATAGAAACCACGTGTCTATGAAAATTATATTTTTGGCGGGAGATGCGCGGGAATTTTAATTCCGTTTGTTTTATCTCCCTATTTCTCGCGCTGACAGTTGTCACCTCGTTAAAAATTCACGTACGATGATAATAATTTTAAAAGACAGAAAAAAAGTTTCAAATAATTCGACTTACCGTAGCGGCTAAACCGGGCGAAATCTCAGCGAAACAGGAAACTGATCAGCGGACGACTCCGCGCGCACGCTTCCGTTGCCATGCCCGTTGTCTTCCTCGGGTACGAGGTAATGGTAACGTCGTATAATATTACCGCGTTTTATGTGAACGTGTGTATGTATAATCTACACGTGTATTATATTATCTACATGTATAATATAGCGTCGCGAAAAAATCTCCTCCGTATATATTTTGCGTTTTCTTTCCGCCTTGATTATTCTCTTTCTCGTGTATTGCAGGAATATGATATAACCGCACGGTAATCCGCGATGCGATTTTATGACAACTATACGGCGAGTATTGGCGATGGGGTGGTTTTATTAAAACGTAGTTGTAACGTATCGTAACACCACTCGCAAATATTCAACCGCGCGTTATCACGCGATAGAATATTTCGGAAGACGGTCTCGCGGGGCAAAGCAAACTTCTCCGATGGCAATACGTGAGTTAAATGTTCACCGCTGATGGTTTACGGCCGGGACTCCCCACCTCCGTCCGCCACGCGGCGCTGCCTCTGCGCTCTCGCAGCGCGCGCTAGCTAGCTCTCTCGGGCACGACGTCCGACCGCCGGCCTCTCCGCACCCGGCGCAGGCAGGCAGGAAAGCAGGCAGGCAGGGGCGTCGGGACGCCGCTACAGAAGTGGGGTACGAGTGAGTAAGCGAGACGAACTTATCGGCGCCATCCACCACAGAGAATGAGACGAACGAGGCTAGTAGGCCCCGCTGCTCCTCCTCACATACGCACACTTGCTCCGGCGAATAAAAGGGGGATTTATATGCAAGGGCGTTGTTAACGTCGGCGAGGGGGCCGCTGCCGCCGCCGTCACCGTCGCCCTGTTCACCTCCTGAGCTTTTCGTCTCGCTTCCCCATAACCTGAACCTGTGTCGTTTGTCCCTGTCGCATAAAACCGGCGCGGAGGGATCGCGGATGGTCACAATGACGCAACGTACCACGTGAGACAAACACGGGCCAATAGTATCTGAGTATTTTAAATCGCGCGGGTTGAATTTCACGGGACAGACGAGGAAGCGAGAAAGAAAGAGAAAGAAAGGGAGAGATCAGAGGCTGCCGTGAGTATCAACGTGCTCGGGGTGGGATTGAGCCATTACCTGGTGCTTCACGTTATAGGCATAATTATATACCATCCCGATACACATCGAGTAATGGTGATTTGTGGCTGTGATCATGAAAGGCTGTGTATACATACAATCACCACGTGTGCCCACGTGCCTTTTGTTTAGATAATTAGAGACGGTATCACTAAATCGACATTCTGCTTCAGATTCTTGTAGTTTATTTATTTTCAATCGATCGGTACATAAGATCTGATCGTTCGATTTATTGGACTATGTCTCTCTTCATTTCATACCGTTGAAGAATATCTCAAGAATGGAAAGACGTTCTTTCACGTCTTTTGTAAACCTTATTCGAGGTAATAGATTACAAGAAACTCGGAGCTGGATACCGTTAGAACGCAGCCCCATCCGGCTTTTAGTTATTTTATCTAAAATATGTGAAAACATCAATTACGGTAATTCTAAGACCATCTGGTGTTCTATAGACATACCTAGATATCCAGCGGCTACTTTATTATGTTCTGAAATACCCGACCGATGATGTCACCCATTAAAGGTGCGGAAGAACTTATGGGCGCTGGGACAAATTTGGTTTTTGCCAAAGATGACTAACCGAATAGTTACCGTGCCCACGCAAATTTCAAATCGGTTTCGAGTTTCATCATCTTGAATTGTAATGAGGTTGATAATAAAATTGATAATAATCATGATAAAATCTGTAATTCCATCCGATTTACGTGAACTGCGAAAATGATCAGAAATCAATTAACAATAGAAATGAATCTGGTATCACATCCCCTAGAGTCTAGCCGTCATACCGCAATTGAAACAGTCAAACTTAAGTTGCAGGTTCGCCGGGGCGAGTGTAATACTAATAACTTAGCAGCAAGCACCACGTGGATTCCGGCGCGAAGTGTTCGGGTTAGGTTGAGTCGATTCGAGTCGAGTCGTGCTGGAAGCAGATTCGCAGTTTGACGGAATGTTATTGCGGTCATAATCGCGGGCGCCAACAGGTGCTGGCTGCGAATAGAGAGAGAGAGAGAGAGAGAGAGAGACAGGGAGAGAATTCTGATACACCTAGATAGTCGCGGGTGTAGGTGAGCCATGTATGTGTCCTTATACTCGTAGGTGTAAGTTCAAACACATATGAATGTATTGTATGTAGAGCGCAGGAGCGAGTCGTTCCGGTGCTACATACTCGCGTATATCTATATACATGTGTGTATGTGCATGTGTTCGTATGTAGGTGTAAACACATAGGTATGGATATCGCGAGAGCCACGAGCCACTGGCAATAAAGAGCCCCCTGCCCGTACCCCATCCCTATATATAATCTGTGGCGGAAACAATAACTAAACAGGCAGCAGACCCGTAACTGACCCACTGTCATTCATAATCTTAATGGACTTCGGAGGTGTAAATATTTTGACGGGAAATTAAGATTAGTCGGTGATTAAACCAGCGGGGAAAGTTTCGCATCTACAACCCTTAATGTGGTAGCAGTTGGATACTTATTTTATTGACGCTGTAACAATTTTACGGTCTTTACATCCTCGGAAAGGAATAAAAGTCACTTCTTCGCGTGTCGCAATTCTAATACCTCTAAGTTTACGAGTGTATCTAGAAATTTGAAGGGCTATATTTGGGAATGCGGAATTTTAACTTGATGCGTTTACACACATGCGATGAAAATTTATCTAAAAAATCTATACGCGTGTAACTAGGTACAGCATAACACCGCCTAATATATATGTATATGTATGTACATCACGATATAGAGATAGGCAGGTACGTACGCGATGAGAATAGCAAGAAGTCCGTTACTAGTATACCAAGCGGATTTTCCCATATACGCGATTAGGGCCGAGCAGCGTGGCGCGTCGCGACGGACCATGTGGGCAGTGAGTATTTGCTAGTATCTATAAATGGTCAGATGCTAGCCAGGGGATTCCGTCCGTATGGATATCCAAGGATTTCCTAGCTTCTAACTTTACCGCGATACACAGACTCGTAGATACTCCTGTATAACGACCCACTGCAGAATACCGTTGCTTCGTTTCCGTACTCGCGGAATGCATATCTTCCGCGAACACCGCTATATACGCGCATTTTATATTAGGCGATGTTAGAAAGACAAAGGGACATGGGAAGGAAAGCTTGCGATAATAGAATTCGTATTCATTAAGGAATCAAAATGGGATATTTGTTAAAGACCAATTTCTCCATACCCTTCTTCAATCCCTAGCTCCACCCTCTCATGGTAGAAATACAACAGAAGTTTTTCTCAGTTCCCATAGATTTACTTTTACCTGATCAAAATTCGAAGGACTATAGTGAAATGATGCTGTAAAACTTGATTATGGACCAGAAATTTTAAAGGATTTCGAAGATTATATAAAAACCGCACTACGTATTCGATAGTTGAATGGATTTCATTAGACCTGCAGGACTTACCTCAGCTGAAAGGAAAAAAAAGGCGAAAAGAAAAGAAAAAAAAAAAAAAAACTATGAGAAAAGAGCGGAACACGAGGGAGGCAAAGAAGTGAGAGAGTAGGAAGAGTCTTTGGAAGTATCTCGCGCCTCGATCTGTTTCCTTATCGCGGCGAAATTGTCCTCTGCCTTGGTCGTGGCCTGCAGGCAGAGGTGCCGTACGTTACAGTTGGGAAAAAAGAGCATCTCCAAGACGTTTAATTTCCGAGGCTCATCCGCTACGGCCATTCACGCGGCGTTTCACCCAAAGACACGACGCCGGAGGATTCTGTCCTTATGCGGATGGGCGGCGGACGGAACAGCGCAGGAAAAAAAACCTTAGTAGCTAAAGCCCTCCTATTCTGTTCGGATGTTTTTTCCTAGATAATCGTACGTCATTGTCAAACACTTATCCGCCCTGCGATTTTCGCCTCGACGTTAATACCGTGCTCCGAAAAGTCGTAGGAATTCTTTTAGTATATTTTTTCTTTTCATTTTTATAAACTTTTTTCAAAAATAACTTCACCACGATAGTCGTAAAAATTTATCAGTGGCATATTTCCTGCACCGATTTGTCGCGAGCTAAGATGATCGTCTCGCATTTTAGGCACATGACTTCCGAGGCAATAAAATGTCCAATGCGGGTAAGTGAAATACTGATCGTCCGCCAAGAGAGGACTTCTTCGGTCCACGAGGGTTCCGAGGGTCCGCTATTTCCCGATCCCCATAGGAATTGAATTGACTATTTAAACTAATTCGAAACGCGTTGTGAGGATCCTGCACACGATGTATGTATCAGAGATACCGTGAGACGTTTTTTATTTTTATTTTTATTTCTATTTTTTTATCGTACCTCCGCTTCACCTTGTGTAATTATTAATTACACAAGTACAGAGTTAAACATCGGCGTTAATGAGATCTAAGATAATTATTCGTGCCCGACTCGGCTTCTGGCTAATAAATAAGTATCTCATCTTTGGTATTATAGGCTGGTGAAAGGTTAAATGTATAAGGTATGGGCGTAGGGTATATCTTATAATCTTATCAGACTTCCGCTCTCGTAAATTGTAGGCTAATTTGGTAAGCAAGAGAAATATCTTGTAACGACCCTCTACGTAATGGTTGCGCTAAATAGTACGTAAGGGTTGGGCGACAGGATCCATCCCTTAGTCGTTGAAATGCACGCGTGCTTTTCCAACCCTAAGATTTTGTGACAACGAATAAAAAAAAAAGACAAAAACCAAAAAGAAACAAGAACTGCACTGCAGTTGCTGATATATATATATATAATGTACTACGTATATGGGCGAGAAATAAAGTATCGAGCTCGATGTTTTAAATGAACCGTGTTAAGTCGAAGCATATTTTGTTACTGCAGTCGGACCCGGGGTGTAAAGTAAAACGCTAACAAGATATGTGGTAGATAAATAAAATATGTACATAAATATAGAATTGGGGAAGTTTCGGAGAAGTGCTAACAGGTTTTATGTCTCTTTGAACGGTTTTTCGAGTCTTTGATTTGCGAGAAAGATCGCATATTTTTCTCTTACCGTAGTGTTTCTACTTACACAAACTCACTTCTATAGATACGTATACCGGTTACAGCTCGTAAGCCCCGTACCACCGTTTGGTGGTAACCGTTTCGAGGGCGTGAAAAGCTGGGCGATATCATAAAAGTAAATGTAGCAATAAAACGTATCGTGGAATATTGAAAGAAATCGATAACCCGCGTCCCGTTTCACCCGTCTTTTCCCCACCACCCTGTCGCTCGGTTCACCGAATCCTATACATTTTTCTGCAGTCAAAAATTTTTATAAAATTCATCACAATGAATTTTACCGAAGACTTTAATCTTCTAAACGTCTATTCATCTCGATGGGATAAATAATCGCTCTGTTGTTGATACAGATCGTCGTAATGAATTATTGAACAGAATTAAAAGGGAATAAAAAATCGTCGAAGTTTTTCACTCCACTCTGAAATAGACGAGTCAAATTTCAGAAAATACTACCATAATAAATTTTCGAAATTGAAGGGCTGCACGTCGTTGATAGAATATTTTATTCCAGCATTATTCCTCCCCTATTGTAGTACTCAGGCAACGGGCCGGGCATATGTCATTTGTAAGCGACTGTCGTCATTAGTAACTCGTAAATATATCGCTATACACGAAAAAGAAAAAAAGAAATAATAAGTCGTCTAGTAAACTACCCGAAATAAAAAGAAACGAAATATGAAGAATTTTTAGAATTCTTCAACCGGCATTCCTAGTCGCTCGAAATGAGAATTATACCTGCTTCGTTATTTTGAAAAAATATTTTTTTTTTTTATTTTTTTTTCGATATGATACCGAATAATTTGTCTTCGATGTTAATTAAGGAGACACGCGTAGCTTTCAACGCGTAAATACATAATCCGTGGGCGTGGATCGGTCCGACCGTGTACGTAGGTCGGGTTGTGTGTTTCGAAGGTACCTACAGAAAGCGGAGTTAACGGCCCTATAAAATCGCGGATGGTGGCACGCGTTTCCCCCTTGCAGGTTTCCCTTCGAGCTATTTCACCAGCGCACGCGTCCCTCCCGTCCTTAGAACACTCCTTCCACTACGTATATCCTCATTTGGTTGTCATGTTTTACAACTCGTCTCTCATTTCACGACCGCTAAACTTAAAGGACGGCTAGAACGCTTTCCTTTCCACAAATCATATCATACCGGGGAGCAGCACGGGGATGTTACTACTACTACTACGTTTATCACTAGTGCTACTAGTAGTAATAGTTGTGAAAGAAGTCATGGTATTGGAACCTTCCGAGTGGGATTTCATCGCTGGCGTTAGCTTAGCTCGTTATTTGGTGAAATATTGTGGGCCTCGGAGTTACGTAAGAAACAGCTCGCCTCCTTTAGAGATCTATAGCTCGGAGGACGATCTGGCATAGCCCTTAATGCGTCGTATACGCATATGACGCCCACCATATAGTTTTCCTTTTTCGTTTATTTTTTAATTTTTTCTTTTTTTCTCTCTTCCATGCCGCACGCGCCACTTAATTAAACACCGATATTATGCATGCTGTAACTAACTACAAACGCACCGGGAGATTTTTCAACAGCTAAGTATATTCGATTCATACCTCAAAACACGCCCAGCTTAACTATAAATGAGGAGCTATTTAACCCGCCCAGAAAAACACTCGTTAACTAATTTCCTCTAACTAATCATCAGCTACAGGTTACCTTCCATAACGCGTGTGAGAAAGCTCCGTGAATGATACGGACCTTGGGTAATTTGTCCTACGAATAAAAGTTGCTTTGATTAACGTCGTAAATTCGTGGGCTCAAATTCAGGTGCTCAAAGTTTGACCAAATCGTCGTTTGGATATAAAATATACCCACTATGTTTTTGTTTCATTTTTTATTTACTACATTTCATGGTTCACTCTGTGTATATATATATATATATATATTCAAACTCCGAGCAGTGGTACGTATACTAAAATTATACAGGTGTAGAAGCAGGTGTAATATAAAGCAGTGGCGCGTCTCGTTTTGGTGGGGTAGAAAAATGTAAACTTAAACCGGGAAGATTAAAATTCTTATACACTGTCACCCGGTGTCACATTTGGTAAGAAAATATCAAAGTTGTCACATCTACGTTATACCTACACCCATATACCTACATGAAGTAAAGCACGAGGGACTGTAATTCAGGTAGGGGATATGCGGGTCCCGTTGGTATCGCAGAATGCCAAACTAGAGGGAGTGAAAAAGGGGGGTAGTTCGTCCCAGGGGATTCTGGCGTTATCATATATATTAATAACAATAAAACTTATAATACGCGTCGTCGAGCGGGTGGCGTGAATTAAAATGTTAATTTTAAATGTCAACGTTGGCACGCAACCCTCCAGCACTGTACGTCGCTACCCAAAGTGGCGGTTCTCTCGCGTAGGTACTTCCTGTCTCTTCCGTGATTGCGTCAAAAACTAATCAAAATGAGAATGAAAAAAATGCAGGAACAAAAATGGAAGGAACTTTTTTGTTTACTCTCACTTTTGTACATTTCGTTCCCCAGCGGCTTTTCCTTCACTTTTCATTCTTCCTTTTTCTCGTCATATACTGCCTACCTATGTGAGTATCCATCACAGGTACCTCGTCAACCGTGGGAATCAGAGCCGTTATCAAAAGGGCGATAAGAAATGAAAGAATAAACCTTTTCTAGCAGTTTTCAATGGAACAAACACCAACGATCTGCATATACATATATATGCAGCTCCTCTAACCCGTATAAACTCTCAATAAAAACAATAGACTGGGGTATACATTCCTATGGGTACTTATACGCGGTTGCTACCAAGTTTATACACGGCGACGGCGGTCGCGGCTTAAGTCCGTCGGATACATAAGGATTAGTAAGATCCCTAATGAATCTTGGAGCAGACCCTGACTTCGGTACCCAGTACCTAAGAGATGCGGAGGAGGGGCGTAAGTTCAGTACAGTTCAGTTCAGTTCAGTTCAGTTCAGTTCAGTTGGGGGCTGGTTTGTTGTTCGCCTCTTGGACTCGGTACGGCGTTGGTATCCAAGAGAAGACGAGGGTTTTGGCCTGTGGCTTTGCAGGTTTGCGGCGCGATGCGATGCGGTGTGCGACTCCCTTTGTTTATAGCGCCCACGTAATTATTGTTATACTTGTTGGCCAGGTTCGGTTCAGTTTCAACCATGATGGCCCCGCCATGGTCGCGTTTACGGTCGAAAATGAGAGAGCGAGAAAACGAGAGATAGTGACCGATCGGTCGACTCCCATAGTCCGTTCTTCGACGCGAGACCGCGGATGTAACCGCAAACTGCATAATACGTACTTCAAACACTTTTACATTGATTAATCCTTTCCCCGAGCCTCGTGCTCATACTCGTACTTGGTAGGTATATAGTTATCTGCCCGATGAACGAAACGACATGACATTGCTGTAATCATCTTTCACCAACTATAATTACACAGACCGCGAGATAAATCTTGGTTGTTACTTTTAACGAAGAGTACAGGTACAGACGATTTTTACCTCGATTACTTCCAGTCCACATACACCTACATATACCTATATAGGCACTGATAATCATTGCGGCGAAGAATAAAACCTTGTAGTTTAATCATAATTCGATTTTGATTATACAGATAATTTGGTCTCATGTAATGCCGATGCTTTTCATTTAGCGCAATTCATATAATTAGTTACACATGCTTGAGGGGATATTTCTATAGATATAAGAAAGAGCTGGGAGAGTTTCAAGTTTCATTAAATTTATTCACTCGACTATCGGGCGTGTAGAGATTTCTAAATTCAGTAAAAAATTATTCACGATATAGTATGTAAGCGTTAAGAATATGAATATATATATATATTTATCATAGCTGATATCAAAAAACACACCAAAGACATCTTCTGATTATACGAATTTAAACAAATTTATTCCCATACACGCAACCGCAGATAACATATTCATGCGGAGGCTGTGAGATCAGCTATGTAGGTACTAGGTATATACCTAACTGTACAATTCTGGGGCCGGTTGGGTCCGAAAATTTCGAAGACAACTGATAATAAACCATAGAGAGGAGAGAAAATCACTCTGTGGGGAGAGAGAGAGAGAGCGTAGAATTGTTCACGTTGCGAGATGCGTTAGTGCACACGCAACAACGCGACGTATGCATATCCACCTGGTTCTCCTCCCCATTTCCTCACCATCTCCTGCATTCTCCCTCCGCGTCCTTTGGGTTCGGTGGAAGACATCCGAGACCCGGTGTTGTATATAGGTAATATACCTACGCGCATATAAGAGTCGGCAAGATCTCGAGACGCGAGTATAATGTAGGTATACGCACACGTTTGCACGCAGTCCAGGTATGGCGGCGTGTTGGTCGCGATAAATCATGGGTTACCACATTGTAGCCCAGTAAATCATCGGACGCGGGGAGTGCGAGAGCTTCCCAGCGTGAAATGAAACGAATTCATCTCTGTCAACCCCCACTGCCAGCTTCTACGTGCCTCCCCCTCGATTCCCTCTCTTGCTCTTTCTCTCTCACTCGCTTCTACTCGAACAACAGAGGGCGAAGGGTGGAGGGTGGAGAGTAGAGGGTAGAGGGTGGGGTAGACACCTATGTACAAACTTTTACATATGTATATGTACGAAGAGAATATATAGCGTAGGAACCACCCCCGATGCTCCCGATCCTGGTTCTCCCGCATCCTCCCATCCGCGACCGAGTCTCGCACGCACGAAATTTTTCCCTCCCCATAACAGCTGCACCTGCCTCATTTTTCGCCTTATTCCGTTATTCGCGGGTATTTCGCGTGAGATGAGATCGTAAAAATTGTTCCTTTTCGGACAATGGCTTCTGATGTATAAGGTACCGCAGGACTTATTTTTCCGGCAACAATTAATGTCGTTTTACCACCGCCTGGCTGTCAAGGGGTACGATTTCGGCCCGGATATCTTTACGCGAATTGCACAAGGAACCGCACAGCTCTTTCTATGTTCTTGGCTTCTCGTCCAAAACTTTTACTCCATGAGCCAAATTTATCTCGTTGGTATATTATTTCGCTGCGGTGGGCGTTGAGTCGATAAAATATACAATCTTAACCGCTATTTTACCACCGCTCAAAAAACGCGTCAAGCCTTTTCTGGCTCCGTTGATCGAGATTTTACCACTCGAAGAATCTCGAGAGCAATTCATGCAGTTGAATCGCAGTTATCTATAAATAGTAAATTCTCGTAAAGAACATGTTACACCATTAACATATGGATAGATCCATTTACATATAGAATTGAGTATAGTGATCGTCCAATCCGGTCCTGCAATCATGTCGATAATTACCGCAAGGACAAACGGCAATCCAAGGACGAGGCGAGTTCACCGCGCGAATTACAACGTCGTTATGCACCGGAGTACAGAGAACTCGATAAGAGGAGAGAGAAAGAGAGAGAGACGTCGCGACGCCCCCCTGTGGGGTTCACCACGTTCCCGTGACGATACGCGAAGAAGCCGGTGGCTGAAGGCGAGTTCGAGTCCTGGAGGCGCCCTCGCGAGGTGCACGTCAGCGCGGCAATATTTATCGTAATTTGATACAAGCGGGCGCGGACAAAAAATTGCTGCGAGCGAGAGAACTGCGGAGGCAGGCCATTCATCGCGGCAGCTCAGACGCAGACGCGTCCCTCCTGCCCCCACGCCGTCATTTCGCCCCTGTACAGCCGCCCTTATTTCTCCCGTTTCTTCGACTCGCCCGGTACCAGCCCGCTTCTTCTACTTCTTCTTCGTCCTTCGTTTGGTCTTCCGTGTCTAGCCTCGCTCTTACTCAGAATATTTGCTTTTTTATGCGTCATCGATCATCCCGAATAAACAGTCAAGGACTGGTGTTGAAAGCGAGCGTTTCCCCGGATATCTCTTCTCGCGCTAGCGAAAACACGACCGCAAACGCTAATGCTTCACGCTGTACATCACTGCGGTCAGCATGAACGCATAAAACAAAGCTCTCAGGGGTTTATTTTAATACGGAAAATAAATAAGTAGAGTTTTTTTTTTTTTTCCATCAAGTGAAAGAGTATTCACAAAAAACGTGAAAATCTGATGATGATACGAGTCTGATTTCGTGTTTAATTTATTCGAAAAACTCTTGGAGCTTTTTTTGATTATTCTCTATCGATGAATTTCATATTCAAGCTCTAATTCGCCATCTTCAAATTAAAAAAAGCCAACTCACAATTAAATACACACAATAGTATCTGAAGATCGTTGGAAGTATAATTGGTGAGATGAAGAAAAGATATTATGTACTAAATTTATCAGAACTGAATAGACGGCTGATAAATCGCGTATACATAAGCCGTACATCGTGTATGTGAATTATTATCATATTATCAAGCTATCCCTGGCGATAACAGCCTGGCATTGTTTGATACTCCCAAAATGGTTACCTTTGGCGGTAGTTTGTCCCCCTATATTGCTGCATATTCCATCTGATGCTTGATCATTTCCGCAATCACTTGAGGCGGTTGCCTTCGTCAGAAAGCTCTCTGAAATTGGTCGTACCAAACGTATGCATATGATTTTTTGTGCACTGTAACTGATTAAACAGATAGTCCGAAAATTCTACGATTACATCTTCATTACTGAACCGGACTAGTGTCGAGCAAGTAAAAGCAGTGTGCGATGTCACCGCGTAGCACATAAATCAGAAGACACTGAACTACGAGCCACCAGAGCCACACAGCACTCGTATTCGTAATTTTGTAACAGTTAGGTAGTACATAGATCACTGAGTAACTTTAAAAAGTCATTCTTCTTCTCGTTTCTCTATTCTATAAAAACAGGTAGATTCGTTGAAAGAAGCAGGAGTCATTTTCGATGGGAACCAATACTTTTTTCACCTAACCAACCCGATGAAACCAATGGTTGTCAGAACTGCCGTTTTGGAAATTTGAGAACTTCTTTTTGGACCGGATTTTTTCAGCCATCCATATATTTATACCGTCTTTTTTTCGAACCTCAACCTTTAATATGGCCTGCCGATACAATTGCCATGCTGATGCCATGTGGTATTAATGTGGCATGTGGGCCAGCCATGTAGAATGTTATACCAAGGTAGTGTTGTTTTAGTGCACTGGAGCTATCACATGTGAATGAACACCTAAGAACTGTTGCTACTGTGAATTAAGGTGAGTTTGTGAAAATGATAGCAGGTAAAAGCCGGTTCTAAGAAACTAGCAGTCAGATTTTTTTACATTTATTTAATCAAACCGCGAGGGGTGAGTTTCTCGCAGTACGTTAGCCGACCATTGCGTGGGACTTCCAGGTAAATTGGACGTCGCTAGCTCTAAAATGTATGTAGCAATAAATCCCTCGGTTAAAAATAATGGGTTCTCATTTTGTAAATGGTGCAAAACTTAAAATTGTGCTCATATATTTTATGGACGAGTGACGCATCGCATCGCATCGCATCGCATCGCATCGCATCACATCGCGTCGCGTCGTTTCGCTATCACGCTAGCACCCATTCGGCAAACCGACGTACACACAAACGTGTATGGTATACATATACGTACAAGGGAAGGACAAGCGTAGGGGAGGAAGAGGGCTGGCAGCTCCTTTCCTCCGATTCCTTATTTTCTTTATCCGTCGACCAATTCTCAGCCGGGCTGGGCCGCCAGCGCGAGATATTGCGAGGCGGCGATAACTCACTCCCCAACCTCTTTTTACTCCCCCTAAGACGCCTTCCCTTCTCTTCTCGAACCCCCGGTTCTCACCCTCTCGCCGTCACCCCGAACCGAACCGTGAACCACCCTTATAGTCGACTTCATTGCGCTCGGCGCACGTTTGTCTCTGAACGTGTATGTCACCCACCCTTTTACCCCTAGCCGAGACACTCGGTGCACCTTAACCATCTCCGAGGCTGGGCATCCCAAACACCTAGCCGAACTCTTTTCTCTTTATTGCACTCTGTCCGTAGACCGATGCTTTTTCCAATTTATGCCATGTCTTAGCTGCAAACCAGACATCTTTATCGCTTTCGGGGTGCTTTTTTTCTAGATACGGTAAACTAAGTGAGAGAAATGATTATCCAGTTGAATATATTAACATTTCGGATCATTTATTCGCAACAAGTCATCAAGTATCAGATACCGATTGATTCTGACCAACAAATAATTGCCAAAGAATTATATCTAGGATTTTATCGAATTGAAATGTAGTTGAAAATTAATAGTTAAGTTGACGCGTTCGCCGTTTTACTTCGGAGTGGTTAAATTCGTTGTGGGAAAGGCAAGGAACCATTTGTTACGAAAATTAAATAAGAAAAAAAAAAGGTAAAGAAACGTAATTCGTACACGAGGCTCTTAGGTCTGCTGAAGAGGTTAGGTAGGCAATTTAGCTTTTTTGCGGGGAAGTAATAAAAACCCTCAGCGAATATAAGGCAGGGTGGGTGGCGGCGCGGAGGTGCGGAGGGAAACTGCGTGCGCGAGACAGATAGGAGGTCCAATTTTGGAGCGCAGGGGTGTCCAAGAGTGGACGGACATCCCTCACTGTATTATTTATATCCAGCTAAAATTGGTGCCTGACTATGCCGGGCACGATCCAGCTACGACAGGCCCTTTATTTCCCACATTCTGGGCACCGCGGAAATATTTCTTCTATATTTGACTGCTGACTGAACTTTAACAACGATTCACGGAAATACAAAAGACTTGTCAATATTGCGCGAATCCTATCATTTCTCAATAATTGCCATACCACCCTTAGTGATGGATTGAATTATGCGTTGAATCCGCGTCGCTCTTTCGTCTTACGAAATGAACGCAAACGCCCACACAGACGAAGTGTTGGAGGAAAAAAGGCGAGGAGAAAGAGGCTGGCTGATCGAAAGCCAATAATTGGAATAAACCCCGCCGATCTCGTTTCACGGCTCGCTTCTGTCACGAACGAAGGACCGCATTCTCTCCCTTCGCGGACCCCCTTCTACCCCGCAGCCGGGGATAACTAGAAAAGTTCTTTTCCCCCGTGTCAACCTCCCCTTTTCCTTTTGCCTCCCCCACGTCGTTCACGGTCTTATCCTTTATACCCCTTGTATAGCGGGAGCGGCGAGTAGGTATCTCCGGGCGGGACGTGTTCACCCAAATGCGCTGTTAAAATTTTGGACACAATCTCTCCATTTGTCTTACGAGACCTAGAAATAAATCTCTGGCGGCTCAGCCGGCTAAGAATAACCGCCACCCTTCGCGGCCTGGTGCAGCCACCCCCCGTTCTTTTTCTTCATTTTGTTACCAGGGCACGACGCGGCCGACGCGGCCGTCGCGGCGCGCGCGCAAACCCCGCCGCCTGCACCCCCAATTTCTCTATCAATAAATCATAATGTTCGTATTAAGATTCCTACCACTTCCTCTTCCCGGATATATCGACCTCCCCCAGCCTATATACACCTACAGATATATATATATATATATACACATATATTGCGCAACGACAGGACGTTTGTCCACTTTGCCGACGCGGTGGATGATAACCGCGCACTATATTTTATATGCCTAGGTATATACATATACATACTATACGTATGATATCCGGGCAAATCATCTTCCACCCTATAAAATTATACCGACCATTACTCCTCCTCGAACCGACTTCAGCTACCGGAAACGCCTCGCTGATGCAGACGTGCGTGACTTAAATTCTCAATTCAAATAACAAATTCCGAGTCTAATTGATTTCGAGTTATCAATCAATCAAGGAACCGTACACTTCCTTTAGGAAGCCTACAAAAGATCTGAATGACCGAGGATCACTATCGCGTGGATATTCAGTGCGGTAGGATTTCGGGATACATTTATCTAACTCGAAAAGTGACTGTTCGATGTTTTCAGGAACATGAGATTTTATTTCGAAGAAATAGGTTCAATCTCGAAATGTTCTTTCAGATATTTCAGCCCCTGACGTCTAGCTGCCAATTTTTCAAAATCTAAGTAACGAGTTGTTGACCGGTGCCCATGCCGACTGAACGACTGAAGGTAGATACTACGAACCCGAAGAATGAATGACAATGACACCGTATATCAAATCGACAGCGGGGCGTGTGCGGCGAACCGCAATGTAGGTACGCCCGATCGCGTTTGTGCAAGCGTATGAAATACAAGTTTGGCTCTCGTAAAATATTTCCACCTGTGTTAGTGCGCGTGTCTATAATACATACGTATGCTTTGTGTACAGTGTATATATATATACGTGAAAATGTATGAAGCTATATTATCCACCTCAACCTCTCTACGATGGCGAGACTCTATGGGGGCCTACGGGGGCCCACGCTATTTCGTCTCCTTGCACGGTGTGGGCATAGCGCGCTCAAAGACGAATGTATATTTTGGCCAAGTGCTTTATATAACGATAATTCAGCAGATAGCATTGCGCTGGGCGGAATGCTTGGCCCTGAAGAGTAGGGGTATAAAATATGTGTCTGGTATCTTATTCTTCACCCAGTTCCCGGCACCGTTGAGGGGTTGAACCTCGTCCCCTGCACCACCGTCACAACCTCTAGTCGCGTGTACCTACAACCCGACTCCACCATCTCATAGTGTCTCTCTCTTCCCTTGTCTCTCGTTCTTTCCTCCCTTCTTGTATTTTTCCTCCGCTCCACTCGCCAGTGCCATCATCTTGTTGTTAGTATTGTTGTTATTATTATCATTATTATTATTATCATCATCCCTGTGATACGGGGATGGCTCCTAGATGTGGCGGCTGTCACATTAGCGTCCCGGGTCTGAGCATCAACGGCGTCGCTTCAGTGGTCGCAAACTTTTGCCAGTCGCCAACCGGGCGCTTCGTAAAACTTCCATGGTTATACACACATGTATATAGGTATACGATATGTATTTATATACGAGCCATGTGCAACCGGACAAATTTTATTCTCTACGAATATACTTATGTACTATATATTCTCGTTCTACGAACTTAGCGGTTTATAGATTCGAAACTGGAAGTAAAATATATTTATAAGAAATTCTATCGCTATCATATCGGTCATGCATATATATATAAGTACATAGCACGTAGTATTTTTCTATTTTCCATTTTTTCGTCTTTTTTTTTTGCACAATTTTCTTCGAAATTAGGAATTTTTCAGTACACCATTGCACGAGCAGCGCTGCACTAATTACAGTAGGGAGTCAAGTGGAGTTAGATATTCCTGGTTTATTCAAATGCCAGTCCTACGAGTAGGTAACTCAATTACTACCAACACTCTCCAGAAGTTTAAAAAAAAAAAAGCGAACCCGTGAAATCTTCGAGCCACATTTTTCTTGCCGTCTAATTACAGTATTACAGTTGTGCAGTGTTCAGGTCCTTAGACCTGCCATGTTTCGACTCTTGAATCCTACGATATCCATAATGAATCAAATGACAGAAAAAAGGTTCTACTAAGTCTGTTCAAATAGATCGAATCTATTTCTCAGTAAATTGAAGAGAAAAAAATAATCTGAAAATTTTTCCCGGATTCAATTTTGCGGTTTAAAAACTGGCTGGTAGGTAAGTAGGCGAGCTGCAAGCTTCTTTCGAGATAACGTCTGACGGATGGGGAACGTTCTCTTCCTCTTCGCGTATCCCCAGGACCGAATTACGTATCTGAGCTAACGCAACATCGAATAAGCTTCGGAGACCAGAATCTTGTAAATGTATGCAACGACACGTTCCGTGCGCCCGCCCTATACGCTGTATATCTGTAGCTGTATCAACGTGTTAAATTCTCGAGAGGTATATAGCCTATGGGAGAAAAAAAAAGATCCTTTTACCCTGGTGAAAACTGCGCAAAATTGGCCGTTGAAAATGTCAAAACACATTTCTAATTAAAAAAAAAACCAGCTTCAGGTCTTTTGAAAAAAATTGTGCTTACTAGATATCAGCTCGATAATTTACATCCACGAATTAGAGGCTGTTTTATAACGATTTATTATTTATTATATATTTATTCATTTTACCCACACGATGAATGATCGTAGTGCGACGGTGTTGTCTACGATATATCATTGAGGAAATCACGTTAGAGCAATAAATCGTTTTCGACGTAATTTGTAATCGATTGATCACCTTAAATATGATCGTGGCTTGTATAAATGGGACAGCGATAATTCAACTTGCCGTAAATAATAAATTGTTTGTTGTTCTGTTAAAAGTAAACATGACCTCGCCGTGATCCGCGTACCTACCTACCTACTCGGAACCGTACAAAAAAGGTGCGTAGATATACGTAGCCAACGGCCAATTAATTATAAATAAAAAAAAATTAAAAAAAAGGCACTCGTTTGGCTAATTTAAACAAACCGCGGTAACTAATAAATAAATATTGCCAACACTTTCAGCGTGCCGGATTTAAACGCCATGCTGCAGTGTAGCTGCAAAGACCCTATTTCATGCCGAGAAAGAACCTCGGATTACGCAATGTCTACAGGGTTAGGTGGACTGAAGAGAAATTAACTTCGTTTACAGGTAGTTAGACGCAAACTACGTACGTCTATCCAAGAGATAAATGTTAGTTGTTGAAAAAAAAAAAAATCGAAATAAGAAAAAAGACCGTGAAAGGAGACAATTATAATCCGCTATTTAATCTTGTCCGATAGATTGCCGGACGTTATACCGTATAGAAAACCTGTCTTCAAAATTAGACGCGGGTGCCGATCGTTTAATGTTCTTAGCCAAGGTAGAAACTCAGTTCCAGGTACGTGGCTCTCCCTTTATCTTGGTCTGCATATAGGCGCATAAGCATCCAGGGCCCCGGGTTTAAACATAAGAATAAATATTAAAAGCGTAAAGGGTACCCACTACCCATCGAGGCCCATCGCGTGGCCCATCGAGGCACATCCAGGCGCAGTCCTGATAAATCCCGAGCAGAGTCCCGCAGACGCGAGCCGCATGTATTTTACATTCTCAATTTGGTAAGAGTAGATTTATCGAGGCCTGCCTCTGGCTCCCGCTTACACACCTCGGCTTTTACCCCCTTATACATAGAGGGCTCAATCGTGTGTATATTCATCCATACATTCGCAACTTGTTAGGTGTGTGCGGGGTACACAGCCATGGGCGGTAGCCGCGTGCAAAGGGGGTGAGAAATTTCAGTGGCCCGATGGCGGGGTGTGGGAGGCCTCCGTCTATTCTCCATTTCAAGCCTAAGCGCGACCATTCGTCAGGATTTGGGCGCGTAGACTTGCTTTATTGCCTCGCTCTGGAAATTGCTATCCTACGACTCCATTCCCGCTTGTGCGCCTGCACACGGCTTGTGCGAGAGCTGGATATAGTCGGGCAATGCATTACTACCTTATATACCGAGATCCAATCCGCTAACCGAGTTTAAACCAAATTCAACCTACCTATATACCCAAATCTAAATTCTAACGCTTCGCTATATGCCAAGAAACGATTCACTGTAGATACAATATTGTACACGCGGAATATACCGCTTCCACTATCGGCCTTATGGCGCCTTTAAAACTACCCTCCTTCTCTACCCCATGGAAAAATTTCGCAATTTTCATACGGCTCTTGAATAATGATTGAATGATCGATCGAACTTTCGCAGAACATCGAATGATCTTCATTTGACAATGATGTCTAAAATAATGCAAGATGTATTCCTGGTCTGAGAAGGAACTTCCGCGTGTACGATTAGTTGGCGAATCTCCGAGAATATCGGCTCCACAATCTTGCGTCCCGTTTCAATTTACAGCGATAAGATTTCGGATTCCTACGATATATTTCCGGATTAAAAGCCCATTCGGATGGTATAAAGTGGGTAGGTATATCTCACCGTCGCGTCTCGATCGATTGGTACAATTTTACTTAGTTCGCGTCCTCCAGACGAAATGAAAAGAAATATTTCCTCGTAAATTTCCAACCGAGAATTTTCATCCTCATCGAAAATATGCATGGATCTAAATACTGGACGTCTTCATAATACATCCTAGATTACCTTGATCAGGTGTCAGGATCTGAGACAGGAGATGAACCGTTTTCGTCCCCAGCGAAATATATAGGCCTGTAGATTAAGGGGAATGGGGTGAGAGAATCGGCAGTGATTTAATAAGAGAGCTGTTCAAGGATAAAATGCTCCACAGGATCCAAGTGGGGTATCTAATTTTCGGAACACTCGGTATGGCAAGAGGTTCACAAGGAGGTTACAGGAGGCAGCTAGTAACCTATAGCAGCGACTGCTGGGCCCCTAAATCAGCCTCCGTGTCGTGATTCATGGAGGGCAACCTCTCTCTTCCCTTTCTCCTCTTCTCCCCTTTCACCCCGCCGCCATCCTCAGCAACTCCTTCGACGGTGACCTCCTCGTGCGACCCTTTACCACCTACCAAACCCCTTTCCTCTTTCCGGACACCACGTGGCCCCGCCACTTTTGATTCCGCGCGATTCACACCTTGCACTACTTTTCATTGCACTGTGATTCAGAAGGTGGGATCAACATTCTTTTTAATGTTTAATTCGATAAGAATTATCAGCACGCTGTATTCGACACGTGACAAAATCCGTGACTTCTCGAAGAGCTCATTTATCACGAGTTTGAAGACTATGGATTTTGTCCAGCAATGAATTCAACCATCGACACTTGTTGTTGAAAACGAATGTACGATAAGAAAAAAAAAAAAAAAAAACGAATTACTTAAAGTTAGATCAATAATTGATTTACTCCTAAAGAAATACTTGTGTCTTGTGTCCGTTGGACCGGTTAGAGCGATCGATCTGGGTATAACTAATACCGTCAAGGTGTCCCAATTCAATTTCTATAGATACCCCGATAATGAGATAATTAGATTCCTTTTACCATAAGTCTGTCTGGCGCAAGGATAGGAATTAAATGAACTAGGCGACCTCGAGGTGTTAAATGAAACGTCGATCATCCGGTATTGGAAAGTCTGTATATGTGTATGTGTAGTGCAATAGAACGTGGTTCTACGAGTACCGAATATAATGCAGATGTAGGCGAGTTAGCTATATACCAACATAGGTACCGCTAACTCAAAACCCTTACAGAATTCCTCGAGATATCTGAACGAGGAGCCCATTTTCAACCTCATTGAATAGACAGCCATGATTCTATGACCGCAGAGCGTGCCAACTCCATTGTAACGTCTCTGCCACTTTCCTCTACCCCTAGTCCTCGTCGTACCATACTCTCTTCCTTTTTTCCCGTCTTTTTTTCTTCTTTACACCCGTCCCTCCTGTTCCTCGCACAAATTCGTCGCGCTATATATTCACTCGCTCCAGGACCTTCTCCGGTAGGTCCTGATCGTACTAAAACATTGTTAACTTCCTTTTTCTTCATTACGACCCTCCGGTTGTCCCATTGATGGCAAATTGCTTCTTTTCGTTTGGCGTTTGTACCGTATGACGATGTCTGCTCATTCAGCTACTTGCCAGGTGCATTTATGCCCTCGATTTTCATACACAATACAGAGTTTCGATATCTTTTCGGTTTAATAACTGTACGAAAGACTTTTGACGGAAACAAACGATCCTAAAATGCTAATTTCACCGGCGAAACATAACGAACCTTTTTATTTCGTTATTATTAAAACAATTCCTGTTGGGTATACCTAATTCTCTTTTTTCATTATCGCACACATTCGACCAATGAACACACCGAGGCGAAATATTTTCTCTCACTGATTCCACAATTATTATAGCTCAAAGCTCAACGGTTGTTATATTATCGGTAATATATATCGTAGTGCGGCGTTGATTGTCACGTGGCTGAAACGTATAGATGTATATGTGAATAAATTGCGAGAATTTGAAATCCGTTACTCACACGGGGTGGGTATATATGTGTATGTCGTAGGTACATACCACTATAGGTATATACCAGTTCTCGTTGCACGTTATTTTTTCAACGATTAATTAACCCACCCTCCATACCTTCTATCGTCCGTTCGTTCGTTCGTTCACATTCGTTTGGTCCTCGCTATTCTCTGGGTCAGTCGCGGCCATATTTTCATGAGGCTTCGCCGATATTTAGCTAGTCAGTATTATAGCATGTAGCATGTAGTATGTATGCGCAGAGAGAGAGTCGAATATATACATCTAGATATAGATATATGCGAAAGCAGCGAACGGTGTGACACGGACATGGGAATCGGTGGTAATTAATGGGCCTCCATCCTCACCCCGTGCTCCCGCTCGGAGCGGACTCAATTATTGTCGATGCGGCAAGGGCGTAGCATCAAGCAAGTGTGGAATAATACGTATGCGAATACGCATGGGGATGAGGTAGGGGGTTTAGGATGGGACGAGCGGGGTTGGCGAGCCGAGCCGAGCATGAGCAATGGCTGGCAGCGTTCCGTAATAATGTTGTCTTCGTCGGGGCAAGGTTTTGTTATACGTTTTATTCCATTCGTTCGTTTTATATTCCTTTTATTTGCCCGCGGCACAAGAATGTAGCCTACAGTCAGCTCCAAGATTAAAACACGGTTGCGCAACCCCGCAGCATCCAACTGCCTGGTCCAGAGCGGCGCGTGTTGCGGTATACGAAGAAAGGAGGGGAATCCCAGATTCCCACTGGTCCACGATGACATACACTGTACTCACACGTACTCAATACACATCTGAATATCTCGCTGCAAAGTTCATACTCGATTCTCGCGCGAATATACCATTTTTCTTTTCTTTTTTTTTTGTTTCGTTCGTTAATTTTTTTTTTTTTTTTCATCTTCTCTGTCTTTTCTCTCTTTTTTTGCGAGGCATGAATTTGCGAGTGAAGCTCGAGCAACTATTGACAACTCCTCGAACAACGTCCGAAAAATAATAAAGAACGTGAAAAATTGATAGAGTATTCGTCTAGTAATAGAATATCTCTTCCCTCGCTGCCTAATAACGCGATATTAAATTGATGACGAATCCGGTCGATTTAGCGTTGTGTAGTTAGTTCTAACGATAAGTAGAAGCATTTAATCGTCTTCACACGAGATAATATTAGCAGGTCTAGTGATCACGATGCAGAATTATGGAACGAGCTCCTGATAGCTTGTATTAAGAGATAAATTACTTTCTTACATGCATTTAGCTTTCCGTATAGCTATGTCGATCGTGCTATGTTCCAGAGGGCAGATTGAGACATCGGATTCAACAAGACGATCCTAAATACCTATACCTTCAGGTCTTCTGATCACGGAAATTCGGTTTCAGATCTTTGAGATCATTAATTAATTGTTTCGTGTTAAAGACGTGAAGTAATTGCAGGTTACAGTGAGTGTTTTTTTTTTTTCAACTTCTCGTTCTGGATATAGAAAAGAATAAGTAGCGGTGAAATTTCTTGCCCATGTTATATACCTCAACCGACCGCTGGTATTTTCGTAAAGTTAGCAAATGACGGGAAGATTCACAATGAAAATGCCGTAACCATTGATCACGTGTCGGATAACGAGGGGAATTGGCTCTTGCAAATACATTAAGAACGCGTATAGCGAACTGAGGCGACGGAAGGGGGTCTGAAGAGAAGAGAGAAGAGAGGTGGAAAGCTAAGGGTACGGGAAGGGTGGGATGGGGAAGAGGCGTCGGTACTTGATATCAGAACTCGAGAGCCAAGCAACCAGCAGCGACTCAGATAAAATAGAAAAATCGTCACAGCTTGCAAGGGGGTATGGCAAAAAGTATAAATTTCTTTAATGGCGCTAATAATTTCATATCGCATAATTTACTTACTGCGAAACGCAACGCCAGTAGCTACCCGAGGCATTAACGAGGAGCCTAATATTTATGTGATACTCGCTCGGCCGTCCGCCGACCAGATAACACACCCACTACCACCCACCCCCTTTCTACGTTACCGAGACTTGCCAGGCAGATAAAAAAATAAAACTCCCTTCTCGCAAGAGATAGGTGTATACTATATACAAGTATACCTTCCTACCTTCAGGATGTACCGGGGTGGAGCGCAACCCCTAAAAAGCGAGCTAACTGACGGAGAAGATAATAAGAAAACGACAATCGAACCGATGCTAATTCAGAGTCATCCCCTATTCGCATATCTATAATATTTTCCTTTCCATTAAAAAAAATGAAATCCGAACACATTATAGTATAGAGTACAATTGCGAGATTGTAACCAGACTCTTTAAGAAATAGCATCGATTAGTTGGGAACGACTGAAATAAGAGTATAAGTTTCTCGCGTATGTACCTTATATTCTGAATTCTGACGGACTCGCATTTGAATGGTTTGAATAGCAGCCAACCTCTAAATCTCAGTGGACGTATGCTTTTCTGGTTCTTTTGAAAAGGCGTATTGCCTTGGCATTCGAAAGAATAAGCAATATTATTTGCCAAGTACGAAGCTATAGCTTTACAGGATCTATTTGTCTCTATACATCTAGATGCGTCAAGATGACCTATTAAATTCATACCGAGGTAATGATCTCTCCGTATCGCGAAATCCTACCGCTCTTACTACAATATTGATATTCAAACGGTTTTAAAATAATGGAAAACGGTCTCCCTTCAATTCAGACGTATCTTGCTGCAGCTACTCGCTTTCTCTCTCACACTTTATTTCATCTCACATATTCCTCTTCACTTACCATTAGAATCTACCCACACTCCACCTTATTGCTCAACTTCGAATTCCCTCTCATCTAAAGATAGAAAGTGGTATGATAATATCTGTGAATTTTCCGAAATCTAGAACAGAACTGAAGGAGCATCATAAAAAATCGATTTAGGTGACATGAGTGATTTCTCTCGGTGATTTTCGAGCACCTAATTGAACGACGGTGGTAGAGAGTCGTAATAACCTGATCACGAGCATGGTGGAATGAAAAAAGCTTAATGTGCAATTATTCACCGGGTAGCAGACAAACAGGAATGGGTATAAGGGTGGAAGTGAGGTCGTGGCCCACGTGTTTACACTATTACAGTGTAACACAATATGACGTAGAATTTTGTCGTATTCGAGTGTAAATGTATCGTGTGGTTTGAACTATTTGTGACGCAGCAACGTGCATTACCGAGCGTAATGTGGCCGTGCGGGGTCCGGTTCATATATTTTCTTTAACTCTGACGTGTGGCTGAATTACGGAATAATTAATGAAACTAAACTATTAATTTAAATTCCATTGTTTAATCACAAATAATTACCCCCCGGTGCTAATAACCATTTCCGAATAATGTGACGGAATGGATAAAGAATAAAATAATGACCGTTTATCAAGCGGAGATTTGCGTTCATATTACGACTCATAGCTATGACTTGAACTGCCATTCGATGATAACCACATTTTGATCATGATTGATAAACTAAATACACTGCGGCGTCACCATGATCTCAATTTCAAATTGGCAGTAATTCAAACCTACGTCGATTAATCCTCGGGAATAAATTCGCGATTCAATACTCGACCACCGCGCACGTGGGTTTACCTTTCGTCTTATTTATCTCCCGCCGTCTCTTCTTGCGCATAATTCAATTAATCAAAGAGTCCTGAGCCGCGGCTCGTCACGACGCTGATCACTCTCGCGATGCGTTTGGTCGCGTACACGTGATTACAAGCCGAGAGATGGACAGACCCAGGTAGCCAGAGTTACGTGCTCGCAGTTAATCTTCCGGGCGACAAACGTTACGCGGACATTGTTGGCGCCCGCGAAGTGTGCGCTGCATCAGCTATACAACAATGAGGTACGGAGACGATATCACTTCTCTTGCGCGTTTTCTCCTTCTACGAGCGTGTAGGTATGTTAGTTTCATACTGTTTTGGGTTCTTCCTTCAACACAGGCGTAGATCTCTTCTCGTATATCTTAGCTAGTGGGTTGTAATAACGCCTTGTACATCAGATGAGGTCGCGTCCTACGATTCTTACATATCAATGTAGCCGCGGTTGTTCGTCCTCGGTTTAGTCTTCGTTTTCTAAAGCCGGAATGCCTGGTATATGTAGGTGTGATAGGTATACCCTATCGACGGGACGCCGGGAGTCAGGAAATCACGATCAACATTGCTATAACTGTCGACGCCAGACACAGTCATCGATGCGTCCGGAGAATAATTCAGTAGCACGTTATACCGTCGCGGTCGCTCCGTACCTACGCTCTTTGATATATCGCTACGCGTGCCTGAAATCCCCCAAGCCAGAAAGGTTCGGGGATGTTTCACGCGGTAAAACGCTCTTCACGCCCGTATTCCTTCGGGAATTTCAAGCGACAAGTTACAATAGACAATGGACGGAAGACAAATACGGAAATATATACTATTTGTTCAGCTACATTATCACGCGCCTGTATCAATATTATCAGGAAGCTGGTTTCTCGTTCTCTGTTATTATTTTCTAACGACTTGCTATAAAGTTCACAAATTTTTATTACAACACAATTTTTTCCGATCCAATATTTCACACGGTATGTAATTGTTAATTCTACTTGGAACTCTACCAAATTCTCTTCTGTTACTATAAACATTGTGATATAATTTGCAGATTCTTCAGATTGATGAAATTCTGTATCATACACGAAAATATTGCATGTGAAAGTCGATCAGCATGGCGGAAACAGTTCGGTTTCATTTTTTTTTTTTTGCAAGTAATAGATTCATTCGCTTATTTATATTCGCTGTAAGGTTACTCAACACATGGACGATACTTGGAGGATGTTTGTTTCCTTAGTCGTTGCATGGACTCTTGTGGCACGTAATACCTACTTGAAGCGATTTTAAAATTCATTGCAAATACTCCGTCATTGCATAACACGAACATCACTCTCCGATGGCGAGTCATCCTGTAAATCACAGACACCTATACACCTACAAAACGTTTGATGAACCTGAATTATTGCATGTGAATAAGTTAAATTGACAATTTGAAAGACGAATCTAATCCCTGCAGACATTTATTATCAATTTATTTAGACCAATGAATTGTTCTCTCGTCATTTTAATATCATCGTATTTGTGGCGCATGAGAAATGTACTTGTTACATGCCATTGAATAGCACGTGAAATAAAGTTTATCAATTTTCGCATAGGTATATAGAATATCGGGGTATATCAATTACCATCTCTCAAGTGTGATATAATAATCAAATATATCGTTGCTCGTGGAGGAAGAGTACGTAGTCAGTATAGCCGCTGGGAGGACATAAGGAAGACGGAGTGGTTGTCGGAGGCCGTGAGGAGGATGCGGGAAAGGAAGATGAGGACGGGAATGAGGATGGGGACACGGCGGATGAGGATGAGGATGAGGATGAGGATAGAAAAGGCAGTCGAGCGAACCACCCGCACCGGCGCCCTCACCGGCTCCGTCGAGGCTCCGTCCAGGCTCCGTCGAGGCGCCGGCGTCACTTCCGCTCCCCTCCACGTCGGATCTTGCGATGTGGCATAGAAGCCCCCAAAAAGTCGGCGAAACCGGAGGAACCGGAGGAACGGGACACTCCCCGAGCACGCGCCAGAATCGCGACTTGCATTCTACGCGACTACGACGACTCCCCACCCTGACGACAAATAAATACGCGATGCACCAGCTAACCAACTCCGGGGTTGTTGATCCTGCACTTCCTCGTTCAAATATACGGACGAATCTATCCATCCTCTCGGTCTAGGTACCGGCTACCCTCCTATCTAATAATAATGAAAATTTTCGAACGCCCCTTTCTCATTACAGATAACGAACGAACGGCGCGGCGTGGTGCGACGCGACGCTTCTTAAGTTACCGGTGAGCCGTCGGTTATATGTATGGGAAGATAGCGGTTAATTAATTCATTGTGAAATAGGAATCGAAAGACTGCAGGCGAGTTGGTTTGAAATTATGTATTTCCTCGCTGAAGTACTAGGTGCGCGGCGAACCAGGAAACAAACTTTTCCAATTATTTTGTCGCGTTTTAATCTTGATTTACTACCATTTGGAAATTGCTCCGTCCTTTGGACCGAGCCGGTGATGAAACGTCGGTAATTTATTCGTCCGCGCTCAGCTACTCTTTGATGACTTTTCGTTGGTCCCGTTCAACTCTTGTTGCCTGTCAAGGGGCGCGAAGTTATAAAGCCTCGCATGAGCCAGTACTTGTTTCTATATATTATGCATACGAATACAGATAGGCAGATGTATATTTCCCCTCTCCTTCTTTCAACAGTTTCTTTTTCGTTCTTTGACCGTCACACTTTTTTCCCGGTTTTGCCACTCCTAGTAGAACCGATGTAAGACGATAAGGTGTCACTAAATTTGGGCATCGGTATTTTTCGGACTCACAACTATAATCCTCAGGCATATCGCAACAAGCATCGAAGTTTCGGGATTTCTAGTTGTTTTGAAATTTCTGTCCAGTGACCAACACCTGACCTGCGGTCAAATATTCTTAGGTTTAAATAAACGGCGACATTTCTTTACCGGATGAAATTTAATACTCTATCGCAAGGCCAAGCCTGTTTCTACTTTTCTAATATAAGCAACGGCGAGTCGCAGGTATACAGCTGAACATGCTTCTTGTTCGCGATACTATCGCTTCTCTATTCGTAGGCATCTCGCCGCGAATAGAAGTGATAATTTTTGCTAATTAAAAACACGTGCATAAGGAAGCCGGCTATAAAACAATTGATCAATATGGTTAATTATACGATTTGTAGAAGGTAGCCGTTAGACTAGGGATCATTTTCATGTCTGCGATTTTAATCGATGCATATGTATACCAAATTCGTATTGGAGTGTGGGTTTTGAATCCTCGAGTATGTATAGACGGCTATAAAAATGAATACGCAGAAATAAATCCATACGATGCGTAGGAAGGCGCGTGTTATGATTACCGATGTATGGGACAAGTAGTAGCAGCAGCAGCATCAGACATCTTCTTTCGTAAGATGACAAACGTTCCGGTGGGCCAGAAACGAATGAAGGAATGAACGAACGAAAAAAACGAATGACCGAGTATAAAGCGAGCGAATGAACGGCGGCGCGAATCTCCGGTGGAAACGAAGTCGTTCCAAACCGCACGAAGGTGGCATGCGTTGCATGCGAAATGAGCTTGTAGGATAAATAACTGGCAGCAATAAGCTTGGGCGAAATTATGAATCCTGTCATCCCTCCGGCCTCCACCGTCCTCGACCTCGCGGGCCTCTACACCACGACCCTCTCAATTATTATTCTCATGCCAGTCGCCGCGACGCCCATCTGCCTACGGATAGAGGGTGAATTTTTTTCATCCATGGGTTCAACCTTACGTGACATACTGACCGGGACGTGACCTATCGTATATTTTCTTTCGAAAACGAAGCGAAATTAAACTCTTTTTTTGAAACGCAAAATGCGTCTCTCTGTGCGAAAACCCGGAAGCCACTTCGCGACGTGAAAATAATATTCTATTACCACTTCAATGAATTTTTTTGATCCAAGTATTCTTAGAAAAAATTAAAAGGACACTTCGATATTTGCGAATGGTAGCGCCTTTTGAGTATCCGCGAATTTAACGAAAACATAGAATTTCGGGACATTCCATTGCGCCGAAGGCAGGAGCTTGGGGCTAGCAGACGCTTGGAGGGATATTTATTGTAACGAGGACTTATGGCGACAGATTTAGGAATTAGGGTATCGCACCAGCCCCGGCAAGGGTTTCCATGGAACCCATGCACGGGCACGGACACGGCGGCCCAACCGCCCACGCACACGCTATCGAGTATACATAGGTATATGCATGTATGTATGGTAGGTATATGTATGTATATCTATATGTTACAAGTGTAGGAATCCCGTGGCCTCCTGGCGGGTATATGGACCCACGTGATACCGCAATAATCCACCAGGATTATCCTTCGTGTTCTGCACGCTTGCGAGGGGCTTCCGGACCGAACTGTGTGAATACTGTTACATATAGGGAAGGGTCTTACATGCGATGGGCAACGATATATTTTACAGAAACGTAAGGCGTAAGGGCGTAAGCCGTGAGTTATGAGGAATAAGCAATACGCCATATCTAGAAGTGTTGAAAATTTTTTGAGGCATCAGTGATTGTTATTCTTCAAAAACCAATGCAATTAACTAAAAGTTGTTCCGACTGTTTCAAACGGACAGGAATAATAAATGAAGCAAGAAAAAAATAAAAAGAAGCAACGTCCCGCTAACGCAAACTCGATAACGGGTAAATTCGCGTCAGTAGAATCGGACCTCAATCTCTTTTTTACACCTATCTGTATACCCAAACGTCATACGTATCCATAACTCAATAAAAACTGGGCTACCCTCACGGCTGATCCGTAGGTATCTGTATGTGTATAGGATCTGTACAGGTGTATAACGTTGAGCTAAACGCCGAACCCCCTCGCAATTCATTAATATATTTTACCCTTTACGTTTGACGTTCGTAAACGCGAAACTCGTAATTATTACCTACGTCTCATTTGGAGGTGCGATAGATAAAATTCCACCCTGGTGTGAAATGATCCGCCTATAAATCCCGTAATTAATGCCTACCCGCTCACGGATCGACATACACATGTATATACATGTACGCAAGCATAGATATGGGCACAGAAATTTAAGCGAGAGACAAACAGAAGAGAGAAAAACCCGCCTATTCTCGTCCAGGACACAAGTTCGCACGTGGCAGGTCCAGCGAGGGGAAGAGGTGAGGCAAAACTCCCTTTTCGCATACACAAGCATCCGATGCTTCAAGTGGAAGTGAGGGGAAAGAGGACAAGAGGGGGATATCCAGGGGATGGGAAACGCGGGGGTAGAAGGCGGGGAAACAGGCGGAGGCAGGGGGTGTGCATTGCGGATTTATTCCCGCCAACACATTCATCACGGCGGATTTAGCTGAACCCGTAACGCATGGCCGAGGATATATGTCTATGCTGCCTGCCATACACCCCATTCTACCCCCCAGTCAACCAACCTCCCTCGAGTGCCGCTTTCCGCAACAAAACCTACCCGTGACTGACTTTCCAACTCTTTTGCGCTCGGTACTCGCGCATAACAAATTGGCATGTCCGATGCAATTTCGAAACGTTTCGGTAAGGGAAGGATTTGGTTGACAACGCGACTCGCACGATCCCCGTACGTTTTTCTCTTTTTTTTTTTTTCTTGATTGAATTAAATATAGGTCGATGAAGCAAAGGAGAGTGATACTTTTTTTCTATCCAATACTATAGAAATCACGTAGATATATATATATATGTGTGTGTGTGGGGATGAATCTGGGTTGTATATATGTATGGAGTACTTATACACAGAAGGGGTTGTCAAGGTCGTAAAGTGGCCTGGCGGTGGGGCGTGATAAATATTTATTTAGTTTGAATGAGGAAAAAAGTAAAGTGCAAACGTGTTGTTCCTGTTGCAGCACTAAATTTAACTTCGTACTCTTTCAGCTTTTTCTGCAGCCCGTAGCAAAACGCGTTAATGAGAAATCGTCCTTTACAATTTCGAAAAAAAAAAAACAGCGACAAAATGGAATCGGATCGTCTGATCGTCGCTAGACACATCTAAGGCCAGACTGAATGGCGTGTAGAAGCCAAAGCCATACTTTTACCGAAGAGGTGCAAGGATGCCACTTTGGTACAAAACGAGTATAAATTCGCTGCAGGATATAGGAACGGAGGAAATAATGCATTTCGAGAACGATAAATCAATTGATTGAGTCGATAAAAAATAATTTCTAAAGCCACGGCGAAGATATGTAATAAATGTAAAATACGGAAGCTTCCACCATAGAAAGAGCCGCCCGTCTCGCCATCCCTCATACAACGTATAGCTGAAAGCCTTCGATAAGACCGCTATTGGAATCTCGATAGCACCGGATGGTTCTTCTTCGGATTTGAATTCTCGAGAGGCAAAACCGCGCACGGGTGGGTGTGGCATCCCTTGGGACATCGGGCGACTACAGAGTTGGTGAGAAGGCGACGAGGGCGATAGGAAGAGGAAAAGAGGGACAAGCAGAGTGAAGTACCTTTCGCGGATAAAATGTAGATGAATGAGCCATAGATTATTTCCAACCCCGTATAATGCCATATCTGCCGGAGGGCCCCGTACGCCATACCATGGGAGTAGGAGGCGGAGGGGGAAAGGGACAGGAACGGGGAAAGGGAAAAGGGCCAGGGAATACGGGGGGCTCTGTCAACGCGCCTTGTCATGACGCATGGCGATCAGCTGCTGATAACGTTCAACGATTTATTAAAGAGTCATGTGCGACCATACTTCTCTTCTTAAATCACCTCTACTCGAGCAATGCAGCAATGCTGACAGTTGACCACGGCGATAATTTAGCTCCCCCCTTTTCCCTAGTTGCACTTCATATAATCCCCCCGCGAAATACGCGCGAACTTCTCCCGTCAGATATCTCTAGATCGAAATTCGCTACGTTTTGTGTGATTTGGGAATACTTAATGTCGGACAATTATTAACGTTTCATATCAGTTCTTTATTCATTTTTATCTCCCAGTTATACGTATACATCGATCGATCTAATTCTACGTTTATTTTGTACAAACTTCTGCTTTTAATTTGTGTAAAAATTACAATTTTATGCGTCTGTAAATTTGCAATTGTATCTGCATATCCTGCAACCATTCAGAATTTTTCAGTTTTAAACAGATTACGCATCTGGTATCCAAATATTTCACAACTATCGTACATTTGCGTGACAAAATAATTATTAGACTATATCTGTTTACCTGTTTTCAGGATTCATGTCATTCCCAACAACTATTAGGTTCCTTTATCAATTCACTCAGCCTTGGTAGCCGGTTATATTTATGGAACTTTCCTAATATCTAACCACCCACATAAGTACTTAAGTTTTACCAAATTTAACATCTTCTACAATAATCTTTGATCGAATGAAATCTTTCTTAGTTTTTTGAGAGCATAGCTCAGTGCTCACAAGGTACTCTGACTTCCTATGAAATGAGCTTTAGCTCGATTTTAAGAATTCTGAACAGATATCTGTTGGCTATGACATTATACTATCTTTGATAATTACATATAATTTAATATTTGCACTTTACTTTGGGACACCAGCACACACCGCGTACAGCCGTGGAAAAAAGCCAAGTCTTGAAGCCTGGACGCCATTCTGTAAATGGAGGGTGAAGCATATTAGCCAAGGTCCAATCTCTGGCCCATTCTTTTTTTCTACAGTTCGTCTCTCTGCGAATTCTAGCCTCACTATGCCAAATTACTATTCTCATAATCGATCACAATCACAAGGCACAAATTTCTATCTGCGGTTTGGGGTTTACCTAAGTAATAAAACTCAGTCACGATGCACTACGAATCTATCGGCATGCTCACGCAACACTGCAGCAAAGTACAGTTTCCAATCCTAAGAATGGACACCCATGATGGCCTGGCATGGCATCGTCAGTCGAACCCAAGGTACCAGCTTCCATTCAACAGCAGCTGCATCTCTCCCCTCCTAAGCCCAAACATCAGGGTGCATCCCGTAGCAAAGCCATGGCGAAGGGATGGCCCATAAAAAAATGGCCTACTGCGTTCACAGCTGAGCTTGAAGAACCTCCTTTGATCTCTTGATGGTTTTCTCATGTTCTACTCGTATTAAATGGACTTCAATGGAACCTTGAAACTTTTGATGTGCTGTAAACCATTAGTTGTTCTCATGTGATCTGATTCTTTACGATTCAAGCCAGTCCGGGATAAGGAGAGTCGGAAAATTATGTGAAACGTATGTAGATTTCAAGTTTTTTGTATTTGAAGTGAAATAAATAGTTTATTTTTCTTTCAAAAGAAAGTTATATGTATAGTATAACGACTTTGCCGGACAGTTAGAACAGTACAGTGTTGTGGAAAGAAGAGACAGAGAGTTAGAACGGACTTTGAGACGGGGTGAGGGAGTTACAGATCCGCTGGTAGGACGTGAATCCAAAAGAATATAAGAAGAAAAACTCGACCCAAATCCGAGGGACGCGAAAAGTTGGCTCGTCGATCAGATGGCGGAAGGAAACGAGGAAGGAAGGAGCGAGGACATTGCAGGAGGACACGCGCGCTCGCCTCTCTCGCTGCTGCTGCTGTGTATCTTTCACGCGATTCCACCCACCCGCATGCACCCCCGTATATATCCGCCGTCCCATTGCTTACTTTTCACGAGATGTTTAATATCAGAGGATTATCATGCGACGTAAAATTTTTCTATTCATTTCAAACTTTTGTAAAACAAAAGGAAATCGATCTTTTGGCAAATTGTAGGTATATTTAGAATTAAATTCAAGAAATTGATAATCTGATGACGGAGGATTTGATTAACGCGACTTACGACTCGGGAAGATAATTTCCTTCGAGCGTGTTCCACGAAGAGAGTTTGACCCCGGGGCGTGGACCTTGAGGGATATCTCTGCGAAGGCATCACAATTTTCCAACTTGTCTCGAATCCCAGTGACGTAAGTAACAACATATATAAAAGTAAGTGACTCGCTCGCGGGCGGTGATGCACAGTCCTTCGCTATCTGCCGAGTCTATCGGGCAGTAAACAGCAAGCGGCAGATAAGACCAGAGATATATTATGGACGCTGGGTTCCATCGTACCTCCTCCCCCCTCCCGCCCCCTCTCTCTAACTCTCCTCTATAACACACCACGGTTGTACGAGCTGCTGAACCTAGAGTTCTATACGGACACGTATAAGTATATAGTAGTAGCTACCCATCGTGCTCTATATTTCGCTTTTTTTGCCGGGTTGCCTGTAAAAACGCCACCGGCGTCTGAATAGTCGCGCAAAGGACGGAAGTCGGTTTGCAAGCCAAGCATGGGGCGGCGGCGCCAAGCATCGTCCCCTACCCCTGGCCCACGAATTTTCCCCTATTTTCGCCGTAGTCGTCGTCGTCGACGAACTTCGCTCTATGTATGTGTTGTATACTACATAGGTTTCTGGTCCCGATGGTGGCTCGAATCCTCGAATCCCTTCGAATTCACGAATCCGCGATGCTGCGATAGATCACGCCCGCCGTGCAAGCCAAGAAACCCTGCGTATTCCGTATCCTGTATCCCGTATCGCGTATCGCGTATCGCGTATTCGCCACGTGTTCAGCGTGCCCCTTAGCTGTCGAAGAAAATGGATTCGAGAACGGGGCGAAACCCTGCTCGATACGCTGGCAAGTTGCCTTCCATCTGTGGCCAGATTCGGCTGGACCAACACTTTGTATTGGCACCCGTACCTCGGACCGATGCCGACTGGCTACGTCGGACTTGGTTAATAGTAACACCGATAATTCTGACCTTGCGATATAACGCGTAGGTAGGTAACCCAGGCTTCTATGCTAAAGCTATGGTAAAGTGGGGTATATAATATATATACACACTTACACATTGCAGACCATAACTTCGGCACCTCTTATTCACCCACACAAATTTAACTGAATCATCTATTCCCCTTCTCTGAGTCTCAGAATCCAAACCAACCAAATTAAAGCCATATTCAACGATTATAGAACCCATGGGATTAGCCTGGGTACACACCTACTCGTGATGTGCGTAATCGGTATGTTATGTACTCATGCAAGTTGCGCTCGTTTCTAGGATCGATTCATAATTGCCTGCCATTTTTTGACGTGATGTAACCAACGTGGGTTTAAGAGCCGGAGAAAAACCGCCGATTGATTGATTAGGCAAAAATTGGAATCTAGGTGTACGCTTAAAATTAAGGAGGATCGATCGGCTTTGATAAAGAATATTCGGTGATGTAGCAACTATAAGGGGATTGAATAGGCTCTTGATTGGCTGCGCAATAGCACACCTTCTTACCTTATACATAATGATGATTATTGTAGTTTGATTGTTGAATGTGTAATGTTTTGGCGCGAGGGCAATGCGCAAATATATCTGTGAGTGGGCAATTCGAGAGATGCGTGACAAGAGGCACGTTTGATTTTCATACGCAAAGGTATTTTTATAGCTTGTGTACACGCGTTGCATATTTACGCACCACTTACCTAACCTAACGCAACCTGGTTGACACTGATCCTAGGCCCACCCGCCGACCAGTAACTTGGCACTTGGCAAACTGCCTCCCCGAGACTGGTATAATACCTACTCCAAGGCTTGTTGTGCTTCGTTCCTCTCTATCCTAGCTTCTATATATTTTAATTGTTCGAGCCACACCACACCACACCACACCACACCACACCGCACCACACCGCACCGCACCATACCACACCACGCCGGATGAAATTGCCACTTGTGGATTAATATTTCACCCTGAAATTCTACCCCCGTATAAATCTCGCTCGATCTCTAGATCTTGACGACGGTATGTCACTACGAAATACCCGAGTGCCCAACTCCTAGCTGGACATATACGGATATCTAAATGCCCATCATCGGCATTACTGTACAGTGTACACTTGTTTCACTGGAGAAGAACCACGGAAATGATTAAAGCCCTCACGTTCATCAAGATTCATTTTATCTTACGGTAATCAATCAATCATAATTGATAAATCATGGAAATAGAAGAGCAGAGAGAAAACTATGGACGAATCTGTATAGGGTTGAATTTGGGCGTAGCTTTATTTCGGCGTTGATTTCCCTCTCAGCTGATATGCATAACCATGATGGTTTCCCTTATAAGTTATACGGTACGTCGGCACCCTTCTCGCACGATCTGAACATTGAACATCCCCCGGTGGAAAGCCACTCAATGCAGAGGCGCGCCCATCAGCCAACCACAAAAACGATTACAAATTAACTCGGCGTTTCTTCGCGCGTTATTATTAACCGCGGGGGTATCATCCTACCCTCCAGGGGGCTCCCCGCAATTACAAAGCCTTTTGTTTCGCTTGGAAATCTTCACGAACCCGTTTGCTCAACCAGTCTGCCTATCGTCAGACTAACGCTACATTTTTTATCACCAGGTGTCAGGTTTCGTGCCAATGATAATTACGAACTGATGCAATTACTTTAGACACTTAAACCGAGCCGTGTCATAAATTACATGGAACGCAACCGATCCTCTTCCTTTTTTTACTGGAATGTTAATTGCGAGAATTACTCCACCCTATTACGTTCGCAGTTTTATTAAAAAACTCTAATCTTCGGAGCGGATATTCCAAATGTGAAAAAAAAAAAAACAGTATATTCTATACTTTTTTCCCTGCAGAGTTTGAGAGTGTTAACGTTGAGCCGAAGGTCATCAAGCCAGGCGTCCACGGGAATAACCTGCAGTGCTCTAGATTTACGAGGAGGCTGGTTCCACCTTGTCGAAAAATTAAATAACCTTGAGACTGTCACTACCTCAGTTTTGTTTAGGGACAACGAGGTCCCGTTTTTTGCGTGAGATAAAAGAAGATAAAGGCTCAGGGTCCGCGTGACGGATTGACCGCGACCGCCGCTCCCGTAGTTTCCGCAAACAGTTTGCCGCGCGTCCCGTTAGGTCGCCAATTGTTAGGATACGAAGACGACGAGTCGGTATGTGCCCTATTTTGGGAAAAATAGAAAAAGATCACCCAAGGCTTTTTACGAGGTAGGTACGAGGTCGCATCACGATCCTACCGCTATAGAGGCGCGTCCGAATGGTAAAACTGTCAGGCCTCTGAGCCCAGTGCGAATTTAGTGTCTTTCCGATCCGAGGTCGTCTCATTGTTGACCACCTCGCGCACTCACCGTAACTATTCGATTTGCTCTAAATACTAATTGGACTGAAGGTAACAATAAGTCGTAGAAAAACGCTACAAGATTCCAAAGAGCGTTCTGTGAGTTAAAAAGTCCCGTTTTTTCCTACTAGGGAAACTACAAACCCGAATCAGAATTCCTGAATCCAGAATAAACGGGGAAAAGACTCTGAGCTTAATACCTAAACTATAGTTTAATTATAGAAATTAGTCTTCGCCGGGTGTCGCATCGTGACAAACGTTTTGCGGCCAATATCCTATCTAATAATGCTAATAATTTGTGGAGCCAGAGAGCTGAGCTGAGCTGGTGGGTTAGGGATAGAGGGAGTGAGGATGGCACTTCCTGGACCGTTGCCCGGCGGTAAGGACGAGATGAAATGAGATGAGAACAGCCGAAGTTAGAGGAATAAGACGAGGAGGATCGAAAGGTGCCGGTGCGGCAGAAGAGGCGAGGATCGAGACCAAGAAATAAAGGGACGGCCAATTAGAGGGCGAGAAGATTTATCTACAGACGACGGGTGCGCGGATAGCAAGGGGTAGATTTCCACGGAGAAAACCTCTGGCCGTATACGTACCTACGTACGAGTCTGTATTATCCAACAGACGACCCCGACAACCCGGACAACGCGGGGCCCTGTTCAGGACAAGTTCAGCTGCCAATACCCGATGGTTTAACCGACGTCTACCCCCGATGCATAAATTTGTCCATGTATAAGTTATTCGTGTTTGGGGTAACGAGTTGATGCAAAATTAGCTAGTATACAGCAAGGAAAGTGAAAGTGAAAGATTGTCAGAGGAGAAGGGATGAATTTGAGAAAAGTAAAACAGCAGAAAAAGTTTAGAATTTGAGGGCGAATTGTATGAGGCGTATGTATTAGATATTTAATTGCATTTTCTCGCAAAGTGGGAGAAGAAGCTCGTAAATTTTGAGCAATTACGAGAACGGGCTGCGGGAAAAGTAGATGGTAGGTATACAGCGGTGTATTTATATATAGGCGTAAAATATAGGGTACGAAGCTTTCGTGAAAACGCGCGGAACGCGCTGGAGCGCGTATACACCGAACGGGTGGAACTTAAATTATTTTAATAAGAACGCTCGACATCTTAAGTGCCGGGATAAGCAGATCAAAGCGTAACACAGGTGTTCTAGTATCCCCCTCTCAATATTTACACGCCAAACAAAACGCGACGGAAAGATAGATGTGCGTGTGCTTGTGCGTGTGTGTGTATGGGTGTATACGTGTACGACGTACAAATATATACGTATATGTGTATATTGCAGAAGCAGAATTGATGCCCGCAAAAAATGACACCACCGACAAGCCCACCGGTTCCTGGTACTCGATGTATAATGCAATAAGCGTTTTTCACCGCTGTAAAAATGAGTGGGGAAAAGAAAAAAACGTGCAGCATAAACGGTAGTGGGTAGTGGGTAGTGGGTACGCGTCGTGTTACTTTACGTCTTTTTTATACAAGCAAGAAAAACAGGATATCAAATTACCGAAGTGCAACGTCAGAGGTATAGTCGTTGCACTGTAAGAAAAAGAAGAACAAAAAGGGAGAAGATTTCTTCGTACAGTACCTGACCCATTATATCCCTTACAAGGAAAGAAACATCTCTCAATCATCCCTCTATACAATACATATAAGTTTCACTAGAAAACTAGAAAAATAAATCAGTTTCCTATACGCACACATGCATATCTGTGAATATATTTATTACGGATGCAAGTACAACTCGACTATTACACTATTATTTGAGTTACAAGACTCGGATACTTATTTTGAACGGTAGACAGAAATGTGCCAGCGTTGTTGGCGAGCAAATATAACCTCTCTATGTATATCTGTATAAATATACAACACAAGTACACACAGTTAGCCCTTTCTCTCTCGTATATACCACCGGACCAGCCAGTCAGCCAGCCAGCTAGCTAGCCAGCCAGCCAGCTAGCTAGTTATAGGCAGGGGGTAGAGGGAGTACCACCCCCAGTTCGTTCGTTTCCGTGTTGTTACATAATACACGATGCGGCGCGGTTACGCGGATGAGGGATGAGGTGCTGCGTTGCCTAATAACCTCCCCCTAACTTCACCAACGCTCCCTGTACACAACCAGGTCTCGTCGCATTTCTCTGTACGTACAAATACGTACAGTTTAACGTATGGGTGAATACCCATACTCGCTCACTCCATGCAAGTAAAACTCGAGCCGCGCGCGCCAAGTAATTATATGAGGGCGGAACACGCTACACCCATCTTCGCACGTCTTCGCCTCGCACCTCACCTCGCCGTATCGCGTTGGACTGTCTGAACTAATCTCAGAGGCATATCTTTCGACGATGAAGAATTTTTTTTTCACTATAGGTGGAAATTTCGGTTTCGCGTTGAATCTTTCAACCCTTAATTTAGAACGGATTGGAATGACGCGCCGGATTCAATGACGACTGCTCAAATGATCAATCAATCAGTTAAATCAGATCCACTGACCAAACGAAGCGCATAATTTCGATAATTTCTTTACGAAAGAGACTGTTCTCTTTAACCATTTCGTGCTCCTCCGTTGGATCATGATAATCACTCATCCGCAGATACAGATATAGAGATACGTAAAATACACTTATTTGTTACGGTGATATATGTACGCAGTGTATTCGCGTGTGTGTTGGGTACGTGAGAGATCCCCTTCTCTCCCTATGCGCGCACACAAAGCGAAACTTCTATATTTAAGTGGATTTACCTCCATCTCTGCCTCAACCTCTCCTTTACCTCCTCTCCGCAGCAGGAGGACTTACTGGGATTCAATTACCGCAACGTCTGCAAGGCACGCTATTCCATCCCTCGGGCGAGGAGTAAGAGAGCTTACCTTACTCCCCGTGAAAACCACCCACTCAAACCACCCCTTCTTACTTCACCCCCCTCCTCCCCTCGTTCCATCACCCGAACGAACGAACAGGTGCTCTTTTGTCTGCTGTAAATTGCGCCCCTGTAATCCAAAGTAAAGCGGCGGTTTTATCCCGTGGCCCCTGAGAGATGGATGTACCACATTTTACGAGGAAAATTAATCGCCTTTACGCTAAGGCGTACATTATCTTTTACCTGTATGGAAAAAGACTGAATTTCGTATTCCTATATCGTTCTGAATCACTTCGCAAATGGAAGAAATTGTATGACAAAATATGACTGATCATCATTCGAAGATTCATCACGACCCGCATTACACCTGTCTCGTCACTCGATGCTGGACGATTTATTTCCACATGCTTCTCTCCTAATTGAGTATTAATATGATTTCAGTTGATTGGTTGATTGTGGAGCGCTGGGTGGTAGAAAAAAAATTGACAAGTAAAGAAAATAGCACATGCGTGCGTGTGTGAAACTATATGATCAAAAGCCTTGATAGCTTAGCATGGGTATATATAGTAACTAAGCTGAACACCGAGTTCGGTTTCGATTGTAGGTACATAATTCATCGGGCGTGCACCATTGTTGGAGCTTCATTAATACAAATGGCGTCTGCTGAATTCTACCCTCCCTTCCCTCCCTTTCGCCCCTTTCTCCATCCTTCTTCCCCTGCCATACCACCCGACGTTCGGTCTGTTCGTTGTATGCAGCGAATCCCTCGTATCCTCGCCCCGAAACACACGGATACTATGACACTGGAGCGGTTTTACCCTAACACGCACCCAGTTTCAGTTCTCGAATTCAGTCGTAACGTATACGTGTAGCTATAGATATGGATATATAGATATAGGAATGAATGAATGTATGTACACGAGACATATTTTCCCAGTCCTTGTCGACTTTCATGAGACCGTCCATCCGCAATAACATATTAATATCTGCTCTCCCGGAAAGACTTATAGACGTTAGTAGGTACCTACGTACATGTATATAGACGAAGGTCGAGCCCGGATCAGCCTGATGGCCGTTACGAGGGACCCGAAAACCCACGATGACACTCCATTTTGCCATGATTTTAAGCGTCGTAAAGCAACCGCCACACGTTCCATACATCCTATAACCCACGCAGGATCTCGGTACCACATGATGCCACCGAACAAGCCGATCGACGCCACGATCTTCCTGCGGTTAAACGCTGAATTGACCCTGAGGAATTTTCAGGGTCTTTCAAAGTAAACCGGGATCAATATTTATCTCTCGTACTTCTTTTATTCTCTTTTTTTTTCTTTTGAATCATTTTATTCATTTTTATCTCGTATGCGCGAAGATTAGATTGAGTTAACGATTGTTTTAACTAATTTTCAGTGACTTTTATGAGGTCTAGATCTGGGATTGATGGGGTATGTGGAAAAGGTCGTTCTGCCAGGACGGTCAGGGCCGCCAGCAAAAAAGCGTTAGACATTTGATTATAGATTCAATTCGCATTTATTTCTTAGCAGTTGTATAATTGTTATATAATATTACAATGGCGTTCAGAACGACAACCGCCCCTAAAAATTCATACAATACAGGAAGCAGATGCGGCCCTGGCCGCTGGGATACAGACATTAGATCAGATCGTAAATAATTATTATCTATTATATTACAAAAACAAAAAAAAAAAAGAAGAACGGAATAGAGAGAAACAAATTATACATAATTAAGTGAAGAAAGAAAAATAAAAGAAACAAAAAAAAAAAAAAAAAAGAAAGAAACAACGGGCAAAAAAAAAAACAGAGGGAATAAAGTTTTGCACGTAAATCGTCCACACTTATACATAATAACTACGATAAGGTAATTAAGTTACCTACGGCCTACTAGCTAGTTACGTATTTAATAATATAGTACAGTGGAGCAATGGAGATTCGTTTAGAGATCCACAAAATAAATAATTAATAATATTACATTCCTCTTAGAAATACTTCTTTTTTTTCTTTTCTTTTTTTTTTCCATGTTTATCTATATATGCTTAGCGGCTACTCGTATACATTCGTAACTAGAATAAAATTACTATTTAGGGTCTCGCGCCTAGCCTTCAGAGCTATAGGCGAATAGGTACTGGGTAGGTACGTAATCAAGGTATATATTCATTTCATCTGCATTCTCGCCGGGGGTATTTTTATTATTAATAATAATAATAATAATAATAATAATAATAATAATAATAATAATAATAATAATAGTAGTAATAATAATGATAATAATAATAATAATGTTATATCTTTCAGTACGTCGTTAGTAAGAATTTTCTTAAAAATACTTCGAAGAGGCGTCGCAAGTAAAGCAATTTTAATTCAAGGTGTACTTTGTAGTATATCTCGCGGACAACGATCATATTGCAATCTTTCCATTAGTATACCTATACTATAATAAGTATTACAAGCTAATAAGTATTAACAAAACAAAAACACTCGAATATTTCGATAATAAGTACCATAAAGATATCGTTTTCACCACTCTAACTAATCATTACTCCGTATTCGACAATTACGAATGGTGTAAACGTTCCTCCAGGCCCAATGCTCACTCTTTCTCTCATTCTCTCACTCTATCTCTCTTTCTCTCTCTCTTTCATAAGTTCAACAACAAAAATAACAAAAATATAAAACAACGATTATATCGAATTATTATAATATTAGGTATAAACAAAGGGGACCGCGTCCGAGAGTTGACAATATAAAGTACACAGGGAATAATTGTACAGTAAAAATTGTAAAATGATATTAAAAAAAAAAAAAAAAAAAAAAACATACTAATTAACAGAATTTCGATAGATACAGATAATAATAACATTTTGAAAGTGTCTGAATTATTTCGAATCACCTAACGATTTCTATTCTCATTCGTAATATACCTAATTGGTAATTTTATAATTTACAACAATTTTTAATTTTATTTTTTAAACACGTACAGGTCAGCACGTTCGTTTATAAACTCGTTTTAATTACGTATTTTCGGTTATACTCTCGTATCCTCTATCATTTGCGCATTTCATTTCATATAAGAGTGTATATTCATTATTTATATATACTTACGTATATATTATCAAATATATATACACGGATTATTCTAATTGCAACGTCCTTGAGCCCCTGATCACCTTTAACTCTCGCTCTCTCTCTTCCCCCCTCTCTCTCTCTCTCTCTCTCTTTCTCTTTCTCTTTCTCTCACTCTCTTTATCTATTCTAATACTGCACACTACGTTACAATAGGCCAAGACCTACTGTAGGCGGCTAATTGATAGGTGTAGACCGAACATGTTGGTTGGTTGGTTTTGGGGTGTTGGGCATGTGAGCTACGGGAGTCCGGGATTCGTCACTCACCGGAGCAGCAGTCCGCTAGCCGCAACCGATTAATCAGTTGGCCCTCGTCTATCGATAGATGCGATCGATACTTATTTGGCATTACAGGGTAGGTAATACTATAGCATTCTATAGTTTGGTGCAGTCTGCCACTCACCTGAAACAAAAAAGGAGAAGAATTTCTTTTCATTATTTCAATCAATTAACACATCTTATTTAATTATTGATATAGAACGAACGACGAAAAGAGTTTAGAAAAAATCTTAACGATGGGTCAACTCTTCTCCATACGCGCATATTGCCTAATCGGGTATAAGTCCCCAACGAAACGACGATCCTATGAGACAGCGACTAACGCACAAGCTAGAAGAAGATATTTAGAAAAACATACAACCTCGCGTAATACTTCTTCTAGGTACTTGTGTTACGGAATTTAGATGGGATTCAAAGTATGCGTTTCAAAATGTCGCAATACCCTCGGGGGTCTCTATCGCTCTGCAAATTCTTGTGAAGTCATCGGACGATGGTTATGGAATCACGTAATGGGTTAGTCACTATTTCAACCGCGAGAAACACGCGGAATTATTTCTTATCGTATTCTATACTTCGTCCTTTAATTTTTAGTTGACCGAAGAATAATTATTTCAACCCCTGAGGTACGAATTCATGTATTGATTTAATTATGGTTTTTATATTCAGGTAAAAAGGTGTTAGAATATATTCAAGCATCATTCTATGTACTTGGCGATCTTTTGTTCGCCTTTTATACGTGTTATTCGTCTTTGAAAGAGCCATTTTTCATGGTAATAAATTAAAAACTTTTCTATCCACAGCCATTTATTTGTATCTATACTAGACGTGAAATATATAGCATGATCTTAAACCCATAACTCAATAAATTTTTCAAAAGTATATACCTATATATATACGTATGTATACGCGATTTATCTCGACGTATATACCTTCAGAGACGAAACGTCGCCGTGTCCGAAACTCTCCAAAACTTCCGACCGGGAATTCCATTTCCATGAATTTCTAAAACCGGACGCTGTTCGACTTTGTAATTTCTCTCAAAACTCACGTTATTATTTACTACCAAAGTATCATACGACACTCAGTCGCTTAAGAACGCAGAACTGCATTGAAGAGATCAAAAAAAAAAAAGGAGAAAAAAGAAAATAGGCACTTCGGACAGAGCCACATAGTCGATACTCCGCATCGTATCATCGACGAACGAGGAGAGGAGCTGCAGGGCGAATCTCTGCATCCGCGCGTACGCTCACCTCGTCCATGCAGAAGGGTGGCTTGGTGGCTGGTTCAGCTCCTTTCGTAATGGGGGCCGATCGCACGTGGTGCCTTGTCCGACACACGCACGTTGCGTCCGTTGGTAGTGGATAGCGTAGATGTACGTGCTTGTATTCGTCGGGCAAGGAATATCGTCGCTAGTAGGTATAGAGCCTCGCAAATCCAATACGTCCTTTTCATACTGAATAGAAAGAAGAGCGATACGAGAGGAAAGAGCGAGGAGGATATCCGCTGCACGAGAAAAGGAGAAGAGCGAAGAAAGAAAACGAAGATAAAAAGAAAAAAAAAAGGAGAGGAAAGGAGAGGCTCTCACGTGGCGTGGCGAGCCAAGCGAACCGCGACCAAATATCCTCCCGAAAGTAGAAATACCATTACTCATCCTTATAGAACGCGAAAAAGTTGTTTGTCCTGCATCTCTTCGTTCGGCCGGAGCCGGAGCTGGAGCTCGAACCCCGTCGCACCAACACCAACGACTTCAGATTCTCTCCTCTTGGCAGAAACGGGCCATTTTACCACTGCGTGTAGGCGCTATCTTATTTTGCCGCAACGTCTATCCCTGCTGCAGTCTAGGTCTATATGCGCTTCCATTTCCATCCCTTTTATTTACCTTATTCACTATTTCTATGTCTCTTTATTCCTCCCCAAAATCCACGACGTTTCCTTTATCATAACCAGACCCTGAGACGTTTTGTTTAATTGAATCTCCTGCAGATCTTCATTTTCACCCTCAAATATTTCTTCACCAGTTTTCTCGAACTTCGTTTCTTCCTGTTTGCAGAGACCTCCATGGAGGTAGCTTTTCGTTCGTCTTACAGTTTGCCCTTCGGACTAGAGTTCCAAGGCGTTCACGATCTCTCGCGTATAGGTATGTATGTAGTTTAGGTGTAGGTACGCGTATACGAGTATCCGAAGGAGACATCCCCGCGCATTTATCAGGATTTCAAAGCGACTAGACTTTTTAAGCCGCAATAAATTCCTTACGCGCGTAGGTACAGTACCTACATACGTATGTAGGTATTCAACAACGACACTATATACCAACTACCTACTTCACGTTTCATGGATAGGTAGGTAGGTCGGTAGATACAAACTTACCATTCTCTAAAGAATCGATAAGATTTATTCAGTACTGAAGTCTACGACCATTGAGTTCACCCGATCCTTTCACTATTTGCGTATAATGATATCGTGTCTGAAATCCCCCCGGACTGTATCAACGTTGGAGTATAATTTAAAAAGAATCTTAACTCATGACCTACTCTTGTCATTCTTCCCAAAAAGATACCAAGACTTTTTACTCTACTGTATTATAAGACATCTCCTTCTCTCTCTGCTACAATACCTACCTACCCCGAGTAAAACTAAAAGACTAACCAAAGTTCATGTCTCTGTGCAGACGGAAGAACCGTAGGGTGGGGAAGCAACGGTTATTATCTATCGCCCTCGTTACCACAGGTTGCTCGTAAACCGGCCGGCCGACGGCCGCATTGGGGGTTCGGGACGCCCGGGTGAGGGTAGTCGTACCTACCCACCCACCTACGGGATGTTACGAAGGGTGCCAACCGACGACACAGTCAAACGTGCTCGTGGTACGGGGTGGATAGGTACACTTCACCGTGCGAATATGGGTTCGCTAATAAATTCTCAAGTAGCCATTAAATTTTGCTTTGTTTCCGTAAATTTCAATAAAACTGCATTCTTGATGCATCAGCTAGTACTAATTAGCTGCGGCGTTTGCATAATCGAAAATATCGCCCATATACCTCTTCTACTTTATATTGCAGAGATTATATTGGAAGTTGTACCACTTGCCACTGGAGAAGGCAACTGGTATGGAAAGGGGATAGAAGATCGGATTGAGATCGAGTGAAACTTTTTATCGAATAGCTCGCGGTGCATGAGCGCGAATTGCGCGTAACCCCTGCGGGGCAACAGCGCGGTGATCACGACGGGGGTCCAGCCACGGTTCTGCCCCGTATACGGACCAACATGGACCAACGCGGAGAGAGAAAGAGAAAGAGCGATAGTGAGGGAGAGAGAAAGCTGCAGGATCAGAGAGGAGCGTCGCCATAGCCGACACACCGCAACGTGCCAGCGTGTAGCGCAGGCTGGGGCAGCCGTTGCAACGGAGCCCATAAATCTCGGAGGATATAGATGGCTCCGGGTGTCGCGTGAGCCGAGAGCCAAGAGCCACCCCATGCGGGGTACGTACCTCGGTACGACGGACCGCCTATCTTCCACCCTTCGACCCTTCCAACCCCGCAAACCCTCTTCCAAAACCCCCACGCCCGCCCACTTGTTCAGAAGTGTCTGAAACCCTATGGAAGATCCGACCGACCATGACCAAATTGGTATTGGTAGTTCATCTTACTAAGCGATATGAGGAATTCAAAGGCATTTACTCTTTCATAATTAGACATGTCCGTCACCTTTTGTGTGGATCAAAAAACAGACAAAGCGGAAAATTCTCTTGTGATTTGGAATTTCGATGAAATTGGTTCAAATTACTACTCCTGCCACATTCAAGAAGTGCCAGCTGAAGAAATTTCATCGGAATCGTATGATAGATCGAAGAAAGGTTACCGAGATGTTAGTACTTCACTGAAAAGACATTTTTCCATCTCGATTCCAAACTCTTCGATAATTTGGCGAAAATTCCAAAACCGGATCAACAAATTATGCTAGATGCTGATTCAACAAGAAATTTCTGTGGCATTGTGCTAAAGCAATGAGAGGTTAACACCTCGCGGTGGGTATTTCCGGTCTAAAGTATCTGAAGGCAAATTAATGGTGAGAATAAGAAACGTGGTGCGCTGTACAGTGCGACTGTGTCCCCGCGGCGTTATATGCCCAAGCGACGTTGCGGCGTCTGACGAAAATATTATACCAGGTATCTCTCTTCGTGTTACGGTGATATCGCCGAGTGACGCATTGCCTTGGATATATTCTACAACCACGCAGCTCGCAGCTCGCAGCTCGGTTCTCGCACACCGCAGGGTTGCCCTCGTGCTGCTTGGTCGGTGAATCGCGTATGGTTGGTATATCCACCTACCTACCTACCTACCTACTATACCTCAGAATTCTTAAACATACGCGATATCTTTTGAGGGTCTCGCGGTGTCCGCGAGTGCACGAATAGCGGCGCAAGAGCTCCCTGCCGAGACAGAAACTGCATGTTGGTACGAATCCAGTGTGGGAGTGAAACGAGTACGGGATGGTGTCTGGCAGCCAGTGCAGCTAGCCAGCCAGCCAGCCAGCGGACGAACGAACGAACGAACGAACGAGCCAGCCAGCCAGCCGACGAAGGGAGAGAGGAAACCGATGATGAATCACCCGCCAAGAGAGTGAAATAGAGAGAGATGAAAAGCTGGAAGGGAAGCGAGTAAGAAAAAGGGAGAGAAGCAATAAGGGGCAAACGCAAAAAAAGGTGGAGCGAAGACGGAGCGCGACAGAGCGAGGCAAGGACTTATCTGTACGACTCTCTACGTCCGCTTTTTCTTTTTTCCGTATCTTTCTAGTATAGGGTAGAGAAAAATTCTAGATCTTTGGATACGGAACGGAGCATTTACACATATTTCATCCGAGGAATACATAGATTTATCGTCACTCATCCAGGAAGACCTTAACCCTCAATACTCTGTCGTGGTGGGCAACGTGATGTAACATTAAATACATAAAATGTACATACTGGTTGCATATGATGGGAGTATTGAAAGATGAATATGACCACTGCATGCTGCGTAAAGTTTCGACTCGTTTGATTTTATCGCTTCTATCGATAGTGTAATGGGATGGGAGGAAGAGAATGAGAGAAACTTAGTTAGTTAGAAACTTGCCTATATGGCTTATATAGCGACCCGTCGAGTCCGTGGAATTGAATTTTTCCCACGGGCACCTGCCAGTCGTACACCTAAGAGACTTAACTTTCTATAAAGAAAGAAATTGGGGTCCTCGTACTGGGTGACTGACTGACGCCACGGTAGGGTATACGGGGCGATAGACGAGGAAATAAGAGGGGGATAAAAAAGGAAACGAAATAAAAAAAGAAAAAATAAGTAAAAACGAAAAACTAAGAAAGGAAGAAAAACAAATGGAAAGAGAAAAAGACAAGTTGGTATCGCGTCAAAGTGGAGCGACGAGTATAGGTATAGTTTATATGGATAGAAGTTGTGTTCGCTCGGTCACGGGTAATGGTTTTATGAGCGTCAAGGGTGATATAAAGAAAATGAAAAACACCGTGCTGCCAACATGCACGGCCCCGGCGTATATAACTAACTACGTTCTGTCCCCTCTCCTCGTCTCTGCCTTCTTCTTTAAGTTAGGTTCGTTCGTTCGTTCGTTGTTGCAGCATCCACCAGAAGCCACCAACGAACGAACGAACTAAGGTGCCTCTGGTTGGTGTAGAAGTGCGAGTTGGCGATTGCGTGGGTGTATTGGTGGAAGTTTCCTCTACGTAGTATAAGACCCCATACCCCGAGACGCCGACTCCCTGCGGAGTGTATCACAATTAGCTCGCGCTCTTTCCCTCCACCCTGTACCAGCCACCCGTTCGCCACCCCATGCAGAAACTTTAGAAAGCTTATTTCAATATTACGATGAATAAGCGAGCTTGCAGCGGGACCCTGGCTGTATTAACGCACGGTAAAAGTTAGTAGACGCACACGCCCTACTGACTTTATACTTAAATATGCTTGTACGCGTCTATGTACCATGTAATCTCATCCACTCGTCGTTTCCTCAAACTTTTGTATACCTGAACACGAATTTTTCACCAAAATACCACGGATTCTCACGTATTTCAATATCGCAGAGACGCGTCCACGTTTACCAGCGATAAATTCACTAAATTAAAATACTAACGTTGCACTGCGGTTTTATTTCCCGTACTCTGGGTAATACGATACGCGACTACTTCTGATTGACTGATTGTCTTCTTCTATTTTCTGTATAGTTTCACGTTTCTCCGAACTTTTGACAAAGTTTTGGAGAGAATTTAGATAATCAATTCCTTCTAATTTGGCAACGCTGTAGTGTATTCGAAATATCTACCCATCGCCGACGTATGCTAGCTAGGCTCTGGCTAGCCGGGTCTGGTGAAGTAAAGAAAAAAAAAAGAAAGGCGAAGAAAAAGGTATATAAAAAAAAAGAAATAAAAGTAAAAAGGTAAGGTCAGGCTGGGTTTTGTGTCCGGTGGTTCTCTAGCGAGCGGCTCCGTACGTTGGTGCATCCCATCCCAGCGGGAGAGAGAGAGCCGCCCTCCATCTCTCTTTCTCTCTTTCTTTCTCTCTTTTACTCCTTTGGCCACGAAGCATGGGGATTCTCGAAGTTTTTAGAGTGCAGCCCCTCATTGTTGTGTAAATGCTGCCCAGTGGCGTCGAATATACGTACCCCGAACCGCACTCAAGTACCTATCCTAGCTACCCACCTATCCACCTACAGAGTGCGGTAGACCACTAATTTTAAAAATGCTAATATCTCCACCAAACCGGATATTTCGCGGTTTATATACATATGTACGGAATTTAAAGCAACCCTGTACTTCCCTAATTGCAATTAATTAGTCCGAGGTGTTCACGCCGTCAAATTTCAGTTCGACAACTAAAATTTCCATCCTGGTTGGGTTGTCTCGCACATCAATTTTTTTTTCCAGTTTCTTCGCGTTGATAAGATGAAGAGAACTTCTTCAAAATACACTTTCGCAAAAAATTTGAACAAGATTATTTTTTTTCTTGAATCACTGAAATGGGACTCCGAGCACAAATCTTCTTCCCTAACTAAACTAATCGATACAACTTCCTTTCCCAGAAATGAGGCACCCTGTATATTTTGGGATCCTCTAAACCTAGTTGGGCCCGACCTGGGAAGTCGTGCAGCATCTAGCGGATATTTCGTCAACCCGTAGGCCTCCCTACTCCGGTCGTTTCTCAGTCTATCTTTCCTTGCTCCCTCTCTCTTTCTCTCTTTCCCCATCTCTCTCGTGGAGGTATCCTTCCCTCCGCGGGACTTTCAAAGGCGTAACACTTTACGATCGTTCGAGTGGTATCACCTAATAACTGTGCTCATAAATGTCACGATAAAATCAACAAAGAAGATTTAACGTCAGTCGTTATACCCATAATGAAAGGCGTAACATGGTAATGAAGCGTAATCAAAACAAATCGTAAAACAGCAAGACGCGCGGTAAACGTAGTACCTACTACGGCGTTCCGGGAACAAGATCTACGTGCAAGACAGTAGGTACTACTCATACCTACAATCGTTGTATCACCTGTTCTTTGTACCTTAATGGGCACGTCGAACAAACCCGTCTTTATCTATGATTTCCATCTAACATCTAAGTGCCGATGTGACCACCCATCAAACTCTCATCAATAAGGAGTGATTTGATTGATGGTGTTTGGTTATCCCGACGTTAATCCATGGTCTAGGCTTCAAGGTGTGAATAATGAAGAAAATCAATCGCGGGCCATAACGTGTCTGAGTAAAAGGCAAATGTGCTCCTCTACAGCGTCTTGTTAGGGGGGTACCACTATCGGCTGAAGCTCGACTACCTAGTGTAGGGTAGGTCAGGAGATGATTGCAGGAAGGAAGCAGTTAGGCCCGGTTGAAGTCGTTAAGCCAAGTTTACGAGGTGCTACTGCGGGAACGCAACCTGTAAATCTCGAACGCTCTCTCGATTCGGTTGGTGCCTCTGTAAGAGGGGTATCCCGCGGGCTAGACTTTCGTTCGTTTGTTGCTTTCGGAAAGAACTGGTGTAAGAGGCAACTGGCAACTAGCAGCCAGGCATGGCGCGTGCCTATGGTGTAGTATTGTACGGTCATTGTTCACTGCAAAGAGATAGAAAGTAAGGGAAGGAGAGAGCGAGTAACGCACGTGAAAAAACGAAGAAGAAGGAAAAGAGGAAAAGGGAAGAAGTAATGGGTTGCAATCCGAGTCATCTAAGGGTAGGTTCCTGCGATGGTGTTGTGGCAAAAAATAAGCTACTTGTCGCACCGCCGACGCCTTTATGGATCGTAAACGTCTCCTTTTACAACCAATACAGATCACCGGCCACCGTTTGACGTCGAGGCTTCATCATCAATCTGTCGAAATCACATTTTACTACCTAATAAAACGTCCGCGGGTGGTTCCAGTTTATTTTTATTTCATAAACCCAGACCGAAGCCAGACTACGCTACGGTATTGAACTAGACACCTACACGTATTCATATGTATAGAATAGCAAGGGTAATCGCCGCGCATCCGACTCACCTACACATACTATAAAGCACACTGACACGTGCCCATACAACACGTGCGTAGAGCTTTAGCATGTCCTTAGTTACCGGCTGAACGATGAAAACAAACCATAAAGCGCAGTTACTGGTGATCGTCGGACTACCAGCGAAACGTTGTCGCTTAGTTGGTAGAGAAGGTCTCTAAATTGACTATTATACCGATCGAGGAACGGCGGATGGGGCGAGGCGGGCAAGGGGAGGGCGCCGGTAAGATAGGACTGGTTTATTGCCAGCCGAAAAGCGTTAGGTTTGTGCTGCCCTCTCGTCAGTAAACGATGAAACAATAAAGTAGTCCCTCACGGCGTAGGGGTACATTGAAGTTTGTCGTATAGCAAAATTAGGCAAATTTTTGGTCCGTTTTTTTTTGCTTGTTTTTGGCAAAAATAATGATTTAATTTTTTTTTTTTTCGTTTTTTTTTCTTCTTTTTTTCTCTCGAGATAATCACGGCAGTGATTTTTATTTCCTTGTTCTTGTTTTTGTTCTTGTTGTTTTTTTTTTTTTTCCCTTTTTGAGGCAATTATTTTTGAAAAATTCCGAATACTTGGAACCGCGTGACAGGATCCTTAGGGCGCGTAATATTACATAACGAGAGGCCAACCCTCCTAGGAATCCCTCCTCTCTATGCCACGCCCATTTTCCTCCGGAGGGTCAAGCAGCCATAACTAAAACGACGACAGTTAACGCCGCTAGATGGCACCGCCGCCCTTACAGAAGGCTCACTGTACACACACTGTTCCATAACCAGCCTATAAAACCCGCTAAACCCCTGCTTACAATTAGTTGTGCTTCCCTCTGTTCGGATTTTCTACCTCTTGGGTGAGCGGCTCAATTAACTACAAAATTAGTCAATCCGCGATGGACTTTTGCGCCGCGCGAAAGACGCACTTAACACGATCTACAGATGAAATGCACATTATAATTGGCAATGAAATTTTTCTTCGTTTGTTTTATTTTCGTTTTTTTTTACCACTTTTTTCAATTCCAAAAACACGCTGTTACACTGTGCCAGCCGTGATGTCATCTAGCGCGTCGCGACCAGGTGCACAGGGCATGTACATTTACGTGCGGTACCCCATTAGGTATCGCAGATCGTATCTCGGTCTTTCCGCCTGCCCAACTCTCCTTTTGAATTTCTCGTATTATGAATTAATTTCATTAACGAAGCGTCGTTCATCGGTCATCGAGGATCGTACATCGGTCTTTTTGCCGGTCCAGCTGTCTTTTAGTTTTTTTTTTTTTGTGATCTCTTGTAAGATCACTTTATTACTCAAAATTGGTTCATCTGGCATCGCAGATCGTATCTCGGTCTTTCTGCATGTCCGGCTTATTACAATTTTTGAAAATCGACAAAAACGATTCATGTTAAAAGTTTAAGATTCTTGTGGTATGACCAGCCATTATCTTCAATTGAATATTCTTATGTAATCCTCTTCATGAATCGTTGATAAAACACCACGTACTTAGAAAAAATTGAGTTTTTTTTTGTGGAAGATATGTCGATACACTATCAGATTGTCTTCGTTGTCTTTCACTCCGTTTGACCAGCTCAGAGAATTCTCAACGCACTGAACATTAGTCACTTCATTATGCTTTTTACTATTCATCATTTAATTGGTACTCGACTTTACAACTTGTAAGAATCTTTTTCAAGTCCAATAAGACCACGCAGCTTCAATCTTGTTAATTATTCCTCAGCGTAGTGTTAACATTAATCATATACAGAGAGATTGAAGCGTTGGTTTCCACTTAGTCAAAGCCAACTCGGCTTATTCCGGGTTTTCCGTCTGTTTATTGCAGGCCGACGATCTGCATTTTTTCTCTGGTTGAATTGATTTGCTTTCGGAAGACACCGATTCGAAAAAAAATAAAGAAAAGTGGATGGCCAGCTGCAATAAACAGACGAAAAACCTGGAGTGTGCCGAGTTGGCTTTGACTGAATGTAAACCAACGCTTTATTCTCTCTGCATACACATGGTTGTTAATTATAAGGCGTCCATTAACAACGATTTAACAGAAAGCCAACATCTCATTTGAATCGTATATACCTATTATACTGGCTGACCTTCTGATCTGTCAGACATGAGATAACAAATATTTTACAAATGTTTTTATTGACTGAGGTATGAACAACGCGATGGAAACTCGTTGCGTGACGCGGACGATCAAAAAATTTTCATACAATCAGCACTCATAGAATGATAAGATTCTCACAAAACTTTTCAACATGAAAAATCGCGAGACTTCGGGAAATTTCACTTCAGCAGACTGACTTGTCGGTTGTCGTTTTTTTTTTTTTTTTCACAAATCGGGCCAGTCTGGACCCATGAAGCAAAATTGCATTTCGCAAAATTTCGAGGATGATATAATACATTTACTCGATGTCGTTGATGAATTCTACAACCATTCCCTTTGACGAGTGTAGCCCGGCTAGCTGTTGCTCTCGTTAATCGGCATTCAAACAAACTATAGGGCCCAGATGTAGCGACCATTCACGTGTGGGTATAAGTGCAGACGAAGGTTCGTAGCGTAATAAAATCCGACGTCTGGTATTTGAATGAAGTTGGGTGAGGATCGAAATTGGATCTGATTTGTCGACAGAGTCGTAAAGTACTTATGAATAGAGTAAATTTGATTTTATAGATTGGTTTCGTTCGGGAGAAAAATATCAGCGACAATGTAGTGTACTGCAAGTTTATTGACCGTTGCAGTGTTGCAGCGGATATGCCGTACAATACGCCCATAGAAGTTTTTATCTTTAGTCTAGACGCGGCCGTATTTTAGGAGTGATTTAATATATGAAATTGGTTGTTACAAGTGTTGAGAGGTGAGATTTGTTTCAAGTATTTACAAAGTAGCTCAGATAATTTAAACACCAGTGGTTTTAGGTTTCTGCAAGAGGTGAAAAAGAAACGCGTTGCACTAAGGAAAGAAGAAGAGAAAAAATTTAGTAATTTATTAGACCGGGTGTAAATTTCTGTAGAACGGTTATATTTTTGTTTGAAATTTTCGAAACATACTTAAACCAAGCCGTCTGTCGTTTTCGACATTATTTTGCCAATATACAATCTGAGAATATTTTACGTCAGTGTGAGAACTTTCTTAGTTTGCTACTGCAGGCCCTGCCACTTTACGACGATGCTGCGTGATTTAGTATACAACTTAGAAATCGCTGTCTATTCGTAAATCCAACAGTTCAATAACCAGTAGGATATTTTAAAAGACAAGCAAACGGAATATAGAGACAGTAGAGAGAAAAACATGGTAGGGCGGGAGCCGAGCCCACGTTCTTCTATAGGTGGAATAGCGGAGGACGTGCTTATTTCAGGGTACAAAGCAGCTACACAAATCAGGGCCTAACCGGTGCAGCAGTCTCTCTTTTCCTTTTTTTCTATTCTTTTTTTATTTTCTCTCTTTCGTAGGAGAGCCGGGATATCGTTATTTCTGAAAACATCTGGAAGCAGCCTCGACTTCCTCCAACGTCGCGGCGCTCACTTCAGCATCCTATAGGGGCTTTTGCAGCAAGATGAATGACTGACTGACGCGAGGACTGCCTAGTTGACTAACTGAGTAACTAGTTAGTTCGTTGGCTGGTTGTCTGACTCATGACTAACTAACTGGTCAGTTCACTTTCTCGCTCTTCGTTTCTCGCATAGGATATATAATGCCCATACCTACGCACGGTTCAAGAATTTTTGTTCAAATCTCCTTTGTAGGATTTTTTCTTCTCTTTTTTTTTTTTGTTTCTTTCAATTGCCTTTTTTCCGTCTTTTTTTTTCAACCCAGACGAATATAAAGAGTCATAAAACCCTCCATTCCCGAGAGAAAGTCTGCAGCACCAGTGAGGAAAGTGTGGAAAACGTGAGCCTTTTTTTACGACCGATATTGTCGAACCGCGTGTCGACCGAAGGGTCGTTCGTTTTCCCAGAACTAAGTGGCGCTGGGACACAAGGTAAAAAGAAAAGTCCCGAAAATTTCTCCGGGTCTTCTTAGACTTTTTTTTACCTTAGTTTTTGTTTTTTTTTTCCTTTGACTCCCGAAACTTGGAGAAAGCAAATCATCTTACGAAGCTGATGACGATAAGCTACGTATATAAAATTACGCGCAAAAACCTTCACCGGTTAATTCTTCTACCTGAGAAGAAAAAAAAAAAAAAAAAACGCTAAGAGCTTTCTAATTTTTCTCCAGCTACACCGAAACCCGACCTTTATTAGTAGATACGGAAAATGACAAGAAAATAGTTGATGACAACATTGGTTGAGATTGGGATCGAATTATAACGCCGGAAATGAAACGGGGTGAGACGTAGCGAGAGACCGGTTCTAAGAAATCGGTCGATCTGTATAAGATTCTGAAAGGCTTACCTGCGAATGCAAAACGTCTACAGGCTGAAAATAGATACCCATGCCCGTTGAGTGCGGAGAGCGATGGAGTGCGAAACCGGCGTAAAAGATGATAGTGTGTAGATATTCCTGCGGGCGAGTTAACATTTCATAAGCCAGAGAGTAGTTTGCTCTTGTATACGTATGTATGTATGCATACGTGTATATCGTTTTCAACGGATATCTAGATCTCTGGCTTCCATATTATACACATCGCAGTGTATGAATATCCCTCGTGTGATTTCGAAGCCTCAAGTAGCGATGATAAGGAGATATCATTGAGTGGTTACGATAAGATAGAGGGAAAAATAAAAAGGGTGAAGTAAGGACGAACAAAAATGAAGAATTTCCACTTGTTCTTGTACGTGGATGTAGGTGGTATATCTACGTACATTTGCCGCAAGCCACATGATGCCGTAAGACATATTTCACTTACGTACTCTGGGTCTTTATACCTACGTGTAATATGGGAGATCGTAAATATCAGGGTAGAGATCCCTTGCGTTGAATTAATTAAAATAATTAACTCAAACTGAAACGAACGGCTAACACGATACCAGCATAATTCGTAAATATATACTCTGCGATTGATCGCTTAATTATCGACTTACACGTCTATATCTACAAGGACATACGCAAACGGGTTCAGAGGAAGATGTACCAATCGCAACATTCACATAATGTGTTGAAGATGCTGATCAACCGGTACATACAAGCCTTCAACCGTATACCTGTACCTACTTACATATCTGCAGATGCAGTAAAAAATGAAGCTTAACAACGTAATCACGAAGAGGCAACATTTTAACATTATAAGCGTTAAATTTTTCAACAGTAACGCCTCGGCACTATCTTCTGTGCAGAAATGTAGCTACATGTGCAGACCACAAGTAGACTTAAATATCTCTATATACCTTATACAGGGTCGAGGTACGTGTTTATTGCAAGCGCACTGCATGCGAGCTGAATAACTTTACAGATTATGAAAGCACGGGTGTTCGCGGTTTCGTCTCGTTTGAAGACATTTTTATAAACACATTCCTTTCTGAATAACAATTTTCCGATGCAACTACATTATATTCCCTCTTCTCTTTGAACTGATCAACATTTTATCATCTTTTTTTCTTCTTTTCTCGTTACATTTCTCGTCCAGCTCCTGGTTTTCATTCGATATACAAATTTAAAGAAACAAACTGTCATATCTTACCTTAGTATAGCTGTGTACATTGCGGTGCTAGCAGAGGATGGTGCGGGTGATCTGGGGGTGTCCGGTGCAGGGCGTACCCCTAGTTCCCCGCTTCTGGGCCCCCGCCACCCCCTTGCTGCTGTTGCTGTTGTTGATGGACAACGGCAGCCGCTGCCGCTGCCTTTTGTGCCTGTGCCTGTTTTTCCTGTTCATTTAATTCCTTGATAGCTTGTATCTCCTTCTTTAGCTTCATCCTTCGGTTTTGGAACCATATTTTTATCTGTCTTTCCGTTAGACATAGTGCGTGCGCCATTTCGATTCGCCTCCGCCTGGTGAGGTAGTGATTCGTGTGAAATTCCTTTTCCAATTCCAAGGTTTGGTAACGTGTATAAGTCTGGCGGCCGCGCCTGCGCAGTCCGTTGGCTCCTGTAATCATCGAGAGAAAAAAAAATGATCATTTAGCATCAAAATAGCAAAAATGAAATTCATCGACCACATCATCACGAGAGTTTCAAACATTACAACGATTTGATTCAATACTCAATTAAACAAAGTTATTTTTCACTCTTCCACCTAAAAATTAATTACATTGGCGCATCCTTACCCATGCGAATATGAAATGAATTCTAACGTCGATTGAAAATCGCAAGTGTGTCACGGATATGGGTCATAGGTATGGTAGAGTCAGGGCTGTTTTATCGCGAGGTGTAAATGTTTTTAAATAAACTGTATAGCTCGCGTTGCAGAGTAGTGTATACAGGTTTGATGGCGTTGGTATAGAATGCGAAAAACAGGAAGCGAAATGGGGATGCGCGAGGGGGTGAAGAGGATTCATTCGCGTATGCATCCTCACGGGCTGGCGGTGTACGTATACCCACCGTTGAACAGCCACTTGGGTACGGTAGCAGCATAAGCTCCGTTGGGGGCGCAGGCTCACCTTATCGGCCGTTACTGCCTCGTAAAACCCCGTCCTCTTCCACCAAGTCCTTGTGCGTACTTTCTCCCACACATTCGCCACTATGGCTATACGTATGTCCGTAATACATACCTAGCTACCTACCTACACGACATTCACCTACCTATACCCGTAAACTCATCGCTTTCCGCACCCGCGCCCACCTATATGACCCACGAGTGTCGCGTGTTGTACCTAGGGGATTCCCCGTGCGTTGCGACTAATTGGCGACAACGAAATATAAGCGTCGTGAAAGGTTGAAACGATTCTTGTCCCTTTTTTTTCGCCGTGTATGTATGTACACATGATATGCACACATCCTCATCCCGAAGGGACCAGAAACATATCGGTATAGTTATGATTATGTATGATCGAGGACATGCGGTGGTGAGATGATTAGAATTCGATATTTAAGTAAGATAAAGTAGGTAAAGGTATAATATAATATAGCATAATATTGTGTGTTCGATGTGTTATTAATGGGGTGTACCGTTCAGAGATTTGAATGTTATAAACATGATCGTGAAGTGTCGATTTACCTATCGGTAACTCAATTTGAAACATCCCCTCCAATAAATGCATTATATTCATACCAGTATCTACCCAATCTATTATTGGCGGGATATAAAGTCAGGTTGGTATGTACACATATACTATATGTAGGTATAGGGTAGATGCGTGTAGGTGTATATGTATGGGTACGGTGAAACAATGTTGCATTACACAACGCGGTGTGCCGGGGAACGCGCGCGGGAGTTCATATCGGGCGCCATGTTTATTATCGCGACGTAATCAAGTGGCCCGGCGCCCAACCGTCGCCCCCCTCATCCCCCGTTATTCTCTCTCCCTCTGGGCGTCCCTGATTCCCGTTCCAGGGTGCCACTGTTGCTGCTACTGCTGCTACTCCTGCTCCCTGCTCCCTGCTCCATGCTCCATGCTCCCTTTCCCTTCGTATACCAACACCTACACGTGGACTCGCGGCATGAGGCAGGAGTTATGGAGCGGCGTTTATAAGGGTTATTTGTCACACGGTCCGCTTGCGGGGTAAAGAGGGACCGGGGAATACCACCTTCAGCCCCGGCGTACCATACCATACCCCTGAAAGCATCTCGCTTTGCCACCCTCTTTTGGCGTGAGGCGGGGGCGATAGACTCCCGAACTTATAAATAAAAGAGGGGGTTCCCCCAATTAAGCCGCCCCCATACGTCTCGGCAAAGTAGAAAATGTGACAGGTTCGCGACTCTCTCTCGCTTATATACCCTCTCGCTTCGTCTCTTATTCTTTCCCTTTCCTTTCCTTTCCTTTACTTCGTGCTTCTTTCTTCTCCTTATCTTGGTCTCTCCCGCTAGCTCCTCACCGATGGAATGAGTGAAGAAGGGGAAGAAAGTTAGGTTAGGGGCTTGCCGGGGAAAATAAGAAGAAGCGTGCGTGGCTGTTTAACCAAGAGGGTGGATAAATTTCATGCGGGGATCGTGAAATGTGTTTCATCCTCGAGAAGCAGCTTGGCCAGGCCCTCGGATGGCTGCTGCTGCTGCTTTTTCCCTTGGCTACTACCTACTACGTCGGTATAACGTATAACGTTTTATTCGCTCTAGTACGATTAGCGAAACCGTGAAAATATTCGCTTTCGAAGATCAATATCAACCGCGTGGGCGGTTACCCGACTACTTTCCTACCCTTCACAAACGAAACTCCCAGTATAACATCCCGGATATATACCTACCTATATACATCTATATAAGGGCGGAACGATCATAGTCAGAAACTTTAAATGCTCTCAGTAGTCGACGTTTAAAGTTTAGAAACTCGTAAAATTCATCGAGAAATAACGTTCCATTTTATGAATTTTCAACTCATACCTAGGTATACCTACCCCCGTACGTGTGATTTACTGAATGAACTGATTGAAACTCTGATTCGGGGCTGATTCAGTCGCCAATCAATGAAGAAATAATCATTATCATCATTCGTCGTTGATGATTTTATTCCAGTTGTAGATTTTTGTCGATCGTGTAAAACAAAGCGTAAAAGTTCAGGGACTAAGTAGGAAGATTTTTTTTCTTCTTCCTACAAGTATACGGATTGTCTAAAGCTAAACTAAGCAAAAGTAGCGAATACCGAATGTTAGATGTTCCTCGGCGCAATAAAAGGGGAAAACCAGGGAGAGTTGTTGCCAACTCTAATAAGAAGAGCCAATACGCTGATTGCTGCCAGGACTCCCATAACTTTGTTCGTGGTTCGCAAAACACGAGCTAGCCAAAATCCTCCCTTCACAATATCAACCGTCTAGAGTAAACCTCCCCCTTATAGACATGGATCTATTATATACTATTCGTAAGCTCAGCGACGTTGATATCTATATATCCGTCTACAGGCGTGTGTCAGAGCTGGCGTATACCTATATACAGCCAATCAAATCAAAGTAAGTGAATTGGTCCGGACCACGAGAAATGTCTCTGTGCATGGAGACGATTTTCCTATACGTATATACCTATAGGCTTAGCCACGCGACCGACGACCCTCCCTTTGCTTTGCCGTGTATGAACGGACGCACGGAGCGCGGACCACCGAAGCTCGAAACTTTTGGTTTACAAGATTAGTCTGACTGCAATGCATCATCCCCGTCCCAGGAGCGTCTCTATGGTGGACGAAATTACGTGAGATTGGGAAACCTTAAGGTTTTTGTTATACCAATTCAGTATCTGCCTACACGGATATAAATATATATATATATATGGAATAGGATGATCCGGTAGCGAAAAGTTTATGCGTACAAGGTATTGGCGGGTTGGGAAACAAAAACGATTGCTACGAAGTTTCCTACCAATGAATTATTATAATAATCTATGATCGTGGATAGTGCGTTTGGCAATTGAGGAATCTAAGCCGCGACAAAAACGGGCTTTGTAAGAAAGGATGATAATCTTCTTGTTTTCGAAAATTCTTTCGAATTTTAGCAGGGAGAAATTCACCCTCCAAGTAAGCTTCCCGTTTATACTCAACGTGTACCAGTGTTACAGCTACATCGACCTACCTGCTATCACATGATTACTTTCTTCCCTGTTAATCCGTTAATCCATGAATATACCGTTCGCGCTTCGTTATATCTAGGTATAGAGAAATTGCTCGAAACAACGCCTTGGAATTAGCATCGATCGGCATGTTCTATGCTCCGCATACATCCACACTCCAGTACTTCCGTTTGTCCATCCGTCCGTACCCGATGTCCATGAATAATGGATATATCTACCTACCTACGTACGGGTTGCCTCGAGTTACATGCAGCTAGCTGTGAATTAAGCTCGTAGCATAAGAGAATCAGGCTAATGTTCCTCCCTTACAATTCTCGCCCTTGTATCAAGCTACAATTTTTCTCTCAATCTTCGAAAGATTTCTACCACAAATGGTCCTGAGGGCGTATAAGAGAGGTGGCGAGCAAACCAGATGCCCGTAGTTAACCCCGTTACCCTAAAGGTTCCGGAGTACGACCCACCCTTACTCAGTACGTATTTACGAAAGGCCTCACCCTGCCGTCACAGACCCTGAGCTTTCCTCAACTTATGAGAGACACGGTGTGGCCTGGCCCCTGTGGTGATGGCAGTGGCGGGAGCGCCATCGGTTTCCTCGTTAACTCTGCAGCGTGCTATAAGTTATTAATTACGGTTGACAAATGTGCTCCAGCTGTGTCTTCCTTGCCCTCTCGGCCTCCCTCTCCATCTCGCCGTCGCGCCGTAGCTTTCTTCGTAGAATCTCTCGCCATCCTTGAACCCCGAGGATGTAGACGACGAGAGAGAACGAAAGAGAGAAAGAGAGAGAGAGAGAGAGAGAGAGAGAGTGAGGGCAAAGGCGGGTGGGCGACGGCGGCGGCAGTGGCCTGGAGGATACGGAGGAACATGAGGAGGATGGTGCGAAGAGAGACCAGCGCGCGAGGCCGCGGGTCGTAACTCACGCCCTCCAGGGGATTACCTGCCTCGAGCTAGGGAGAGAGAGAAGGAAAGAGAGAGAGAGAGAGAGAGAGACAGGAGGAGAGAGGAAAAGAGAGAGGAGAGAAGAGGGAAGAGTGCTACGCTGAGCTACGGTCTCGCTGCGTAGCTACGCGTATCTCATACCGAGGAGTTTGTTGGGGATGTTCTGCCCGGCGTCCGCTGGGACAACAACGCGGGAGCTCCGAACACACAAGACGTGGACCAGCTAGGGAGGTGCGGGTAGATATTACGTGCTCGCGTTTCTGTTTCCAACGCCAAGAGACAAGGCTCCATCCCCTCCTTGGAACGTCAGCTAGAGCCTTCCAGTTTCCAAGCTCTGAAGAGAGGGTGAGAAGCTTGAGGGGTTCGGACGAAAGGAGGAAAGGCGGAATAGACGGCGAGAGAAAGCTTCCGAGCTAATTACCGTAAATATTTTATGCCACCCTCGGTAATCAAATAATGCCTAGTTATATTACGACAATTCGCGGCTTAATTTGTGGTCCGCTATACCACCCGAACACCGTTCAGGGCAGGTCTTATTTCGGCCATAAACTCAAGGAGATCATCTCCATTATTCATTTGGCGAGAGAAAAAAAGCGGATAGAAAAGAAGAAACGAATCCAACGATGAATGTCTTGTTGGTGCTGGTTGTTCCTGAAAATCGTTGATTTCAAATATGTACAATCGTTGCCAGATGGTTGCAGCCGGGTTGTTGTACCCGGTATGGATTGTGCAGCAATTGTATTCGTAGTTTTCGGCTGTACCTACCCGCCCGGTGCCGACTTTGGGTTGCCGCAGTAACTGTTATAATTATGCAAAGACCGAGCTCGAGACCGGTGCAACGGTGCATTGCAGGCAAAACGAGAACGAGAATGAGAAACTTGGGTTGGGGATTCGGTGGTGGAGGTGGTGGAGGTGCAGGAGAGAACGACGGAGAAAGGGTATATATGCAAAAGGAGTAAAACGTCGAAGATGGCGAAGGAGATGGAATGCAAAGGAGGCTTTCGCGCAGGTAAGCGAGCCGGTTGTAAGGCGACACCTCGTCCCTCTCTCCTCTTTCTCATCCTCCTTATTCCTCACTCCTGAATGCCCAGGGATTTTCTCTCGCCTTCTCTTTTCTTGAGAAAATAGTTTAAATCAACGGTTAAGGTATACAGGTAGATACAACCTGAATTTTTCTCCATAGCTATTCGCTTTTCTCTATACCGTAGAAAAATTCTTCACGGCTGAGAAACTTTTCGACTAGATCTACGTATCTTGCGGTACCATATTCCTACTCCTACCGCATATCTATCTTTCTCTCGTAATTCGCCCTCTTAGGGTTTATTTCTCTTCAACTTCTTCAACTTCTTTTTCTTATTCTTCTCTCTCACGCGCAGATCCTCAGCCCCGTCTACCACCTCTATATGTACACACATATATATAGGTACCAAACTGTGAACACACTCGCAAAGCACAACCATAGGCACGCATGCGTCGGACAGAGTCGAACAACGGCCAGCACAGACCATATATCTGCGTCCTAAAAGGAATTCCAGAATATATTTTACATATGCTTTATTGCCGCCTTATTTCTCGCTGGAGGCTGTAGAATCCTGGTCCACGCGCGCGTCCGCCTACCTCTGAACCCAGCCTTTTTTTCCAGCCTTTGAAAACTTGGCAAACTCCGGATCCTCGGCATAGGACAAAATTTAGCTGGTTAAGAAATGCTCGAAGGGATTTCTGATTACATCGACAATCGTCTGGGGTCGGGGGTAATGCACTTGCACACGCAGTTCGATCGGAACTCGCTAATTTAAAACGGAGTTGCACTCTGTAGCCTCGCAGCCTGTAGTCGTGTTTCGGGCAATCGTGAGAAAAAGGGAGAAATAAAAGGTCGGTGAAGAAGCCGAAGCGAAGCTCAACGTTTCGTGGGTATACCTTAACTTCCTTGAATTTCAAAGCTTCGTGGAAAAAAAAATGCTACGCTTGATTTACATACACGACGGTATAGGCAAGTAATTATACACGAACGGAGATTATTTTCCGCTAAAAATTACATCAATCGAGATTTTTGGTGAGTTGAATAAATACGCTTGAACGCGACTCAAACATGCCAACAAGTAAATCCCACCGCAGTCGACGTAATTTTGTGGCAAAAAATTCCTGCCCATATAATTGAAGTTACGCATGTAGGTAAATCTCTTTCTGCGTTCGATTCCACCTCATTCAACTGTCCATGTGATCACGGTTACCGTAATTTGCGTTTCATGTTCAAGGATACAGATAGTCGGGTTCAAAGCGGATATCAAGTGTCGCAGTGACTCATGTCATGTGAATAAATAAAATCGCAATGCGTATTTGGCAAGACGTTCAAAGAGGGTCGAGCAGCGCGTGACAGGTATTGAATGGAGCTGGAGCTGGACCCGCGTCAAAGTATATAGACATTAATGCATAATTCATGCCACCGCGGCTGCATTCCCTCATAATGACTTAACTTGGCTCAGTTAACAAGTATCGGCTAGATGATTTGATAATTTGCAAGCGGGATTACACGGGCGGCTTCTTCGCCTTAAAGCCGCACGCGGGACCATGGGTCCGTGTCAGAGGAGGGACCCAAGTCCCTTCAGGCCCCAGGGGGCCCCGTACCGGCTTCAGGACAGAATCCAGGGTGGGGCAAGCCGGTTCCATGAACGAAGACGCCATAGCTCTTCAACGACGATATTCTGCACGAGTACGTAGCTATAATAATTGCAAAAAGAAGGACGTGCGATTTATATCTTGCAGATATATTTTAAAATTGTCTGATTCACAAATTACTTGATATCTATATAGAAGTTTGATATATTCTTGCCTTTTTCTTCACGGTATTAAAAAAACAAATAATAATAATAATAATAATAATAGGATTTACGAATGAGAAAGTGACAATTTCACCCCGTATATATATCGAAGGCGTGACACTATTGCAGTTCTTTGAAAACCGTGATTCTGGTTATATTTATTAACACACGCGAGGATTATACGAATAGCGTTGAATGTGATAATGAACTACAATAAATCAGAAAGTTAGCAAAACTAGTGCTGCAGCATAGCTACTTCATTCACGGTTCGCGAATAACGCGATGGCCGATTTTCATGCCAAAAAATACTACTAACTCTAACTTTTCTGGCATACCCACTAGTTACACTTGACGTTTCGGTTGAAACCTGTAATGAAAATGATATTCGGTTCTATAATTGTAAAAATTATTCTCGTTCGTTGGTAATTGCCAACTCCAAACATCCGTTTATTCTATTACATATCATACGCCAACTAGCTGACGTAAAATTTTCTTACTTCTATTCGATTTTTCCTTCTTTCTTTGAATCCTTTAAAATTCAATTTTTAACTTTCAATTCTGGACAGTAAAATGCAGCTTATCTCACTTTAGCGGTTTGTCGAATAAATTCTGACATCCAATGTCATTTCCAGAGGGCTTGGTCCTCTTCTTCTTTCGATACCTCCACATTGATGATCAATTAAACTCTCGCGCTCTGATCCGCGTGATATTTTTTACACCCGCAAATGAGGTAGATATGCACATACACATACATTTGGTATTGAAAAAAAATTCTTCTCAAAGATCTCCGACTGGAGAGTATCTCGGGTACCTTGAACCGTTGCGAGAACTTGGGCCTGAAAGATAACTGCGGCTAGTTCGAACCGACCCAACTACCATCGTCCAAGAACGTCCGCTATCTACGAACAAGTCGAAGAAACGGAAAGGATTGTCGTTCGGCTGGTTACGTACAGGTTGGTTCGTTGGTTCTTTGGATGGTTGGTTGGTTGGTTGGTTGGCTGCTTGCTTGGCTGGCTGGTTGGTTCGTTGGACGTTGGTCGTTGGTCGTAGTAGTTTCGCTGTAGGAAGATGAACGAGGCGGCGGAGCAGGAGATCTTATCCCCTGCAGCAGCGGCCACTGAATCATCCGCTTTGAATAGAGGGCCTCGCTTCACTCCCTACATAATACGTGTGCATATACATATACACGTACGTTAAGAACACTATGCAGGTGCCTAGGTGTGTAGTACGTCGTCGCGCTACGTACGTACAATTACATGCACACATTGTGCACCTTATACACCTTATACCTTGATGCTAGCTGGTGTTAGCGAGGCAATATAACCCTGACACTTATACTTATACCTGTATAACTATCCGTTATACAGAAACCACGGCACGCACTAAATCGGACTCCTCGGCGACACTGCTCGCACACGCGAGCACCTTGCGACGCCTACCTCCGATCCGAGCGTAGACGGTTATCCTCGCCGCGTCCGAAAGCGTTATACTTGCGGAGGTTTAGGAGTCGACATGAATGACACACAACGCTAGATGATCATTCGAGGTTTTTTCTGTGACTTCAATCCGAACGTTTAACCATAATAGGGGATTTATAGCGGCGAGGTGCAGGCGCGATTATACCTACTTCCGAAGAATTAGTATTACGACTCAGAGTATATCAAGGTATACGCGAGCGATTAGCAACGACGATGAAAACCCTTGAAGCAGGTAGAGGAACTAGTAATACAAGTAATGCAAGTAAAACGGGTAGAACTGGTAAATATAAGCCGGGTACGTTCTCCGTTTCGCACGTGATTGAACGGGGCAGTAAAACATCGTCTCCAGGTTCTAAACAGGTGTAAAATTACTTTTGAACGAGACAGTTATTAGGTATATACCTACCTACCGTGTGTACATAGATATCAGTGCATTAAAACTCGGCCTAGATTAATTGAACGTTCGTCTGTACAATTTTATACACGCAAGTGCCGGAGTTAACGGTCCAGAAAATCGACGCTTTCCTGTCTTGAAGCGTGGATAATTTCGGATAAGAAGTACCCTTCTCGAGTTGTAGGTAGGTACCTGTGTTTCCCTCGATAATCATTTAATAATGTGAATAAACTTCGTATTTCTAAAGTCGCGTGAAAGAAAATGACTCTGACGAAATTCGAGAAGAATAACTAATACCTGTATTTATACAGTTCAATTAGTTACGAATAATTGCCCCGAATGATATATCGAGGGAAACGTGATTCGCTAATCGATTTCTCCTTGAAGTGTTACAATTACCTTGCGTTTAATTACTTGCACTCGCGTATGGGTAGATGCATAAACGGTAATAATTAAGGAAACAATTAAAAAACAACTCCCTATCGATAGTAAGCAATTAGATAGGCTATTTTTAACACGGAAATATCTACCTATACAAGAAAGTACTTTAGCACGAATGAGATCAGATTAGGAATTATTCCCACGCGGCGAATAGCATATATCGCGTCAGATTGTTACCGAAGAGTTTGAAGAGCGATAAAATTAGTAAGACGAAAGTTTTCCAATCCTTTTAAAGTCATAGTAATTATAAACATTGGATTAATGCAAATGCAAGCTTAAAAGCTTAATTGCTTTGATAAAGTATGGGGTGGGCATTAAATTCAAATACATGTAAATTAATTCAAATTTATGAGAAATAGGTGGACACGGAGCACTTACAGAAAAAGTGAAAAGTAAAAATGAAAAGATTAGTCCCTGCAGAGGCCGACGTACGGCCAGCCCTCGACAACAAATTCTTTTTCATCTTTTATAATTTTACTCACGCCATCTTGGATCCTGCGTTTGCTCTCCAATACCACATTGCCAGAGCTGCGTTCTCGCGGTGGCATGGTTTGGTATATAGGTACCTTGCACTGTAAGCCCGACGCTAAAAATGACCAAATGCTCTTTTTTACCTCCAGAGTGCAAAGAAAACCGTCGCAATAATCCAAGGACAGATTTATGGAGCAATTACTTTTTCCCAGTGATTGCGGTACGGGAGGAATAATCAACGAGTTTGAAAGCGACGTTAATATACGAATGACAATGGCATTGGTAATGTTTTAGATCTTTTTTTCACAATTATCAGGGTATTGGTCCTATATAAATACTTCTCTGTAGGTGGGTATATATTTCCCGGAACTTTGGAAAGAGACAGATGTGTGGGTCCCCGGGAGCGATAGGAGAACCCCATCAATTTTATAGTTTGATTAGATAGGCGCACTTTATTGCGGCAAAAACTAGCCGCAGTTGAAAAACGCCAATCGCGTTGCGACAACTTTGTCATAAATATAATCCACTCCGTAAAATACAATCGGCATTTACCTTACCAACTTTACATATCTACGAATATATCTAGGTATATATTTACTTTCCACATATATTATGTACTCGCACCCTCCGCCATAAGTAAATGGATAATGTATGGGTATTTGTCTACCTAAATGCGGCTAGTATCACAGAAATAGCTATAGAGAACTATACCTAAACTAGACTTCTTCCGTGTGCAAAAATGATATAACAGACTAATCAATAACCCCAACATCCCTTAATGGACCTCGCCTGCATTTACCCACCATTTACCATTGCGCATCTCGTCAGCCACCAAGTATAGATCACTCGGTAGATACGAACACATACTGTAGTAAAAAAGATGAAACTATATCTATAGAGGTTTAGACATAGGATATGATTATGTTATAGAGCGTAGGTAGTCATTAGCGCATCCCACGCCCCACAAATTAAGTTCTTATAAAGATATCTCCCGACCTTTGCGCGCCGACAGGAATATCTAGTATACTATACCATACCTATATAGGTATATGCACATTTAGGGCCAATATCACCTGCATAAATGTAAATATAAAAAATATAGTGCAATGCGGGTGAATAATTTTTACATTCATATATTTACGTCCATATGACTGTAATTAGAGTTGGAAAAGATATGTAGTTGAAAGATATGATGTTGGGAGGTTTTTCGTCCCGTTTTTTTTTTTTTTGCAATTTTTCGTATTTGTTTTGCTAAATTTTCACCGTTTTTAGTGCCGGTAGCGATAATCAACGACGGGGGGTAACTACGGCTAATATCGGGCTACGAGGAACATTTAACGACGTGCAGACAAATATCCCATATATACTACGTAGAAATTATCTTCGGAGAGCAGCGTTGATGGCGTTGGACATTTTTCGAGAAAACCTCTTTCGCCCCTTACGGCGCGGCACGCGGTACCTCGTACCTTGCAGCTCGCGATCTCCGTCCTCTTTTTACTCCCAGATATCCGAGCGGCAAATGCCGTCAAGACAGAACCGAACGGCCGGCCTCGAGAACCAGCCAACGCGAACCAACCCCTCTTATAGCAATTACCCCTACCCTATCACCGGATCCCGACCCGTTCACGAATGCCGGCTACGCGAGCTGCCTAACTAAAAGTCCTTCTCGCAAATTGCCGGTTATTACCGGCGTTGCGTTTATCGATGCAGCGATTGCGCTTATATGCCAAACCTCTTTCGCCTCCCTTCAATTCCCCTCCTTTTACCTCACCGCAGCTCACCCCTCGGTCAATTTATAATGGGCATCAAAGCTGCGGACTAAGTAGGTGTAACGTAGAGGGCGCTTCAAGTTTGATCATTCCGCTTGTATGGTAAAAAGAGTGAATTAGCCTCAAAAATACCAAGACCATTTTTTTTCCTGAATGCCTTCGTGCATCGCCTGAGGGCAAGACTTTTGGCTCTCACTGCATCTGCGGCCTAAAGAGCTGTAAACGAATACTACAGTCAACCGTATCGGTCCACCATTTTCATGGGCTTACTTTCTGCCCTGCTAGGATGCAAAAAATATCATCCTCGTCCTCTGAGGTCTGATGCGTTCCCTCTGGCCCCTCTGCCCTCTCATACCCTCGCGACTCTCTATGTCTTTGAACAGACGTCTCTTCAACCGTCTGGACTCCGGAGAGCGAGAGCCTTCTCGAAGACGGCCGCGGACCGAGGAGAATAGAAGTTTACCTGTGCAAGAAGCGCGAGGCACGAGGAATCGAGGGAGAGGAGAAAAAGAGGAAGAGAAAAGAGAGCCAAGATCGATGGAGAGAGGAGAGAAGAGAGAAGAGAGGAGGCCGGTGTTCGAAAGGGACTGACCGGTACGGCCGAGTCATGGGGGGCTACAGAGGGGGAATATCAAGAGCGGACCTCCCAAGTTGCGGCGAGATGGCGGCTCGTCATCATCGCGTCATTTTATCAGGGATGAGAAATATGCGTTGGAAAGAAGCCACCGGAACTGATGAAATAAGAAAAAAAAAAAAAAAAAACAACAACCCTTCAAAACAGAGGGAGAGGAAGGGGTCCCAGCTTAGGTTTTCTTTCTAAAATGTAAGGAAATTTTATACGCAATGAATCGACTTACGAACCACCTGGTATGTGCGCATTTTTTTGAATGACGAAAACTTCCAACTTCTTTTGGATTGAGTCGCAGAAAGAAAGGATGGCGGCTCTCGGTCCGGGACAAAGCTTCCCCGAGCCAATCTTGCTCCTGAAATTTCAACGATCCGTGCAGTTCGCTGAGCGGTGCAAAAATAACGACACGCAAGAATCTAGGGGCTCGAGTATATGGTAGTCGACTACCGGGGACTGATCAACCCGCAACGAATGGAACAGAAGAGAAAAATAATGAAGAAAAAAGAAAAAAAAAAGAAGGGGTAAACTAAGAAGAGAAAAACTTGGTGCACGTGAGCTGTGTGCTGCACATTTGAACACAATTTTCTCTCTATGGAAAAACAACCCAGGGATTTATCACCGTCCAACCATTAACGAAGACTGATAGCTCCGGGGAATGAAGGCTTTAATAACCGTTATAAAGTCTCACAGATTATAGGACGTATCAAACCATATAAGGATCTATTAAAAACAGCTCTTGTGTATACCTCGTATTTCAACAGACTTATGATTCAATTTATCGACACTGAAGATTGCCACTATTTTCTTGCACACTTTCTGTACATATCGAGGTACAGGAAGATTGGATGTAGAAATACGTATGAAAACGGGTCTTCCGAGAGGGAATAAGTACAACATGCCATTTGCTGTTCTAGGCTATACGTGATACCGTTTACACGAGGGAATATGACTCACGTACGAGTAGCTCGGGGGTCTAAATTGATGGATG